>CM077233.1:1755900-2335900 GCA_039654775.1 Spinibarbus caldwelli
CACCCTATCAACCACCTACAACACCTTAGCAACCCCATAACATTGTCCTGACAACCAGTCAGAACACCTTAGAAACTGCATAGCAACACCCTAGCAATCACCCAGCACAGAAAACATTAGAAACTGTATAGCAACACCCTATCAACCACCTATAACACCTTAGAAACCCCATAGCAATGTCCTGACAACTACCCAGAATTCCTTAGAAACTGCATAGCAACACCCTAGCAATCAGCTTGAACACTACAGCAACCCCATAACAACATCCTGGCAACCACCCAGAACAATTTAGAAACTGCATAGCGACACCTAGAACACCTTAGTAGCCCCATAGTAATGTCCTGGAAACCAGTCAGAAGACCTTAGAAACTGCATAGCAACACTCTAGCCACCACCCACAGCACAGAAAACATTAGAAACTGTGTAGCAACACCATAGCATCCAGCTTGAACACTATAACAACCACCCAGAACAATTTAGAGACTGCATAGTAACACATAGAACACCTTAGTAACGCCAAAGCAATGTCCTGGCAACCAGTCAGAACACCTTAGAAACTGCATAGCAACACCCTAGCAGCTACCCAGGACAGAAAACATTAGAAATTGTATAGCAACACCGAGAACATCTTAGCACCATAGCAATGTCCTAGCAACCAGTCAGAACACCCTAGAAACTACATAGCAACCAACCAGAATACATAACCCCATAGCAACATCCTAGCAACCACCTAGAACACCTTAGCAACACCCTGGCAACCACCCACAACACGCTAGCTGTCCCCTAGCAACCACAACACTCAATGACATTTAATATGCAAACAACGATCCCATTATCTTTGGAAAAGGTAAAAATGTAGTTTTTCAGTCATGAAGCAGAAAGTGAATGCGTGTTTCCTAGCAGCTAGCGTGCGGCTCGGGGCCACAGGTTAAGGCTCCGCTGGGGCCGCTCTGGGGGTTTGATAAATTCACTCCCGCTTCCTGGAAATGTGATTTTAATGCCTGTGTTTTCTTAGGCACTGGAGCACATTGAGCACATCATCTGAAACAACACGCGCTAATCAGCTGCAGTAATGAAGAGAAATGAGCAGAACCCCTCATGAACACTAACACACAAACCTGAGTCAGTGATTTCTGCGGCGCTCCGCTTCGGTTGAGACTGCAGTATTCAGGCATCCACTGAACGTGATAACGGTTCACAGCAGCATCTGCAAACCAAACATCAACACTACTTAAACATCTCACAACACACACATATTCAGTCAAAACAGCAGGAAAACACTGAACTAGATTTTACTGGTTTTTACAGTAGATTACTTTCAAATTATAATCCATTACTGATCCCAAATTACAAGACAAACATTGTAGTCAGTTGTGTAATCCATCACATTACACATTTTAGGTAGTGTAATCAGACTTCTTTTTGATTACTTTTAGTTTACTTTTGACCTAATTCGTTTATCACATTGATTTAAATAGGATAATCTTGTACCACTTTGATATAAAAATCCGAAGAAATAGAAAATATATTTTGTTCCACAGAATGAATCAAACAACACTCTGCATAAACTGTGCACCACATAAAGCACAGTGGTCAAAAAACTGAATTAAAATCATAGTTATTGTTCTAAACTGGACAAAAAAATAAATAAATAATAAAAAATTATTATTAAAATAAATTACATAATCATAAAAATAGTAAATTATTTTAATTTTCTAGTTTGTGCTTTAAAACTGCAAAATATTTTTTCATTCAGCATCTCACTGTTTTTTTTGACTAGTCATTTTTATCTAAATTAGACTAAATTAAAGAAAAAAATAAAATACATTTATGAAAAATGGCATACAGTCATAATGATCATTTTCTGAAACAGTGGTCAAAAAAGTTATTTAAATTATTAAATTATTTTTCTAAATTTGACAAAAAATTAGACAATAAATTAAATGGTAAATAATAGGAATAATAAATCTATAAAATAAATAAATAATAAATACAATGTTAATTTTCTAGACATTTTTCATACTGCATCTCACCGTTTTATCAACTAGTCATTTTCTAAATTAGATTGAAAAAGGAAAATAAATTAAATAAATAACAATAAATTAAATTACTCAATTTTCTAGTTTGTAGTACAAAAAGTTCAAGATATTTGTTTATTTGTCATCCTGCATCTTGCTGTCTTATCTTGTAATTTTTCAAAATTAGACTAAATAAAATTTAAAAATTTGTATTAAAAAGTGCACCCAATTCATTGCAAGGTGCGAGTTTCATGAAGAGCAAATATGATAGCATTTTAATTTTTGTCTGAAGTGTTCCTCTCTGTTTCTATCTAGTGTTTATCATCATGAAGGACCTGCGTGTGTTTCTTTGAATCAGGCATTAAAGTGAACAGTTTCCTCCTGCTCCGCGATTACAGAACAGTAGAGGCTCGCTGCGCTAATCAGCAGTGTTTATGCACCGCCTCCCGTTTATTATTCGTCAAGCTGCGCCGTTTGGACGTCAAATGATACATTTCAGATTAATAATGGAGCTGGACGGGCTCCGGCCCTTCAGAGGGACTCGACTGTAGTCAGCCAGATAAAAGAAACTTTGAAGGAGCCGACGTGAAACTCAGAACATTCCTGGAAGCAGAAAAAAGGAAATCGCAGCTATAGAAGAAGAAAAAATACTGAGCAAAATAAACAAGTTCTGCATCCTAAAGCTGAAAAATGCTCCATCGCACGCCGTATTCAGAGGAACCATCAATTTAACTATTCTACATTTTAAAGACATTTTTGTCATCCTGCATCTCACTGTTTTATCTAGTAATTTTTCTGGACTAAATTAATAATGAGAAAATAAATTAATTTATTCTAAATTTTGTAGTTTGTACTTTAAAAAGTTTTATCAACTAGCAATTTTTGTAAATTAGAAAAAAATTTAAATAAAGAATACATACATAAATATTTAATAATAAATAATTTTCTTGTTAGTGCTATAAAAATCTCAAGATATTTTGTCACCCTGCATCTCACTATTTTATCAATTAATAATTTTTCTAAATTACACCACATCAAAAATTTGAAAATAAATGAAATAATAAATAAATAATAAATAAAATGATTCCAAAATTTCTGAAATGTTCAAAATAATTTTTCACCCTGCGTCTCACTGTTTTATCAACTAGTCATGTTTCTAAATTAAACAAAATTAATAAAAATTAGAAATAATGAATAATACTGTTACGAATCCTGTGCCTGCCCTTCTGCTCACTCTCCACAAGAGGTCGCTCTGTTATCATATTGACTCTCACACTGCACAGACTGTTACACTCACACTGGACTTCAGTCCCCACAATCCATTGCACTCATTACACTCAGCTGCAGCCAATCACACACCTTACATAAGCCATGGACTCCCTCTCTCTCACTGCCGAGTATTGTATTGCGTATATCACTCTCCTAGCGATAGCATCTCTACGGAGCCCAATTGAGTTATTATAGTCTTGCCTTGCCTTGTTTTCTCCTGTTCTGATTCTTGCCCGTGTTTCCTGGATTAACCCTTGCCTTTCCGTTCAGACTCTGTTTGCCATTATTGAATCTATGCCTGTTTCATGACCACGTCTCTAAATAAAGCCTTGCAAATGGATCCGGCATGTCTCTCGTCTTGTCGGCTCCGTAACAAACACATTAAGTTATTCTAAATTTTCTAGTTTGTGCAACAAAAATTTCAAGAGATTTTTTTTTAGTCAAGATAGTTTGCACTATGAAATGTTCAAGATATTTGTCATCCTGCATCTTGCTGTTTTATCAGCTAGTCATTTTTCTAAATTAGACAATTAAATTTTAAAAATAAATTTAATAAAGCAATTAAATGATTTTTTTTTTTTTAGTTTGTTCAATAAAAAGTCAAAGATATTTTTGTCATCCAGCATCTCGCTGATCATGGTCTTTTTTAAAACCCAATTAAAAATTTGAAACTAAATAATAAATAAATAATAAATTAACTTATTCTAAATTATTTTACTTTGTGCTATAAAAATATATCATTTGTCATCCTGCCTCTCTCACTGATTATTCAACTAGTTTCCAAAAAAGTAAAAAAAAAAAAAAAAACACCAACTAACTAATTATTATCCCTAGCTGGAATATCTTGAGTGTGAGTGTGTGATTTTTGTCTGAAGCAGAAGTGAGATTAGTTCAGCTTGAGCTGCTGCTTTGAGTCCAGCAGAATAAAAGCGCTGAGCAGGATTTGAGTCAGCAGAAACACACAACACCTCTGAACCGGAGCGACTCCACGAATCACATTAACAGCTCCGACTGTGACACAGCAGCAGCACAGAAAAGAGGGAAGAGAACCACAGTCAGCAGCTCCAACACCACTCAGAAATCAGTTAAAAAGCCTCATTTGAACTTAATTGCAATTAAAAAAAAAATTCAATAAAAAAAAAAAAAAAAAAAATTAAGGATGCAAAATTAAAGCTGAATAAATTCAAATAACTTCACATCACAAATGTTGGTGTAGTTTTTAATAATATATATATATATATAAAATATTAAATAAATTGACATTTTAAGAGCCATGTCAAAAGACCAACAAAAAAAAAACACTTAATTTCCTAGAATGCTCTAATTTATTCCTAATTTGGTCATTTATGTAAATATTAATGGATAAATATTTAAATGCTTATTAAAATTATCCAGTATTTAAATAAATAAAATTCAAGATATTTTGTCATCCTGCATTTCACTGATTTAGCAGCTAGCATTTTGAAAAAAAAAAAAAAAAAAAAAAAAAAAAAACAACAATGATGATAATAAATAAATAAATAAATAAATAAATTTATTCATTTAAAAGTTATTCTCAATTTTCTAGGTTGTGGTATAAAATAATTAAATTCTAATTAAAATTGAATGGGTTTTAATGGCTGTTAATTAATGAGGGTATTGAACTTATAGTGAATACATCTATGTATTCTAAAAATCATAAAATAAACAGTCAGCATAATTATTCTAAAACTAAAAATGATTCTAAAAGAGTTATCAGCTTATTCAGAATTACAAACTGACTCAGAGTTGTACTGTAAATTGATTGATTGACTGAAAAGGTTTGAACTGATTGACAGAACTGAATGAATCACAGGAAGTTCATTAGACTGATGTTGAGTGTAACTGACCTATCGGTAAGCCCCTCCCCTTAAACGCAGATGAGCCAATGGCAGTCGAGTATCAGATGCACACGAACCAGAACTCGGACATCTTTAGGTTTCAGTGTCATAGAGAAGCACTGGAAGATCCAAAGCTTTCATCGGTTTGATGGTGTTTATGCTTCAGAAATGGAAAAGCGATGTGTCCAGGTAACACTGATTCCAGGTGTCCTGAGAGGATGGGCAATGGAATTTATTTTAATCTATTTCCTAAACCCAAACAAAACACAAACGAAGGTCTACATTTCAGTTCCTCTCCATATTAAACTGTACTCTGCGGTACATGAACAGTGTTGATCCGGGATTTTTTCATCTGCAATCATGACGACCGTTATATAGGACTTCTCCCGCTTGCATTGTGATCTGTAAACCCTCGCTTACAATTTAATACCCACAATATTTATTTTAGAATCTTTTATATAGCCTACCCCCCCATGGCATATTTAAATCCTACTTGAATGGTGGTCCATCTGTGCCCAAAATGTATCAGAAACATATAGGACAAGGTTTTCACACTGACAGCTGGCACTGCAAGACAGTGAGCAACTCTGTTTGTTTGTCCGAGGGAGCAACAGTAACTAAGGGGGCGGGGCTTACTGATAATTCAATTGGTGTTGTGTGTTGATGTGTGTGTGTGTGTGTGTGTGTGTGTGTGTGTAATAGTGTTGTCACGGTACCAAAATTTCTGTATTCGGTACCGATACCAGTGAAAATCTACGGTTCTCGATACCAATTTCGGTACCAAAGCAAAACACAAAAACACGCTAATTAAAAAACACACTATTTTTTATTAATAAAGTCAAACAAAAATCAATGCCATTCTTTATACTTATTTAAAATTGTGATTCAAGTTTTTCCACAAGTAATAAAAGCATGAAAAATAGTAAACAAGTTTCACTCAAATTTAATTTGTCTTTTAATTAATGAAATTTAAACACATTTTATTTTTTGGTAAATAAAGGGGATTTACTATTAAAATTAAAACATGGAAGAAATATTGTGTGATTATTTCATAAAAAATAACGTTTTATTAATTTATTAAACAGTAGTAGTAGTAGTAGCAGTAGTATCACATACATTGTACTAAATAATAGTAATATATTTCTGGCACAATGTCTAAACCGAACTTTTGAATACCTTTAAATTTCTAACGCTGGTTTTACTCAAATGAAACGGTAAAATGCTCGTGAAGGGACTCTCAGAGCAGTTCTGGAGATGTTGTTTATGTATTTATGTCCTCATTGAGACGGCAGACGCTGAAATCACTGCGAGCATCACGCGCGCTTCAGTGTATGTAGTAAACAAAACCACGCATCTCTGCCATTCATGCATTCATTCATTCATTCATTCACACAGAGATTCACAGAACATGCGGGATTCATATTTGAATCAACTTTTGCGGCTTAATATTTACAGATACTAGTCCATATCGCAATTTGATTTAAGTGAAATGACCTACTTTTGATTAATTCATCCAAAATTTGACAAATTCCGTAACATTCCGTGTTAAACTGTAAATTCCGTTTTTACACTGGATTCCACGATTCCATCCGTGTTTTCTGCATCGCGGAAATCATAGGGCCGTACGCATCAAGAACCAGGTTGACTGGGTACTCGGTACCACCGGTCCTTAAAAAAACCTGGTACGTGATGTTTTCATTTTTTTTAGTACCGACTTGGTACCGAAGTGCCGGGTCTTTTGACAACACTAGTGTGTAGTTGTGTGTTGTACCTCCTCTCTTCTTCCAGTAGATGCGGACCTGTAGCTGTCCGTCCTGGTAATACGGTGTGCCGACCTCCAGAGCTCCAGCGGCTCGCTTCATCGACACCAAACCCAGATCAGGAGCCTCCAGTCTCCTCAGCTTAGATACGGCCCCTAAACAACACACCACACACACAAACACACACATACATAAACAACCAGAGACACAAAGCTGATTCACACTTCTAGTGTTTATTTCAGCATCTAGTCCAGTTCTGAATGATGCATTCCCGTCTGTGCTGAAAAACTTTGGAAACATTATTATTTTTAAATGTTTTTAAAAAAGTCTCTTCTGTGCTCACTTAGGCTGCATTTATTTGAACAAAAATACTGTAAAATTGTGAAATATTATTATAATTTAAAATAGCTGTTTTCTATGTGAATATCTGTTAAACTGTAATTTATTTCTGTGATGCGCAGCTGTATTTTCAGCATCATTACTCCAGTCTTCAGTGTCACGTGATCTTCAGAAATCATTCTAATATGCTGATTTGCTGCTCAAGAAATATTTCTGATTATTATCAATGTTGAAAACAATTGTGCTGATTCAAATGTTTGTGGAAACTGTGATACATTTTATTTTTCAGGATTCACAGATGAATAGAAAGTTCAAAAGAACAGTATTTATGTAAAATTTTATCAATTTAATGCATCCTTGATGAATAAAAGCATTAATTTCTTTTCTTTTCCTTCTTTTTTTAATCCTACTGACCTCAAATTGTTTCCAACATTGATAATAATCAGAAATGTTTCTTGAGCAGCAAATCAGCATATTATAATGATTTCTGAAGGATCATGTGACACTGAAGACTGGAGTAATGATGCTGAAAATTCAGCTGCGCATCACAGAAATAAATTACATTCTAACATAGATTCACATAAAAAAGCCATTTTAAATTATAACATTATTTCACAATTTTTACAGCATTTTTAATCAAATAAATGCATCCTTTGTGAGCAGAAGCTCTTTCAAAAACATTTAAAAATCATAATGTTTCCAAACTTAAACAAGTACTGTACTTTGAAACAATTTTCACTCAAATAATTCAAAAGAAAAGGCCAGTAACAGTGAATGAAGCGAGCACAGATGCTGCTGTCGGTGAGTTTGATCGCACTTGTCTGGTTGTGGAGTTGTGTGTTGAACTGGACGGAGGCTTTGCTGCTCTTCAGTCGAATCTGACCCCAGTATGAGACGGCCTGGACCTCCACACTGTAGCTGCTGTTGGCCTGAAGACCCTCCAGATCCACGGAGCTTCTGGCCTGAAACAGCAGAAGAAACCAGTGATTAAACCTTCACACATAGACTCAGTTCATCAGTTCATCAAGCAGGTCTGCCTCGAACTCAGCCATCAAAACTACATCACTGTATTACACTCAACAGATCTGTTTTCAGTCCTGTCTTCATCTGTGCAAATATAATTTTACTCCCAAAAATCATGTGAATTTAATATATGTGAATTTACTGCTATGAATTTTATTTGTTATATATTACATTATATGACATACATTCAATATACAATACATCTGACATTTAGGTAACACTTTAGTATAGGGAACAATTCTCACTGTTAACTAGTTGCTTACTTTTACTTATAAAGCACATATTCTGTATGACCATATTCCACATCTCTAATCCTACACTATACCTAAACTTAACAACTACCTTATTAACTATTAATAAGCAGAAAATTATGAGTTTACTGAGGCAAAAGTTTTAAAGTGTGACCGACATTTAATATACAGTAAGTTTGATAAATATGTATATCTGATATTTAGTATATATATTCAAAATATTTAAGGTATTTGACATTCAATATAAATCTGACATATATTGAACATAATATATTTCACATATTTAATATATTATATATTTGAGATATATCCAAATTATAGTACAGTTAATGACTGTTAATGCGTAATATATTTAACATATTTAATATATATTTGTCATTTATTCATTTATATTTATTTATACATAAGATATTTGACATTTAATATATATTTCTCACCATCAATGCATAATGTATTTGACAGATTTACATATTTATATATACATTTAACATATCTGACATATAATTTATTTAGGATTTAAGATTTCATATATCTTACATATATTTAATATATAATATATTTAACATGTTTAATGTATAATATATCTGATATATATATTTAATATATAAAATATTTTATATATTCCATACATAATATTTCTGATGGTTAATGTATAATATATATGACATATTTAATACGCAATATATTTACCATATTTAATATACAATATATTTAACATACATTTATATATGTATATATACACACACACATTTAACATATCTTTCATATATTTAATATATAATGTAGTAGAAAAATATTTACTATATAATCACCTAATATATATTATATAAAATATTTGACATATGTCAAGTGAAATTAATTTTAATTTTAATGAAACGTATAACAAATACAATTCACAGCAGTAAATTTACAAATAAGTTTTTGTTAATAATCTAGAGATAAATGTGAATTTCTTGTGAACCTGTTTGATTTCTTTGGGTTTTATTGCTGGTTTATGAGACGTGACAGAATAGCAGCGTTTGCTGTTGAAGGGGCGTGATGTGCTGCTGATTCTGGAAGTGCATTCAGACCTCAGAATGACCGCTGAACTCCAAACAAACACGGGCTGTATATCAGAAACACATGTGCACACGATGAGCGTTTCTCAGCTGATCAGACTCCTGCATTCCTCCGCAGCGTGAGCTCGGTTAGACGGGTTATAGAGCGGGTTAGTTTGGGCATTCCAGCAGCAGCGGGTCACTAATCAAACCCTGAGGATCTGCAGCGGCTGCGTGTCAACAGAGCGATCGAGTGTCTGTGTTATGAACACAGTCGCCGCAGGGACTCAATCTACAGGAGCTTCAGTAGCAGCAGCACTTCAGCGTGTCATCAGATCTTTAACTCACCGCTGGGCTTCTGACAGATTACACCCAAAAATGCTGCTTTTCATTTTATTACATTTTATGCTTTATTGCAATGGTACGAAACTTGGTGAGTTTCGTTGCTCTTGCTATATGAACTCCAAAAATTGTGGACATGATTAGAAAAGGTCTTAAAAACACTTGTGGTCTTTGCGGTTAAAATGACCACCATTAATAAGAAATATGAAAATACAGAGCAATTTTTGGGGTACAATCAGCAAATCAGCCATGATAAAGTAGTGTTTGATCATTTCTAAATATATATATGCAAATGCAAAACAATAAAAGTAATTATGTCTGAAAATGCTCTTATAAATACACTTCTAAGCAACTATAGAATGCACAAATATATGTTATATACATATTACAAAATGCATATACATATATTTATTTTTTTTAATATTTGTGTGTGTGTGTGCGCGCGTTTATACACATATATATATATATATATATATATACACATACACACACACACATATATAGATATATACATACACACATATACATATACACACACACATATACATATATGTGTATATACAGTGGGTACGGAAAGTATTCAGACCCCCTTCACTTTTTTCAATTTTGTTATGTTGCAGTCTGATACTACAATTGTTTAAATTCTTTTTTTTTCTCATTACTCTACACTCTGTCCTTTATAATGACAAAGTGAAAACAGAATTTTAGAAATGTTTGTAAATTTATTAAAAAGAAAAAACTGAAATATCACATTTACATAAGTATTCAGACCCTTTACTCAGTACTTAGTTGAAGCACCTTTGGCAGCAATTACAGCCTCGAGTCTTTTTGGGTATGACGCAACAAGCTTTGCACAACTGCATTGGGGGAATTTCTGCCATTCTTCTTTGCAAATCCTCTCAAGCTCGGTCAGGTTGGATGGGGACCGTCTGTTGACAGCCTTTTTCAGGTCTCTCCAGAGATGTTCGATAGGGTTCAAGTCAGGGCTCTGGCTGGGTCACTCTAGGACATTCACAGAGTTGTCCCTAAGCCACTCCTGTGTTGCCTTGGCTGTGTGCTTAGGGTCATTGTCATGTTAGAAGGTGAACCTTCGGCCCAGTCTGAGGTTTTGAATGCCCTGGACTGGGTTTTCATTAAGGCTATCTCAATATTTTGGTGCATTGAGCTTTTCTTCTACTCTGATGAGTTCCTCAGTCCCTGCCGCTGAAAAACAGCCCAACAGCATGAGGCTGCTACCACCACACTTTACTTTTGGGATGGTACTCTGCAGGTGATGAGAAGAGCCGGTTTCCTTCAAACATGATGCTTAGAATTGAGGTTCATCAGACCAGGTAATCTTGTTTCTCAGAGTCTGAGGGTCCTTTAGGTGCTTTATTGCAAATTCCAAGTGTGTTTTCATGTGTCTTCACTGAGGAGAGGATTGAGTTTGGCCACACTGCCATAAAGCCCAGATCGGTGGAGTGTTGCAGTGATGTTTGTCCTTCTGTAGGTTTCTCCCATCTGCATATATGATCATGGAGCTCAACTAGAGTGACCATCAGGTTCTTGGTCACCAGTCTAGACAAGCCCCTTCTCCATCAATTGCTCAGTTTGGCTGGGGACCAGCTCTTGGAAGAGTCCTGGTTGTGCCAAACTTCTTCCATTTGATAATTATGGAAGCCACTGTGCTCTTGGGAACCTTCAGTGCAGCAGAATTTTTTTTGTAGCCTTCCTCAGATCTGTGCCTCAATACAATCCTGCGTCTGAGCTCTGCAGGCAGTTCCTTTGACCTCATGGCTTGGTTTTCGCTCTGATATGCATTATCAGCTGTGAGGCCTTTTACAGAGAGGTGTGTGCCTTTCCAAATCATGTCCAATCAATTTAATTTACCACAGGCGGACTCCAATCAAGGAGTAGAAACATCTCTGCAATGATCAAGAGACATGGGAGGCACCTGAGCGAAATTTCAAGTGTTGTTGCAAAGGGTCTGAATACTTATGTAAATGTGATATTTCAGTTTTTTCTTTTTAATAAATTTACAGACATTTCTAAAATTCTGTTTTCACTTCATCATTATGAGGTACAGAGTGTAGATTAATGAGAAAAAAAATTAATTTAAACAATTGTAGTATCAGGCTGCAACATAACAAAATTGAAAAAAGTGAAGGGGGTCTGAATACTTTCCGTACCCACTGTATATAGACATTTGTGTGTACATATACACATATATATATATATATATATATATATATATATATATATATATATATATATATATATATATATATATATATATATATATATATATATATATATATATACACACACACACACAAATTAAACAATATGCTATAATTTTGTAATGTTTGTATTATTACAAATATATAAATATATATTAAAGATTAAATATTGTTTAAAAATTATAGTACATTCATTTCATTTTGTAAAAATGTTACACTCGTCTTTGTTCCAAGAACAGTAAAGGGTTAATCATGTTCAGAGTCTCTAGAGGTCTCTGACTGAATGACGTCTGACTGCTCGTGTAAATGCATGATCTTCTAAATAAACTCAGATTTCCCCCACAGAACATAATGAAAGGCCTGCTGTGTTTTGTGGAAGCGGCTCTCACCCCGTCGCTGGTCTTCCTCCTCTTCCTCCGGGACGGGACGAGAGATTTCCCCGGGACCGTCCAGCTCCAGTAGATCTTGTAGTGATGGACGGGGAGGTCAGGCTCTGAGGGGAGAGTCCAGCTGATCCGGACCGTCAGCAGACCGCCGGGTCCCGCTGTGATGTTAGACACTCTCAGTCCGGACGGAGCTGGAGGAGGAGACGGGTCTGAACACAGAGAACAGCACACGCTCAGAAAACACACAGATAATAAAGACCCGATGGTTTGTGTGTGATTTCTGGAGTCTGACGAAGCTCATCTCTATATTCACATTCATTATATAGAAAACAGTGGCAAGATATTCATTAAAATGTACAGAAATGTAAAGTCACAGGTTTACAACAACATGAGAACAACTGAGTTCCTTTTTATGTGAACAAACACAGAATACAACAATAAAAATGACCGATCAAACCCAGAGTTTACAATATTTATAAAGAACACTTAATTATATAATATTAAATAATATACAGTATTATTTATATTCTATAGTATTAGCTTCCATTTTTATATGTTCAGCTTTTATTTTAATTTTAGTTACAATTTTTATTAATAAGTTTCAATTGTTTTAGTAATTTTCAGAGCTATTATTGTTAACTAAAACTAGAAGCATAAATAATATTTTCGTTGCATGAAATAAAATAACCATTAACTGAAGTAAAATAAAATAAACCTTAAACTTATTTTATTTCAGCTAGTTGCCAAAGCAACATTTCTTATTTGCATTTACTTTAAAGATGTACTAAAATAACTAAAACTAAAATAAAAATTAATAAGAAAAAATAAAAACTATATAAACCGAGACATTTATAAAAAAAAAAAAAAAAAAACAACAAAAAAAAAAAATGGACAACAATATTACTAAAACTATAAAATATATAAAATAAAATATATAGAAAATCTAAAAATAAAAATATAATAAAAACTATAATAACTAACTATCTCAATGATACTAAGTGCTTTAGTCATTTTATTAGCTTTTGTTTTAATTAACTGAATTAAATTTTGTTTTCATTAATTTGCTTTATTTTTAGTTTTTGTTTGTTTTAACATATGTTTGTTTTTTTATCTAATATTTACATTTTATTTTATTTCAGCTTAATTTCAATTCACAATAATGTTTTGTAGTCGTTTTAATTAACAACAACACTGCAGGTGAACTGAGAAAATTTGAACTGGCACGTAGTATTGTTTTTAATTAATTATTTATTTTAAATCAATTATATATTTTTGTCTTTATGATAATGGAATTTTTGCACTGTTTTATATTTTATTTTTATTTTATAATTATACATTATATATAAATTGTTATAAATCCTTTTTCTGTACATTTGAAGCAGTCACCTGCTGGATCAGGCCGAGTATAAACTAAAGTAAAATGAATAAAGCCAGCATGATGTAGTGAGTTTTCTTGCGATCGCTGAGCACATGTGAATGTGACGGTGGCGCTGTCCACATCTAAGGGAAATGATGTCATCTGTGCAGAGGAAGTGGAGTTAAGCTAATGGGACTTTAATGGGAAAATGGGCCAATCTAGAGGCAGTCGGTTCCTGTTATTGAGGCCCGTCTGAAAACCAGATGCTCGCGCAGAACATAAATAATCAAGGAAAGTCTGCAAAATCAGGTGATCTGACCGAATGTGATATGAATAACTGTACTGACATACTCATTAGTTCTAGAGAGCTTGCTGATTGAATAAAAACAAGCAAATAAATCATCAACTATAGACGTTATACATCAGAAGAAGCAGATCCTGCTGTTTTGTAGGTCATAATTACAGTCCTGAAGTGATTTTGGTTGGAATAAACAAGAGCGGATTGTGATCCTGTGAATAAGCAGACTCTCATTACAGTCCAAATAACAAGAAATTACCATGACATATGAGAAATAAAGCCACAATTACTGGACATAAAGTCACAAAGCTGCAATTTACAAACAAAACATTTACAAAAAAGAACATATAATGTATTATACGCAATCCACTGCACGAGAGAGGAGAGCGGAACAGGACTGGAACAAGCCTTGAGTTCATCTTTAAAGCTTTTAATGTTATAATACAAATAGCATTTAATTTCACTTTAACAATACTGCAAAAGTTTTACAACAAACCGATTAATTTAAATGACTGAACATAGTTCATATTTCTTTCAGGATTATAATACAATAACACAGCCCTGCATCATTTTTTGCTGAATTTGTAAATTGCTCTGGATAAAAACATCAGCTAAATGAATAAATGTAGCTGTGAATGAACCCAGTGCTTGTTTATTATCAGTTTAGTGCTGCTGATTGTCTGTTTTTCTAGTTCAAGTCACACTTTCTCACTAAATATGTGCATTTCATAACATTTTGTACATTTGTACATATTTTATGCCTAATCCTAATTTCCACTTTTTCCATGTTGCAGATGATTGTTAAATGATAGATTATGAATACTGCTTTTTGTCATAAAAGCTAGACATTTAACTGCTTTTTTGATACATGCATTAAAGCTGATACATTTACATATATCTATATATTTTGATATTTATTGATATTTTTTAACTTAGCATCATCAAATTACATATTTTTTGGCATTTTTGGCAAATAATCAAAGATTTTTATTTTATTCATTTATTCAATTATTTATATTCAGAAATTGTATATTTAGAAATGGTATTAATTTATCTGCTATTGTTAAATATTCAGGTAATAAAATGCTTGTGGGAAAAAAAAAACATTTAAAATAAAATTTCTGAAAAGAAAATGTGCATTATCCATTCAATAATGTGTCAATCTAAAAAAAATAAAAATAAAATATATAAAATAAAAATACATATAAAATTAGATTGTTCAATGTCTGGTTTCTGATATTTAGCAGCTGGTGCTGAGACTCATTTTATGATGCATATAAAGCTGATGTAAACATATTTTGCTGGAATAGCACAGATAACAGATATCAGTGAAACGAGTGTGATGAGAAAACACACCTGTTTCTGTAACACATCTAAACTCCCAGTGTGTGGGAGAGCTCTGCAGAAAGTAGTCTACAGCACATGAGATAGAAAAAGGTAAGCAATGTGAGTCAGTTTAGATATCGACTTGTCTTTGACCCCAATGAAGGTTTCATTTGTCTTTGGCGTATCTAGCTTTAGTTAACAATAACAACAAGGCAGGTGAACTGAGAAAATTCACCCATCACGAAACAGTATGTTGCATTATTATTATTTTTTAAAATAAACTATATATTTTTGTATTTGTGATAATTAAATTATTTGGCTGTTTATGTATAGAAATATTTATTTATTTATTATTATTATTATTATTTTTCTGTATATTTGAAGCAGTGCATTCACCTGTGTCACTCAAAGACGAAACTAATTTTAAAATAGAATTAAATTTAAAAAATAAGTCAATCTGGGTCATTTTAGATTTCAACTCAGCTTTAAAGGTATAGTTCACCCAAAAACAGAAATTGTGTCATCATTTACTCGCCCTCATGTCCTTCCACATCTTTCTTGCTTGCTTTCTTCTGTTGAACACAAAAGAAGATATTTTGAAGAATGCTAATAACCAATACTACGGAAGTCAATGGCTACCAGTTATTGGTTTGGTTACCAATATTCTAGCAACAAAATCTCTTTTGTGTTAAACAGAAGAAATGCTTGAGTTTCCGTTTCTGGGTGAACTGTTGCTTTAACCCAAGCTGAGGTTTGATTTGTGTTTGAGCTCCTCATCTAAAGGTTCAGATCCTTCTTCAGCGCTCCTGGCATCCAAACACGTCTTACATGCTGTTTTACAGCTTTACGTGTCTCATACATCTCACACATCATCAGGACTTACAGTCTCACCGCCGTAATCATTACTCTCTCATCTACAGCGAGAGTAAATCTGTCACAAACACACAGAGCAGCACGATTATTAAAGAAATACTTCATCCAGAAATCAACATTCGGTCATTGTCAGGGTTATTATCGTTCACTAAAACTAAAACTATTTAAAAAAAAAAAAAAAGTTACTTGAAATTAAAATTTAATCTAAAAATATAAATTTAACATAAACAAAAACTATAAATGTCATTATTTACTCACTCCTTCCAAACCCTGTTGTTGTATAGAAAAGTGCTTCTTTTTGTGTTCCAGAGACAAAAACAACAATGCAAGTTTGAAATAATATGAGGGAGAGTAAATAATGACAGAATGTTCATTTCTCTATGAAATATTTCTTTAATAAAGTCTTTTATGGGGTATTTTCACTCATCTAATAAAACTGATTTGATTGTAAATGATATTTTTCCTGGAATCATGGGAGGAGTGAACTTTCTTGTCCAAGCAAACAAATGAGAAAAGAAGCACCAGATGAGTCAAGTTTGTGAACAAGCTTTAAAGTTGGCTTGAGAAAGCCTTGATGTTGCTAGCATGTTTATGATGCTGTTAACATGTTGCTAGCATGTTTCTAACTTGTAAATTAAATCATTTTAAATATACAGATTTATTCATTTATGTGTAATATGTTTTTTTTTTTAAATGAATTATGAGCTCTAAAAGATTTTTAGAATTTTCACAACTCTTTTGCATTAGACCATCTATAAATGTTAAATCTTAAAATAATAAGGTTACCAATGCATCTTTCTGAAAAAAAAAAATGCAGCGATTGATATACAGTTGATTTATAATTATTTTCAAAGCTTTTAACATACTGTCATTATAAAAGAAATGCATTATTGTTTATTTAATTCTAACAAATAAGTTAATTTGTTAAAAACTAACCAAAATTAAAAATAATGTTACAAAAAGGACTAATTAAAAGGCACCTCTTCTGATCCAAAAAAGTTAAAACGCCTTTATTCACATTCTGGCCATCTCTATAAACATTAAAAATGGCTAAAACTCTGCACACTGATGCATTTATTGAGATGTTTATTATTTATTGAGATGGCCAGAATGTGAATAAAGGCTTTTTTAACTTTTTTGGACCAGAAGAAGTGCCTTGGATTCTTCTTTTTTTGTAATAGTTGCTTCAAACCCAACCAAAGAACACCTTCTACGATTACTTCACAAGGTCCTTAATCAGCAAGTAGTGCTTCAAGATGTCTCCAACAATCTATTAAAAATAATGTGTTTATAATTTCCGCAAAGTAAATGTTTCCAAACAAAAGGAAATATATCGGTATCGGCTGTAGGCCAAAATAAGTTGAAAATTATCAGCATATCAGATATATGGCTAAAATCCAATATTGTGCATCCCTATTAAAGGGGTCATATGATGTTGCTAAAAAGAACATTATTTTGTGTATTTGGTGTAATGCAATGTGTTTATGCGGTTTAAGGTTCAAAAAACACATTGTTTTCCACATACTGTACATTATTGTTGCTCCTCTATGCCCCACCTTTCTGAAACGCATCAATTTTTCCAAAGCTCATCGTTCTGAGAAGCGAGGCATGCTCTGATTGGCCAGCTATCCAGTGTGTTGTGACTGGCCGAATACCTCAAGCGTGTGACGGAAATGTTACGCCCCCTTACCGTATTGTGATGCCGTGTCCCGGTGCGACGACACAAAAACAATAAAACCCATTACAAACGAGGCATTTGTTGCATCCAGTGGGGACATAATTACTGATTATAATGACTTATACTGTCTTTTTACTTGTCACGTTGCATCGCGCAAACATTACCATATCTGCATTTGTGATCGGAGAAACAACAAACAACAAGCATTACTCTACACAGCTCAAAACTCACGTTTGAATAGTCCGTGGCAAATTCTTTAAATATGAAAACATACTTACAGGCTGTGAGTCAGAAGCACCAGACTGTCGTTGCAATGCTAGAATTGCCCCACTTTACAGTAAATCAGTAAATCAGGCCTGAATGTGGTGTGTGGTGAAGCTCTGGAGCAGCAGGTGAAGAGCTGCACCTGTGCGGAGCGTAAATCTGTGGGACTCACCTCTGGACGAGCGGAAGTGTTTGCTGGGGGCCGTGAAGCCGCGCGTGCCGTGAACGTTCACCGCCGCCACGCGGAACTGATACCACCGGCTCGGCCGGACATCGCTCAGCAGCGCTCGCTCTACAGCAACCTGAGGGGCACAGGGGTCAGAGGTCACGGCCAGAGCTCACGAGGTCACGTACAGGCAGCTCTGAATATGATACTGGAGAGACATCTGTGCACCTGTTTAATATAACTTGCTTCAACACTGCAAAAAATTATTTTATAAATTAGTATTTGTGACCCTGGAGCACAAAAGCAGTCATAAGTAGCACAGGTATATTTGTAGCAATAGCCAACAATATATTGTATGGGTCAAGATTATAGATTTTTCTTTTATGCCAAAAATCATTAGGATATGAAGATCATGTTCCATGAAGATATTTTGTAAATTTCCTACCGTAAATATATCAGAACTTATTTTTTGATTAGTAATATGCATTGAAAAGAACTTCATTTGGACAACTTTAAAGGCGATTTTCTCAATATTTTGATTTCCTCAAATAGACATCATCACATAATTATTTAAAATACACAATTTGATGCATAAAAATTTTATGAACTTAATTATGAACTCAAATGAGACTGAATATCTTAAGTAATTTTGTCAAGACTAAAATGCTGAGTAATTTTTTGCAGTAAAGTCGGCATAAAACTGAAGTTTTCTGTCTTTATTATTGTAATGTGATTAACTTTTGAGGGAAAAACAGCTACTGAATAACAAAAAAAATTAAATTTGATTTTATTCTTTTTTTTTTTTTTTTTGAGTGACCAGATAGAAAACATAAAAACCTTTCAAATTCAAAGTTTTTATAAAAACTAACAGCATATTAATGATACTAAAAACAACACTGGCCTAATAAATAAATAAAAAATATGCACACGTTTTCATTTAATCTGGTCTATTGCTATCAAATCAATAATATTTCTGAATGTTAATTGTCTAAAGGGTCAGATAGATTACTAAATTGCAAAATAATACGATCTTATATTAAATGAATTATTAGTCTCATGTCTCATTGTGTTTTCTCAGCAAGAGTGTCATGATTTCAGAAAGCAAGCAGTTGCATGAAAGACATTACATTTACATTTACATTTATGCATTTAGCAGACGCTTTTATCCAAAGCAACTTACATTGCATTCAAGTTACAGTTTCTACATTTTATCAGCTCTTGCTTTCCCTGGGAATCGGACCCATGACCTTGGTGTTGCTAGCGCAATGCTCTACTATTTGAGCTACAGGAAAGCATTACAGGTGAACAGCCTGACCTGTGCGATGTCCTGCCACGGCGTAGCGTCGTCTTCGCTGGGATGGATGCCTGAGTTCCAGCGGCGCTGCAGGACATAAAGCACCGGCTCCACAGAGATGTTAAAGCGGGACGACCAGCGAACCTCCAGCAGTCCTGACGCCTGCTCCACAAACAGCAGCTCCTTCCGCGGCTTCAGAGGAGATCCTGAGATGGACAGAGACGCTTTAATTACACGTAACATCACCTCAAAACACCAGACTCTAGTACTGACATCTGCACATATAAATATGCTTTAAATGCGTTTCTTGTTCTTTAGAAATTCACTCTAAATTCAATAATAATAACAACTCTTCATTTGTATTTTAGTTTTTATTTTGTATTAGTGTTCCTTAGGAAAAGCTAATATAGGGTTATTATCGTTAACTAAAACTAAAATCATAAAAAAAACATTTTAAACATTAACTGAAATAAAAATGATATTACAAAAATATAATTTTTTTCAGCTAGTTGCTAAGTCAACTTCTCCAATTTTTCTTTTTGGTTTGATTTGATGTAATAAAATACAGTAACTAAAACTAAAACTGAAGTAAAATTGATAAAAACTATACAGACATGTTAAAAAAACTCAATTAATAAAAATGAAATATAAAAACAGAAAACAAAACTAAAACTTTAACTAAAATTAAAATGGAAAATAAAACTAATAATAAAATGGAAAAAATAGAAAACACAACAATTACTAAAACTTTAAAACTGGAACATAAAATAAAATGGGAATTAAAAATATAATCAAATAATAAATAATAATAAAATTAAACAATATATAAATAATATAAAATAAAACTAAAATAAAATAAAAACTAATTCTAAATATTAATAAAAACTATATTAATGATACTAAAATAACACGGATCTAATAAGATATTCCATGAAAAAAAAATTACAAAATTATAAAATTAATTTTAAAAAATGAGACAATCCAATCTTTAATTTGTAAGGTTTTTCATTTGCTGGATTAGATTAAAAAAAGACATTTTCACATTGTTTCAATGAATGTGCAATAGTTAAAAATAACTATGTTACATAACTCATGATAAATAGCGATGTTAAATGATGTTTATGTGATGCTCTCACTGCAGCTGCAGCAAACCTCCATCTGCTCCATATGGCAGTGACTTCCATTTAACCCTCAAAGACATCTGAAATTCTTCCATATGCAATAAATTAAAGATTTATTAAGTACAAAGCTTCGGGGGGGAAAGAAGGGAGAAAATGTTCTGCTCCGTGTCTTTCCTCGATTCGTTACAGCTGTGATGGAGCGCCGCTGATTGAGGAGCGACGTGAAGGACTCAAAGACGTTCAATGTCTTCCACACGTCTCCAGAAATCAGAGCGACTTCACTGCTGACGGATACCTTTCCATCAGAGAACAGAGCTGAAGATGTGTGTCTTATATCTATATCATATGCATTTTAGACACAGTAGTGTCTATTTTTTTGTGTTTTTGCTTAAAGGTGACATATTATGCCCCTTTTTACGATATGTAATATAAGTCTCAGGGGTCCCCAGAATGTAACTGTGAAGTTTCAGCTCAAAATACCCCACAGATCATTTATTATATCATTTTGAAAATGCCTATTTTGAGTGGAAGCAGAAACACTCTATATTAGAGCATGTGTCTTTAAATGCAAATGAGCTGCTGCTCCCTGCCCCCTTTTCCAGAAGAGAGCTGCATCATTACAGCTCGTACCTGCTGAAAACATCTGTTTTGGTTCTGATTAACATGTTTATCGTGCTGAAATCATGCGTTTTAATACCATATTAGTTTAAACTTCTGATAAATGGTTTTCTGAGTGCACACATCCGAAGCACACGACAGAAAGCGGCTGTCACAGCATGTGAGTACTGTTTTCATTCACAAACAAGTTTACGTTAAAAACGTAAACTTGTTACAAAAACACTCGGTTATGACTGTGAAGGTAAACAACTGGGAAATAAATCGCATGTTTATTTTAGATCTGTGTGGCAGCAGCAATATACAGTAAATAAATCAATAAATCCACTGCTCTGTTGTCTCCTCTGAGGCTGTAAATAGTGTTCTGTGATCGTCTGTGCAGCTAAAGGCAGAACAGTTAGCATGCTTTGCTCAAACTTTCGCCATGGCATTAGAGCTGGTGCACCGTTGTCGCTTGCGAAATCAAAATGACGGCGCTGTGGGTAGAAACTCACAGATTAAGGGACGGTAATATTATAATGAGATCCCTTTGCAACGTCACTAGGGGAGCGAAATCAGACGCGCTCGTTTTTTCAGACTCTTGCAGAAAAAGGCTTACCAAAACAAAGTTACTGGGTTAATTTTTTTCACATTTCCTTGGTTGGTAGATGCACCGGGGACCTGATTATAGCACTTAAAACCTGGAAAGTCTGATTTTCATGATATGTCACCTTTAATTTCACAAACAAAAAGAGTTGAAAACAAATAAAGCAACAGCAGAACTGTTGTACGATAAAAACACAGTGGTGATTCATTACTAAATGAATCAGCTGTTTGAATGAATCCAGTGAGTCAATAATTCAGAGACTCGTTCATAAGGACAGTCACTTGCTTCATTTCAGAATGAATCAGCTGTTTGAACGCATTGAGCGAGCCAAGGATTCAGTCACTCTTTCATAAGACAGTCACTTGCTTTTTGATTCAAATGAGCCAATGACCCAGTATGTATCAGATGTTGAACAAATCAAGTGAGCCAATGAATCAGTGACTCGTTCATAAAAAAGTCACTTGCTTTGTCTCTGAACAAATCAGCCGTTTGAACAAATCAAGTGAGTCAATGATTCAGAGACTCATTCATAAAAAGTCACTTGCTTTGTCTCTGAACAAATCAGCCGCTTGAGCTAATCAAGTGAGCCAATGAATCAGTGACTCGTTCATAAAAAAAGTCACTTGCTTTGTCTCTGAACAAATCAGTCATTTGAACTAATCAAGTGAGCCAATGATTCAGAGACTCGTTCAAAAAGAAGTCACTTACTTTGTCTCTGAACAAATCAGCCATTTGAATGACTCGAGTGAGCCAATGATTCAGTGACTCGTTCATAAAGACAGTCACTTGCTTTGTTTCTGAATGAATCAGCTGTTTGAATGAATCAAGTGAGTCACTGATTCAGAGACTTGTTCATAAAGAAAGTCAATTGCTTTGTTTCTCTAATGAATCAGCTGTTTGAATCAATCAAGTGAGTCAATGATTCAGAGACTCGTTCATAAAGAAGTCACTTGCTTTGTCTCTGAACAAATCAGCCATTTGAATGACTCGAGTGAGCCAATGATTCAGAGACTCGTTCATAAAGATGTCACTTGCTTTGTCTCTGAACAAATCAGCCATTTGAATGACTCGAGTGAGCCAGTGATTCAGTGACTCGTTCATAAAGACAGTCACTTGCTTTGTTTTGGAAGGAATCAGCAATTTGAATGAATCAAGTGAGTCAATGATTCAGTGACTCATTCATAAAGACAGTCACTTGTTTTGTTTCTGAATGAATCAGTTGTTTGAATGAATCAAGTGAGTCAATGATTAAGAGACTTGTTTATAAAGGCAGTCAATTGTTTTGTTTCTGTATGAATCAGCCATTTGAAAGAACTGGTTAAATGAATGATTCAGTGACTCACTCATTAAGACAGTGATTTGCAGAATCTAAATATTTCTTTCTAAAGCTCCTTTTTGTAATGTCTATTCAGTGTTTTTCTCATTTCCCACAATAATTACTTGAAATGATCTTTTGGGGTGTAATGTCTCAAACCAAGCTGATGTGCTATTACTTTGCGATCCATTAATTGTCACATCATATAATTAACTAAACATTTCTATCACTTGACAGCAATAAAATGAAAAGCATCAGTGATTCTCAGGATGGAGAAATGCAACACGAGCGCTGTGGATGTGGATGAAGACGTTCGAGGCCTGAAATGCGTTGGCGTTAAACGATCAGTGACGGTGGGATCTGACGGCAGCAGAGCTGTTGAAGGCCGATGAGGAGCAGCAGCTGTGTTGGATTGCGCTGTGGTTTCACAGCTCCAGCACGTGTGTGTCGTCTGTTCCAGTAAAATCCCACAGCATTCCTGAAGCAGCGCTGGAACTCACACACTCGCTCCCAGAAGATCCAGAAACCACGCAAAGCTCCACGCAGCTCCAGAGTCCTCCAAAACACATCTGCTTTACTGCAGGTCAGTATTCCTGGAGCTCAGCACGCGCTCGCAACCACAGAGTCATGGGTTCGATTCCCAGGGAATGCATGAACATATGAAATGTATATTTAATGCAATGTAGGTCGCTTTGGTTAAAAGAATCTGCCAAATGCATGAATGTAAATGTAAATGCTGTGCTCATGCAATGTGAAGATCAAGATATTTAAGTGAGTTTGTGGAGCTGTAACACTAACAATCTTGTAACACTAAATGTGGTGCAGTAACACAGAAATGATTTAATTAAAATAAATTAAACCTAATTAGCAATAAAACATTAAAAATTAAACTAAAAGATGTAAATGAAATTAATTAGCTTTTATTTTTATATTTTCAGTTTTCATTTAAATTTTTGGTAATTCTTTTGTAATTTTTTATTGTGTTTTTTATTGTATCTTTTTTTTTTTTAATATTACTAATCAGGTTTAATTTCTTTTTATTTTATTTTTTATTTTATGTGTTTTGTCTTTATTAGCTTTTTTAACATTAATAATGAGGTTTAATTTATTTATATTTCAGCTTTTGTTTTAATTTTTATTTATTTAGCGTTAGTAATTGTAATGCTTCAACTTAAACTTCGTTCAGTTCAAGTAAATTAAAATAAAACTTTAACACTAAATAAAATTACATATGATTTGCATCACATGAAAACAGCAAAGAGGGACGATTTTTCTATATTTATGCATTTACATTTACATTACATTTATGCATTTGGCAGACACTTTTATACAGTGTGACTTAGAGTCAGTATTATTTATATACTACTACGGTTTTTATTAGTGTTTTAAATTAGCTTTTATTTTGATACTTTCAGTTTTCATTTTAAATTTAATTATATCTTTTAGAATTGTTGTTTGTGTTTTTTGTCATTTTTATTAGTTTTTTAATATTATTATTTAGGTTTAATTTATTATTTCAGTTTTATTTTTGTTTTTAATCTAATATTTATATTCCAGCTTTATTTCAATTAACAATTGTCTTAAACAGTTTTAGTTTTAGTTAATGATAAAAACCCATGCATTCCTGCACATTATTATTCATTCCCTGGGAAATGATCTAAAATGTAGCAAACTGCACAGAGAACAAACAAACAGGGATCTGAGAAAAGAAACAAAGTCCTGCGCCAGCAATGAACATCACAGAAATCATGCGCTTCACAAACGTCCCGCTCTCGATGAGCTCCTGCTGAATTTCAATGAGCTCAAGAACGAAATCAAAAGAAACAAACTCTGACGATTCTGAAACACTGTTCTGGCTTCATCCTTTAAACAGCATTATTAGTGAGACAAAATCGTGTGCAAATCACAAAAAATGCATTGCATATGGTAGTTTTGACAATAACACTTTACATTTAAAGCCTTCATATATAACGCATTATAAAAGTATTTTAATGCATTAATGAAGCTCCCAATAATGCACTGCATGATCTCATAATTATAACCTCAGTTATAATACATAATAATACTCATCTATTCATTTTTACACCTTTAGAAGGTAAACTGCATTAATACACAAGACAAACAAACCTTCAAATATGTGACCCTGGAGCACAAAAGCAGTCATAAGTAGCGCAGGTGTATTTGTAGCAATAGCCAACAATACATTGTATGGGTCAAAATTATCCATTTCTCTTTTATGACAAAAATCATTAGGATATTAAGTAAAGATCATGTTCCATGAAGAGATTTTGTAAATTTCCTACCGTAAATATATCAAAAGTTAATTTTTGATTAGTAATATGCATTGCTAAGAACTTCATTTGGACAACTTTAAAGGTGATTTTCTCAATAATTTGATTTTATTTTTGCATTCTCAGATCCCAGATTTTCAAATAGTTGTATCTCAGCCAAATATTGTCCTATCCTAACAAACTATACATCAATGGAAAGATTATTTATTCAGCTTTCAGATGATGTATACATCTCAATTTAAAAAAAACCCTGACCCTTATGACTGGTTTTTTGGTCCAGGGTCATATGTTATAATGCATCTTAACTTTGGTAACAATTAGTTGTGAAAAGATATAATGCATTATAATGTACATTATGCATACTTTATAATGCATTATAAGTAAAGGCATGTTCCTGATATTATGAGTTGAATCAGGCTTCGTCTCCGGGTCAAGGAGAAACCACCTGCAGAACATCTGAGAGCCATCGACAGAGCAGCGATGTTAATGGTTTCCAGCATCGCTGATCATCATCTTCTAACAGAGAGAAACAATTACACTCCTGACACCAGCGACGGCTCTCTCTGATTGCCTTTGGATTTCAATGAAAGGCTTTACGGCTTTCTGCAAACCAGGGGAAGCAGTAAATCTGACATCAATACAGACGAACCGTGAAGCCTCCTTCACTGCACGCTTTCAGACGCCGCGCTTCTGTGTTCCTGTAGCATCCCTAACATACTATTTTTTATATTTATAGTTTTTAATTTTTTCTGTATTTTTTTATTAATTTTTATTTATTAGTTGTAATTATTTTAGAAAAAAGTTTTTTGTTTTACATTTTATTTTGATTATCCATACAAAAAAAAGGTTATTATTAATGTTTTGAATTACATTACATCTATGCATTTGGCAGATGCTTTTATCCAAAGTTTTTTTTATTTTTTTAATTATTATTTTAATATTATTATTTAGGTTTAATTTAATTTTGTTTTTTGTTTTTTCCACTTAGCAATTTTATGGCTTCAACTTAAACGTATTTTGTTTTCATCAAGTATTTATACCGATTTCAATGCACAATTGTCTTTAATAGTTTTAGTTTTCGTTAATAATTTAAGTAATTTCAAAGTATTTAAGGTTTAAATTTCATAACCTAACCATGACTTTTCTGTCTTTCTGATGACGTTCAGATCTGTATGACTTTAAACTTTTGTCCACACAATGAAAGTCAATGGGGTCCAAAACAACAACATTAGACTTTCATGGTGTGGACACACAAAAGCAGACATTTTCCCGTGGAATAAAGGAAGCCACACAGGTTTGAATGACTTGAGGGTGAGTAAATGATGGCAGGGTGATGGTTTGTGAGTGACTGGTGGGTTTGTACCTCTATAGGGGTTCTTGGGGATCTGGCAGGTGTGTCCGCAGCCGTTGGGGCAGCACTTCTTCAGCGCTGTGCACTCGGCGTCTGTCTCGCAGCTCTCCACGCATGCGGCGGCGAATCCACTCGCTCGCTCCGGCGCGGGACAGTCGCCCGGCTTCAGCGTCTGAGCGGAGCGCAGGAACTCGCAGCTCGTCAGACACTCATAGTGCTTCTTCGGGAACTGGGTCTGAAATCAGGAGCAGATCTCAGGCCGGCTCTGACAGGTTAAATCTGTCTCTGCGTCTCAGAGTTTCCATACCTCACACAAGTCCTGACACTGGTTCTCCTTCAGGTCCCATGATGCCCGGCATGGCTCCAGACACTGAATGAGAAAAGAGAGAAGAAGAGAAAAGGGGTGTCAGCTCGTCACATCCCAAAGAAAATCACAGAGATGAATGCCTAAGCTCGACAAACGCTCCTCTAAAGCGTGAAAAAGGTCTTCAGGGCTTTCCAAACTTGGAATTACAGGGGGTTTGTAACAATGAATTAAATAATATCAAATCATAGAAATGTAAAATTAAACAAATCATTTAGAAATAAAAGCAATCAAAATAAAACACTTACTAATAATTAATTAAACTTAAAAAAAAAAAAAATACAAAAATAAATAAATTAATTAATTAAATTAAATAATAAAAAACACTATTAATTAATTGATTTATAAAGATGTAAAATTACAATAAATAATTTTAAAGTAAAAAAAAATAAAATACTTCATATTCATTAAATATTAAAAATGTAATAAATGTAAATTTAAATGTAAAATGTACAATAAATAATTTTAAAATAAAAAAAACTTACTATTAATTAATTAAAAAATAAAAACTTAACATTAAACAAATAATTTTAAAACAATAAAAACACGTAGTATGAATTAACTAAATCTAAAAAATAACAAATTAAACAGATTATTTTCAAATAAAGGCAATCAAAATAATACACATTAATAGTTAATTAAATCATAAAATGTAAAACAAAATAAATGATTTTAAAATAAAACAATAAAAACACTTACTATTAATTAATTTAAACGATCAAAATGTAAAAATAAAATAAATAGTTAATTAAATAATTAATTAAATAATAAAAAAATTTAACTAATATTTTTAAAATAAAAATAGTACACTTGATTAATTGATAAATAGTACACTTGATAAAACACTTCATTAATTAAATTATAAAAATGTAAAATCAAATAAATCATTTTAAGATAAAAGCAAATCAAAATAAAGCACTTACTAAAGATGAAATATTTTATTTGTTTTCCAACATGTCATATGACCGTTAACACACATGTGTGAAGGTGTTGTTAAATTATTGAGTAAATATTGCGCAAATATATTAAGTACATATTGTAGGTCAAAGGGGCTCGGCTGACAAAAAAAATTGACGGATGTAGCTTGAACTTCTGAGGATCTTTCTCCACATGATTCAGTCTCATTATCAGCCGGTTATTAAACATGAAATGCACCCTGATCAACACTGATCAAGATCTGATGTCAAGCTCTTCATCATTTACACTATAATATAAATATAATGCATGATCACACATGCTATTGTAATGCTGCTTTTTATAATGTTTGACAGTAGAAATTCCTCTCCTTTGTGTCTAAACCACAGAAGTGTGAGTGAATGATACTGAAACCCAATATATTCATCAATACAGAGCAGAGACTGTGTGTCAGAATCACTGCTGTAAGAGCGAAATCACTCCGCACATATACGCTTGTGAAAATGTGGAGAGAGACGTCCATCAGCGAAGCGCTGATCTCGACCCAAACCACACGAGCAGAGCCAAACCAAAGACACAGCACTTTAACTCCAATCCACTCACGCATCAGTCAGACAAACACCTTTCACACACGCAGAAGAAGAGAGGAATCACTGATGACATTCATTCATTCATTACTTAAATCATAAACAAACAATTAAATCAAACAAATTTATCAAATAAAATCAGAAAATAAATAATAAAAATGCATAATTTTAAAATAAAACCATAAAAACACTTACTATTAGTGTTTAAAAATGTAAAAGTAAAACATATAATGTTAAAATAAAAACAAATTAAAATAAAACACTTAATAAAAGTGTAATTAATAAAAAAAATATTAATAGTTTAATTTAAAAAAATAATTTTTAAATAAAACCAATCAAAATAAAACCTTACTATTAATTAAATGATAAAAATGTAAAATAAAATAAATAATTTGAAAATAAAAGCAATCAAAATAAAACACTTACTAATAATTAATTAAATAAAAAATGTAAAATAAAATTATTTTCAAATAAAAAAAATAACTATTAATTAAATAATAAAAATATAAAAATTAAATCATTTTGCAATACAATTAAATAAAAAACAATTAATATTAATGGAATCATAAAAATTGTAAAAATTAAAATTATTTGAAAATAAAAGCAATAAAAACACTTACTAATGATTAATTAAATTATTTTAAAAAAAAAGAAAAAAAGTACTGTAATAAGTGTAGAATTGTCTGTTTTCTCACTTTCATCAATCAGAGTGAAAGAAACCGTGAGAGATGTTGAGACAGGTGAAAAGCGTTTGGGTAATAGTGAATTTTGACCTATTGTGCGTACCGTTTGTGGCTCTGTTATCAGGGGATAATCGCTGTATTTGGGGTAAAAAAGACAGAATTATGTATTGTGCCAAGAAGGTTGCACTGTCTGTTCGTTAACACAGGCACGAACTGATTGGCAGCTGTCTTTAGTGGAGGCTTTACCGATTACCTCCATTGATCAAAGCATTCGGCACGGTCATCTGTGAGCGACGTCACCTCCCAAAACAAACACGCCCCCTAGTTTAGTCCCGCCCCCTCACATTGATTGACAGCTTTCAGTGTAGACATCGGAAATTCAAATGCAAAAGGAATTGCGATTCCATTTGAGTTTTGGCAGGTTATATGCGCGGCGCAAAGAGAGTGAAAAAGCAAATGTGGTAATTAATATTGCTATTTAAATATGACAGGCTCATAACTCGTAAGACATGGGAAATATAGCTGCAAATAGACTTTGCTTTTTCATTTGAAATGTGGCAGTCACTGTGCGTTCGCGAAAGCGAAAATGCAAACAGTAATGCAAGATTTGCAATTGCATTTGGATTATGTCACAATTTATGCGTCCACATATGGAAAACGCAATTGAAAATACAATTTGCAATTCTATTTGAAAACAGTACGGAAAATCCTTTCATAGTTCACATTAAATCAACTTACTTTTAAAATAAATCATATTCACTAGCTGAATTCAAGGATTAAAACTACATTACCCATGATGCTGTACAGGAAATTTCACCAATCAGAGAGATGTGTCGATCTTTAGCCCCGCCCACTCCACAATCGAGTCTCCCTATACTCTTTCTACAGATTAAAACCAACTCCTTTAAATCAATAGTTTTATTCATGTAATATTTTGATTCATGTAATTTATGATGCTTCATAGTTCTTTTCCTCATTAACGCTGTTCACAGTCTTGTATCTTTGTCTTTATGATGTCTTTATGATGATAATCAAAGTTTCCTGCTCGTAGCTGTTTAGTTTGGTTTAATGCTTTAATGAAGACTTTATTACAATCCCTATGGGAAAAACGAATGGGAAAAATACTTTGATATGCCGCTGAAAAAGTGGGCGGGGCTAATGCACTTAGAATGTTCAACAACCAATCAGAATCAAGCATTCATCAGCCAACACAGTATTAAGAGTGCGTCTCAAATCCATCATAAAGGCATCACATATGAAGCGATTGAGTGAGAAGCGCTGAGTAAGCGAGTGGGGCTCGTTAATGAGCTCGTTAGCAGTGCTGTCATTATTCTGAAGGTGTACGTGCTGTTTAATGGAGTGTGAGGACGAGACGCAAACACACTGATCAGGATAATCTCATCCCCAGCACTAGATGAACACTGCAGCGTCTTCAATCAATTCCCATCAATTAATCACAATAAACCAACATAACTATACTGCTCACCGCAGTTTTCAAATGACAGTTAAATTAAATATGCGTTTTCCACCAAAATTATTATTATCATTTTATTTTACGGCAAAATATTACAATATTTTAATTATAATAATTATATAAAAATATACACCAATATGACTACTATATTATTAATTGTTGTTGTTGTTGTTGTTATTATTATGATGGTCATATTGATGTACAAATCACAGAATCTCAGATTGTGATTTAATTAAACAAATGTGTTTTCTGCCAAAGTAAAAGGTCTATGGTTTAATGGTTTATTGTTTGAAAATTAAGAAAGCCATAAATATTAGTATTGCAATTTTACTGTTGTACTGTAAAAATTATTATATTATTATTATTATTATTATTATTATTATTATTATTATTATATTCTTTAATTTACAGTAAAATATTACAGTATTTAATAAAATATTGAATGCTAATAATATGTATTAATAATAATAATAATAATAATAATAATAATAATAATATCAATCAATCAATGAATATTATTAACAAATTTTTTTTAACTGTAACATTTCACAGTAAATTTAAAAATATAATAATAATGATATAATAATTATTATTTTTATATAATTACATTATTATTATTATTATTATTTTTTTTTTTTTTTTTTTTTTTTTTTTTTTTTTTTTTTTTTTTTTTTTTTTAAATTTCCGGGTCAAATATTACAATATTTTAAAAATCATTTAATGCTAACAATATTTATAATAATAATAATAATTATTATTATTATTATTATTATTATGTGAATGTATAATCACAAAATCTTTGGCCAAATAATATATACACACAGTAAGAAGATAAACTATAAAGTAGTAAAAATTCTAAACAATTCTGTGTCTGTCTGTCTGTCTGTCTGTCTGTCTGTCTGTCTGTCTGTGTGTGTGTGTGTGTGTGTGTAACAGGGCTGGTGAGACGTGCGGATCCAAGTGCAAGCTTTTATTGTTAAACATGATCAAATACAGGCAGGGTCGAACAAATGGCAAACAGGTATATAGAGGGCTAGACGAGAGAGATAATCTGAAACGTGAGCAATAATCCAGGCAAGGCACGAACAATATCCAAAGGGCAAGGCAGAGAGATAGTCCAGGTACACAGATATAATCCAAGCAGGGGCAAACAGAGTCCGAACGGTGAGACAGGGGTAAATACAGGGAACACAGACTAGAAAACAAGAAACAGATTCCGTATCGCAGCTAACACTAGGGAAGTGAAAAACGCAGGACAATACTGGAACTGAACAGAAACACGGAATGGCACGGTAAGGCAGCTAGCGCTTGAGGAGTGCTATACGCAGATCAATACTCGGCAGTGTAACTGAGAAAGTCCATGGCTTATGTAGTGTGTGTGATTGTGTAATGAGTCTCAGGTGTGAGCGTGTTATTATGGAGATGGTTGCTTGTACTTAGTGCAAAGAATGATGGGAATTGTAGTCCGTGGGTGATGTGCAACAGTAGTGTAGTGCAAGAGTCAGTGTAATGGAATAGTGACCTCCGGTGGCCAGCAGACAGAAGTCCATGAACCAGATTCATGATAGTGTGTGTGTGTGTGTGTGTGTGTGTGTGTGTGTGTGTGTGTGATAATAAAACTCAAAAATATTACATAAAAATATTAAATATTATTTCAGTGTGTTATATATGTTAGATAAATCCTGCTCCATTAATCTCCATATTAAACTTCAAGTAGTCTTTTATTGGCTGATTTTCTATTTGCGGTTCCTCGTGTGAATCAGTATAAAGTGTTGATGTAAATCACTAGGTTTTAACGCTCTTACTCCAGTCAAGAAGAGTAATGAACAAATTAAGCTGCGTTTCTTCATTTCACACTGGCAGAAACATGAATATAATGTGAATACTGGACTGGGCTCCACTGGGCTGACGTTGTGCGAGGAATGAAGCAGTTAGTTTGTTGGGTTGGTGTGTGTGTGTGTGTGTGTGTGTGCGCGTGTGTGTGTGTGTTTGTCTCTGTTGCTATGTGTCTTCTGTTGGACTTCTTCTGCTCGGCTAAACAGAAACAGATCGCAGGCATTTCATTCACCTTCATTAAAAGAAAGAAAGCGTCTGAGAAACAACATGATTTCACAAAAACACAGAGAGAGACTGAAGCTGCTCACACCGAACGACAAGATCACACGAAACAAACGTGGAAAAACAAACATGATGAGCAAACACAAACTACAGAGAAAAGCGTCTGGAAAATGTTGCTGTTAATGAAGCGTGAGACTCAGACTGCAGCAGAGAGAAGAGAAGAGCATGAATGAATGAATGAATGAATGAATGAATGAATGCAGCAAACTCTCTATTGAACAGTGACTTCATTCATCACACTACTGTAAGAAAAACACCAGACGCCTTCGAGAAAGACTTCAGCCGCTGAACAAACTGATTCAACTCTTTTAATAATAAATAAAGAAAAAAGAAACAAAACAGCGTCAACAAAGCAACTACAAGAAAACTGTTTTATACTCACACACACACACACGTCTATCATGAGTCTGAAGGTCTGATTTGAGTCATCAGTAAAGCTGCATTTATTTATTTTATTCACTTTTTAATGCCATGCAGCATCACGGCTATTTTCATGAAGATCTCAGAATAAATTACACACAGTATACAATTTCAGTAAAGCGGAGCGCATCAGAGCGGTTAGAGAGTGTGTAATGTTTTCATCCAGCAGATCTGCTCATTACTGTCAGAGAAACACAAGAGCGCTGGATCACGTTCAGCAGGAGAACCTCACGAGAGACTCTAATGCTCATTACAGCTGCATTTATTTGATCAAAAACACTGTCAAAAATCTGAAATATTATTACTGTTTAAAACAGCTGTTTTCTATGGGAATATATTTTAAATGTAATTTATTTCTGTGATGCGCAGTTGAATTTTCAGCATCATTACTCCAGTCTTCAGTGTCACATGATCCTTCAGAAATCATTCTAATATACTGATTTACTGATCAAGAAACATTTCTGATTATTATCAATGTTGAAAACAGTTGTGCTGCTGAATTTTTTTGTGTAGAAACTGTGACATTTTATTTTTGAGGATTCACAGATCAATAGAAAGTAAAAAAAAAAAAAAACAGCATTTATTTGAAATATAAATATTTTGAAACAATGTCTCTTTGGTCACTTTTCATCAATTTAATGCATTCTTGATGAATAAATGCTTTAATTCATTTCAAAAATGTATTTTAATTGTATACCTCTATAATATATATTCAATTAAAATGTAAAAATACTTAACTATTTATATGTATTCAAATATTTAAATCCTCAAATAAATGCTGTTATTTTGAAATTTATATTCCTCATAGAATCATAGAAGAAATTTCATAGAAGAAAAATGCATATTATATATATATATATTCTATGTAACCTATAAATAATTATTACCTATATAAACAATATTTCTATGTTCTTGAGAAATCATCTAAAAATAATAATCCAAAAAAACAACAACTCAACAGCATAAACTCCTCAGTCTTTTACAACATTTATAGCAAATCTATCTGGTAAACATTACAAAACAAAGCATAACATCGCCGCTCAGCAAACACACGACACGACGCCCGGCGGAGTATCAAACACACACTCTGTGAAATATCATTTCAATTATTGATCTGAACGCAGCGAGAGAAGCGACAACAAAAGAGCGGAGAGCGAGTGTGAATTATACATGTGTCTGCGTTATTGATGAGCGCTTTGTCTGCGCTGGGATGTAAGAGCTTTAATACTGCATGACACTAAACTGATCCTCTTCAACATCACATCAGTCTCAAAGTCTATTCTGTCCTTAAAGAACAAGGCAAACAACACTGATTTCATCTGCAAACAAACATATTCCTTTCATTCAAAAATATATTTTTACTGTACATCTATATAATATATATTCAATTAAAATGTAAAAATACTTAACTGTTTATATGTATTCAAATATTTAAATCCTCAAATAAATGCTGATATTTTGAACTTTATATTCAAAGAATCACAAAAATGCTTCACAGTTTCCACAAAAAACTAATATATATATATATATATATATATATATATATATATATATATATATATATATATATATATATATATATATATATGGTAAAATGTGGTTGATAAAATATATCAAACTATGTATTCAAATATGGTCCTAAAAATACTAAACTGCATTTTTCAAAAAAATATAATGTGTGTAATATATACATGATAATACACACAAACACTGTAAAATACAAACCTTATAAATATTATGATTATGTAAGGTATAATGCAGGGCTAGCCGTGAAGTGCATTAAAAAACAATGATTTCTGAAGGATCATGTGACACTGAAGACTGGAGTAATGATGCTGAAAATACAGTTGCGCATCACAAAAATAAATTACATTTTAATAGATATTCAAATAGAAAACAGTTATTTTAAATAGTAAAAATATTTCAAAATATTACTGATTTTGCTGTATTTTTGATCAAATAAATGCAGGCTTGGTGAGCAGAAGAGTCTTCTTTAAAAAACATCAAAAATCTTACTGTTCAAAAACTTTTGATTGGTAGACTGATTCATTTGAGTGTAGTTTGTTCATCGGGGAACTTGATCAGATTAGCAGAACTAATGAAGCGTTCAGTAATGATAAATAACCTTCAGAGTCTCCTCCGGACTGACTCCAGACCAGAGGCTCGTCTGATGTGTGAGGAACTCAAATAAATGAGGACAGACGTGAAGGAGAAGCTGAGCGTTATTAAGGACGGAGGAGACGCGGCTGATAAGAGAACAGGCCGCTTCCGTCCAGCCCTGCGCTGTTTATCACCGCCAGAGGACTGAGAAAATCCCTCAAGACTGAGAGAAAATTAAAAACGCAAGCTGTTATCATGACAGCTGTGAAGAACAACATCACTGCCAAACCACTGTTTATCTGCAGCGACGCCAATGAAGAAAACACACAGAGAGAGAGAGAGCTAGGATCCTGACACAGTCACTCAAACATTAGAAAGAAAAACAAAGAACGAGCACAAATCAAATTAAAATAAACTGATTATCTCACCAAGACGACTCTTCTGCTCAGCAGGGCTGCATTTATTTGATCAAAAATACAGTAAAAATTGTGAAATATTTTATAATTTAAAACAGCTGTTTTCTATGTGAATATCTGAAAAACTGTAATTTATTGCTGTGATCAAAGCTGAATTTTCTGCATCATTACTCCAGTCTTCAGTGTCACATGATCCTTCAGAAATCATTCTAATATGCTGATTTACTGCTCATGAAACATTTCTGATTATTATCAGTGTTGAAAACAGTTGTGCTGCACAATATTTTTGGGGAAACTGTGATGCATTTCATTTTTCAGGATTCACAGATGAATAGAAAGTTCAAAAGAACAGCATTTATTTGAAATGGAAATCTTTTTATACTTTATAAATGTATTTACTGACATCAGTTTAACGCAGCCTTGATGATTAAAAGTGTTAAATAAAATGAACTGTGTACATTATTGGTTGATAACATAAATAAAACTGCATTATTGCATTATATTGTCATTTCTGCACCAATAATGTCATCAGTTGGAATTGCAACACAGCTCTTGACTGCCATTGGTCAATTTAACAGATAGTCCCTCCCTAAAACACACACCATTGGTTGATTCTGTGTCACTCTTTCAGGCTGGAAAATAAGAACATTTTGATTCCTCCAAAATCCACCAACCAACGACTGACTTAGAAATGACAAAAGCATTTTAACATCCAAACAATTCAGTAACAAAATGTTCTTTCTCAGTATTTTTGTCTTGTTTTCCAGTTCAAATATCTAAAGATTCTCAAAACAAGATGCATTTACTTGAGAAGCAAAATGACTTAAGATCTTAAGTCTTCTTTTTTGAGAAACTAGTCAAAAAAAAATTATCAAATTATCAAATCAATTAGATAATTATCAAAAAAATTATCAAAATTATATTTTTATTTTATTTTTGCAGCGTATGCAAATGTAATGCCATGACTTCATGATGTTTAGTCTTTCTGCACTGATTTAGGCCTGATTTTGTGGAAGGGCAAAGACTTTTCAAAATCCTGAAGCATTCCAGTTTTAAAAGAAGAGAATCACAGCAGCGCTCTCGCTGAACAAACATGTCTAAAGACGTTATTTAACTGATAAAAACACAGCTGTCCTCCCTCTCTCGCAGCACCACAGTGATGTGTAAGTGTGTGAACGTCTGGATACGTGTATGTGTGTGTGTGTGTGTGTGTGTGTGTGTGTGTGTGTGTGTGTGTGTGTGTGTGTGTCACAGACTCTCTCCTCCGCCGCTCTGCCACCCACCGTGATGAGTAACGAGCAGAGAGCAGACACACAGCCATCAAACTAACAATCACGTCCCATCAGAGAGACTCCTGCTGAGTCTGACCGGCCCTGCGCCACACACACACACACACACACACACACATACTGACACACACACACACACACACACAGTGGGACACTGATATCAGGAAGCTAATAAAGCCACTCATTTGGCCGTTTACATAAACTGGGGCAGCAGGATGAATATTTGTGTGGTTTACGGAGAGAAACAGAAAAATAATGGGAGATATATTCACAAAGACTTCACTGGTGATGTAAAATTAAACAATGTAATTGTGAATATTATAGTGCTGTCAACTGATTCAAATTAATTAATCACACATTTTCTCATCAGTCTAGGGTTACTATCATTTAATAAAACTTTTAATAAAATTTTCAGTCATTTAGTTGTGTTTTTGTCACTTTTCGTAAGCTTTTTTTTTTTTTTCCATTACAGGTTTAGTTTTTATATTTAATTTAATTTCAGTTAACTTTTTTTTAAGTAATTTTTTTTCTTTTGATGGTTTTAATGTTAAGTTTTAGTTTTAGTTAACTATAATAACCCTAAAAACACAAACTAAAACTCAAAAAAATGTGATACTTGAAAGAATTATTAACTGAAATAAATTAAAAAATAAAAGAAAAATTTACTTATTTTATTTCAGCTAGTTGTCAAAACAACATTTCATTTTCATTTAGTTTAAGTTGATAAACGAAAATATCTAAAACTAAAACTATAAATATTAAAAAAAGGCAAAAACACAACAAAATTACTAAAACTTTACAATTAAAATGAAAACAGAATATAAAAATCTAATTAATTTAATAAATTTAATCTAATAAATTTAAAATAAAATCTAATTTAAAATATTAACAAAAACGATCACAGTGTATTCATAATAATGTACTATAATTTCAACATTTTTTGTAATTAATTGCGATTAATCACAGCTATAATTACAATTCAATCTCTAAATTAAGGTAGAAACAACAAAGACAGTATATATTATAGATTTGTTTAATCTTTTACCTAAGTATGAATGAGCACAAATGACTAATTAAAAGTTTTGATATTTTATGCAAGAATCAATCCTCCCAATACAATACAATCACCAATATTGCAAACATTCATAGTTATTTCCACACACACACCTGCAAAAAACGGATTAATCGCTGAAATTACAGTGTATTTTTGTCTTTTATCATCTTTTAGAAAAATTACATAAATATTGAGATACAACAAATATCATTCATTATGTCATTAAGTGAATGATGAGCAACATGACCTTTATATATAATATCATTGTTGTTGTCTGTATAATGTAAAAGTGAACATTCTAGTGTAGAAAACGAGTGTTTGTTTCCTCTGAAGGCTCATGACCTTCAATGCTGACATTGAGTGAGGTGTTGAGAACTCTTCTGCTTTACGTCTTCACCAAAAGGAGCTTTGAAGTCCAAACACTCAGTAAAACCAACAGCTTGTGCTTCTGCTGGGTGAGAATCACTTCACGAGACAGAGGACATGTGAACTGACAGGTTTAATGCTGCTAGAAGCACCACAAGTACACTTATTATTCAAATAGGGACAGAAATCGTAACAAATTAACCTGGTCCTGGTTAATTAATGATTCTGTAAACTATTCCTTTAAGCTCCGCTGCCAATAATTGGTCATAAATCTAATAAACAAATAAATAATATGAAAGCAATACAAATAAATAAATAAACAAAAAAAAATAAGATCTATAAGAAAGTGATTCTCTGACTGATTCAGTGATTCAGTCATTAGACTGATTCAAACCAATAGTTCATGATCAATACTGATTTGTGATTCTTTTGAGCTGATTATTAAAAGAATCAACTCATAAGAGTAATTAATTTGTGAATTGGACTTCACTGGTTTCGCTTTTTTTGTTTGTTAGGACAACGCAATAGAATTTATTTTTATTTATTTATTTATAACATTATTTCTGTTACATTTAATTCATAGAGCAAGGATATTTTACTATAGTATTCCATCTAGGATTATTATTGTTTATTAAACTAAAACCAGAAAAAAGTTAATTACTTGAAATAAACATTAAGTGAAATCAAATAAGATATAAAAAACCCTCTATCTTAAATTAAACTAAAATTAGAAATGTTATTTTGACAACTAGCTGAAATAAAATAATTTTAAGTAATAAAATAACTAAAAGCTAAAATGTAATAAAAACTATAGACATCTAAAAAAACACAAAAAACTAAAACTTTAAAATTAAAACCCAATATAAAACATAAATAAAATATACAAATAAAATCCAATTCAAAATGTTTATAAAAACTATTAACTGCTCTGAATCTTCTCGATTCTCAAGCCTAGACGTGAAAATGCAGATCATTTGAAAACACAATCCAAACTGAACTGCTAGAGAAACAACTGACCTGGAAAAGCACTTCATTGAAAAGCCACAAAAGTCAGACTAATTTCTACCCTGTGAAAGAGAGCTGCTGGTGACGGAGGGGGTCTCAGAAACACCGCGTCTTTTTCCCATGATTCTTGAGAGCCACAAAAACTTAATCTCAGATCTTAAGAAGAAAACACAGACATGCAAATCAAGCCAGCCAACCAAAAAAAAAAAAAATAACTTCAGACATCACAACAGCAAAACAGCTTTTCTGGAAAAGCAATACAACTAAAGGTAAATGTGTTTTTAAGGATAGTGACTATTGAATTAATGCTTCAAAAGGAATAGTTCACCCAAAAATGAACATTTGCTGAAACTGTGCTCACCCTCAGGCCATCCGAGATTAGGATGAGTTTGTTTCTTCATCAGATTTGTAGAAATGTAGCATTCCATCACTGTCTCAGAAATGGATGCTCTGCAGTGAATGGGTGCCGTCAGAATGAGAGTCCAAACAGCTGATAAAAACATCACAATAATCCACACCACTCCAGTCCATCAGTTAACATCTGGAGAAGACAAAAGCTGAAACAAATCCAGCATTAAGATGTTTTTAACTAAAATACGAGTCCATAATCCATAATAACACTTCCTCCAGTGAAATATGTGTTCTGGTCTGAATCAGGAGAGAAATCTGCACCATTTACAAGCCAAAACAATCCAAAACAGCTCTAAACAAATATGTGACTGGATTTTGATTTGAGAGACAACAGCAGATGCACTTTTTCACTGGAGGAAGCGTTATTATGGATTATGGACTCGTATTTTTGCCGGAATCAACAGTATGAATTTGACGGCACCCATTCACTGCAGAGCATCCATTGCTGAGACAGTGATGCAATGCTACATTTATCCAAATCTGATGAAGAAACAAACCCATCCTAATCTTGGATGAACTGAGGGTGAGGAAATTTGCAGCAAACTTTCATTTTTGCATGAACTAGTCCAGCAAAAACAACCAGACCAGCCAAATTATAAACTGTCGCAAGTCTATTTCTGAGAGCGACTCTTATTTGTAAAGCAAATCAATTCAAGCGTTGGAGGTCTTTTGGAAGCCCGACCCTTGCGAGCAACTCCAACTGCTTTTCAGTTCCTTGTTTTTTCCCCTTTCACTTGAACAAGCACCCAGAAGTTGTCAAACTCTCCGAGCTTTCTCTCACTCCAGAAGAAGTGCTCACACGAAAGATAAAGAAAGGAGACACAAAAGGCGGAGGCGGCAGTGAATGGAGGGTGATGGTGGTGCTGTGGCATGCTAATGAAGCTCTAATACTCACAAATGCCCTCTCCCTTCGCTCCGGCAACAGGGCAGCGGGGTTAATTATCATAACAACGGGGCGCTGGACATTTCGCAGGAGACGCCAAGACTGTCCTTCTCCAAAGCGCTGACGGATCTGAGAGGTCACTTTATCTTTGTTTAAATAATTAACCCACGTTTGCTTCACTTTTGTTGGAAGAGCAACACCACGATGAGCCTTTCTAGTGGACAGAAACCGCGGCGGGTGGCTGTCGGAGACTTCACCGTTTTTGCTTTTGTTTGGCGTCTACGGTGGCTCAGGCTAAACAGAGCTTTTCACAAACATAAAACACACACACTGTACGGGACAATATAGCAGGATACCCCATATAAGCAGCCCAGCGTGGGTCTGGCTTTGTGTTGTGAGGACTTTACAAACAGATCACTTCATTAAGAGGTGTGTGAGCACACAAACTCCACAAACCTGCAGCAACAATCCACATCATTAACATCTCTGAGAGGAAAAGCCTCGCCACATTCTGAGGGAATGCTGGTTTAACAGTTCAAGAATCAGTAGCTTTCACAACATTGCGAAAATATGGCCGATGCAAAAAGTGGCCAAACAACGGCTAAATGAAAAGGACCTGTGTCTCTTTAGTTAGATGTGGTAGAATATTTCAGCTTATGTTGATGTAGAATAAATTTTGACAATGAAACATTTGCTCAGTGTTCACTCTGAGTTTTACATTAACAGCAGGGATATGACAAGTACTCTAAAAAAAACAGCAACAGTCAAGGGTTTAACCCTTTATCTATCTATCTATCTATCCATCCATCGTTCTATCATCTGTCCAGCTATCCAGCCATCCATCCATTTATCCATCTATTTAACTATCATCCAACCATCCATCCATTCAACTATCCATCCACCCATCCAACTATACATCCATCCAAACATTCATCCATCCATGAAAAAAATCTAACTATCATCCATCCATTCATCCATCCGTCTATTTATCCATCTAACTATTAACCAAACATCCATCCATCCATCCATCCAACTATCCAAACATCCATCCAAACATCCATTCATCCATCCATGAATTTATCTAACTATCATCCATCCATTCATCCATCCAACCATCAATCCATCCAACTATCCATCCATTTATCCAACTATTTTACTATCATCTACCCATCCACCCATCCATTCAACTATCCATCATCCATCCATCCACCCATCCATCCATCCATTCAACTAGTGCTGGGCGGTATGACCAAAAATTTATATCACGGTATTTTTCAAAATTAGACCGGTTTCACGGTATATTACGGTATTTATTTTTTTCATGCATGACCGGGTGTTAACCACATTTTCTACTGATTGAGAGAGGAAAAACTGCAGTAGATTGACTTAGAATGCCTTATTTTTACTGTCATGATGAGCGAATATTGTAAAAAAAATTCCACACTAAATAGTGACTAAACACGACCCATTAATACATGTTAACCAGGAGTCACTCTCATTTATATTCGCGACATCGTCTGATAAAATCAACATGCATCTAACGTTACACTAAAGAGCGGCTATGCGGTGGTTTTGGCTATATTACTTTTTTGTCTCATGCTGCGCACTGCCTGCGTCTGAGTAACAAACTAAAAAAAAAAAAAAAAAAAAAAAACAAAGTGCATAATATTAACAGATGAACTATGCTCATATTTATAATTCCAAACAGTCAGTTAGCGGCAGGTGCTTGGAAACGCTGTTTTGTACTCATTTACTGAGGAGTCTGCTGCGGTCCGGCCAGCTGAATGCGGTGCTTCTCTGCCGCTCACTGCACAGAACAGACGCAGAGAGAGGCGACACTGCGCCTGGAGAGACAGACCTCACGCTCGCGGGGCAGCACTGGAGACATCTTCCAACTGAACCATAGCTAAGGTTTATCCAAAAAAGTCGGTAGGTTTGTCAGTTTGTATATTCTATGGAAAAAAGCCGCTAAAAGGGTCTGAAAGTTGCTATATAGTGCTAATATAGTGCTAAAAATAGTGCTAAAATATAGTGCTAAAGTCGCGCTCGTGTGTGTGAGACACGGGAGCTGATGGCAGCAGGCGGTGGATATTGTGGATGAGTTCTTCTGTGTCATCACGTTCTACAGCTTCAGAACTTTCACGCTTAGTAACACATACAGCTGTGTCCTCACCACAACGCAATAGTGAAAAGAGACCCCGCTCAAACAGTGTCGCGTCCCGAACGTTATTTAAATGATACCGGTATTGCGGTATTTTAAAAATTCATATCATAAGAAAAATAAACACCGGTATTCGGTATGAACCGGTATACCGCCCAGCATAGGCGCCGATCCCGTGGGTGCTCAGGGGCTCGAGCACCCACGGAAAAACACGAGATAGTCTCCGTTAATTTTAACCAATAAGAAATGGTGCATTATTGCAATACGAGAGGGTACCACGGGGTGCACGAATCTCTCGGCTTGCAGCGGGCTTGCTCTCCAATAGTGATCATGGCTCTGCTGCGCTCCCTCCAGTGTTGCCAAGTCCACGGTTTTCCCACGGAATCAGGCTACTTTAACGCTCTTTCCGTGGGATGTTTTTCATGTCCGCGGGTTGAAGCGACCCCAATAACGTGATATTTAGCCCCTGGAATGCGACTTTTATCAGGGGGAAACCCACCAAAAAAACGTGGATTTTACCCCACTGGAATGTGATTTTTACCTGGAATCCCCCCTGAAAAGCCATTGGGCTAGTTTTGGGCTAGTTTTGAGTAGCAATTGGGCGGGTTTTGCTGTGAAAACCTGGCAAACCTGGCTCCCTCAGATATTACCTGTGCGCCCTCAATCTTTGCCTGTGTACACACGAATAAGTGCTTATTGTAAACAGGTATTTATTAAATCATTTTATTAAGTGAAGCACAACCCTCAAAGAAAGAATGTGTGTATTATTTGCATAGGCGTAATTTACGGGTGGGACATGTCTTGGCGATTGTAATGCTACAATGTTCGTTGCGTTGTTATTAGTGACGGAAAGCTCTCTTGTGGCTCGTGCACAGTCTTCATACCTATTCATTCCGGTTACATCACAAAACAATATACACACAAACGTGTCTCTGCTCTGATATATGATAATCATCTTTGGTTTTAATAAGGGGGAAAAAAAAAGATACGTGAGGGCGGATTAGAGCCCAAAACCTCTGGCTTACTTGATGAAAACTCTACCACGAGGCTGTTTAGGAATACGAAAAACCACTGCGTATCTATGTATTTATTCACTGACATTAATAGTCTCAGACCTAATAATACATTTTATTATAGTAAATGTAAGAATAAAACTGTCACGTTAAAAATTAGTTCTATGTCGATACATTAACCGCACCCGTTTCATTTCGCAAGATAAATTGTGTGTAGTAAATTGGCTTGAGCACCCACCGGCAGAAACATAAATTGGCGCCTATGCCACCCAGCACTACATTCAACTACTCATCCACCCATCCATCCCCATCCATCCCCATCTATCCATTCAACTATCCATCCACCCATCCATCCCCATCCATCCCCATCTATCCATTCAACTATCCATCCACCCATCCATCCATTCATTCAACTACCCATCCACCCATCCATCCATCCAACTACCCATCCACCCATCCAACCATTCAACTACCCATCCACCCATCCATCCATCCATCCATCCACCCATCCATCCATTCAACTACCCATCCACCCATCCATCCACCCATCCATCCATCCAACTACCCATCCACCCATCCAACCATTCAACTACCCATCCACCCATCCATCCATCCATCCATCCATCCAACTACCCATCCACCCATCCATCCATTCAACTACCCATCCACCCATCCATCCATCCAACTACCCATCCACCCATCCATCCATCCAACTACCCATCCACCCATCCATCCAACTACCCATCCACCCATCCTTCCATTCAACTACCCATCCATCCACCCATCCATCCATCCATCCATCAGTCCGTACATCCATCCATCTGTCCGTACATCCATCCATCCGTCCATCCAACCGTCCGTGCGTCCATCCATTCATCCATTCATCCACCCATCCATCTAACTATCCATCCATCTGTCCGTCCATCCATCCATCCATCCACCCATCCATTCAATTATCCATCCATCCGTCCATCCATCCAACTATCCATCCATCCATCCAATCTATCATCCATCCATTCATAAAACTTTAAAGCTTTTAAACACTTTCAAGGCTTTTCAAAACTTTCAAACGTTGTTGTTTTTAAGCTAAAAATTACCTTTATGTGAATTCTTTTGAATTTCAATTCTTACATCCCCAAAACTGGAGCTGCAATTCTGCATCCCGTTTGCTACATCAATTCAAATTCAGGAACTGAACTGGAATTTAAGACGTTCTCAATTCAATTCCAAAGGGCGAGCAACCTCATTTCTTGCATTCATAAACAGCTAGGTGATCAATTATAACGGCACAAAACACGTTTTAAAAAGTCAACTACACATCTGAAGACATGAAACAGAGAAACATGATGCAACAGGCAAAGACGTCCATCTGACGCATGTGTACACATAAAATTAGCACAGACTGAACTCGTTCCACGGGCCCCGTCCCACCCAGAGAACGACAACATATGCATTACTAATTACCATTACAAAAAGCATGATTCTGAAGCAGACCTGACAGATCACTAGCAACAGAAACACAGCGAGTCCAAGCATGGCATGATCTCCTCACGGGCGTCAAGAGTTTTCAGACTCTCAGAGATGAAGAGGGCCAGTTGTAATGGGAACGCCCAACACTGAGACACGCAAACAGCCAAATCCTTCTTTAACACAGCAGCTCTTGATGAATGACTGGGGACAGCGCTGTTGCCAGGATCCAATACTGGCCAAGTCCATGGAAAGGAAAAGAGCAGGTCTTTTGTTGCATTCGAGCACAAAAACAAAGCCGCGTTGCTTTTAAAGCACAGTGTATCTCCTCTTTGAAGCCCTCTGACATCCTCATTAACTCAGGGAAAAAACTTGTGAAGCAAAATTAATTTTTGTTTTGCCTTGTTAATGTTGTTCTTCTTGGCTGAACTTCACTCGCCTTATTCTAAACACCAGCATGACGCGTTTTCACTACAATGTCATAGAAAACTTCAAATACATGGCAACTGCTGAGAAATTAGCAATTGGCTATTAATAAAATAACTGTGTTGAAATTCAGCAAAAAATGTAAAATGCATGAGAGACTCAAAATGAACTTCGATCGAGTTCGCCGTTGGTAAACTATCAATGCAGCACAAAAATATTATCAAACTCAGATTTGTATCAAGCAATTAAAGTAAATAAATTTTCCCTATTTCGTCTTGCATTGGAGTAATGAGACGCTTTTTTAAACTTTACAAATATTTTTATAAAATATGACTTTCTTGCATTGCAGTAATGAGATGTATAAATATTTCAACCTTAATTCTTCAACTTGTAAACTTTACAAATATTTAAATAAAAAAAATTTCTTGCAAAGCAGTAATGAGATATGAATACTTTACTTATTAAAACTTGTAGACTTTACAAATATTTAAATAAATTAAAAAAAAAAATCACAATTTTTCTTGCATTGCAGATATAAGATGTATAAATACATACCTTACTTTTTAAAACTTGTAAACTTTACACATAAATAAAATACCACTACTGTTCTTGCATTGAAGTAATGATTTATAAAAACTTTACTTTTTAAAATTTGTAAACATTATAAATATTTAAATAAAAAAATAGCCTACTATTTTTTCTTGCTTCGTAGTAATAATTTGTATAAATACTTTACTTTTTTAAACTTGTAAACTTTACGAATATTTAAATAAAATACTACAATTTATCTTGCATTGCAGTAATGAGATGTTATAAATACTTTACTTTTTAAAACTTGTAAACTTTACAAATATTTAAATAAAACAACTTTTTTCTTGCATTGCAGTAATGAGATGTATAAATGCATTGCCTTACTTTTTAAAACTTGAAAACGTAACCATTTTTAAAATAAAACACTCCAATTTTCTTGTATTGAAGTATTAATGATTTATATATACTTTACGTTTTAAAACTTCTAAACATTACAAATATTAAAATAAAAATAAATAATTTTTTCTTGCATTGCAGTAGTGTAAATACTTTTGAAAAATTTTAATCTTTACGAATATATAAATAAAATATCACTCTTTTTCTTGCATTGAAATAATGAGATGTATAAATAAGTATGAATGCCTATAAATACTTAAATTAATATTTATATTAATAAAATACCTCTGTCATACCTTATTTAAAAATTATGCAAACATGCAAAATGCACAAGAGAAGCAAAATGAACTTTGATAGAGTTTGCTGTTGCTAAACTATCAATGCAACACACAAATATTACCAAACTTGGATTCGTAACAAGCAGTCAAACCCTTAAAATAGCCTTGAAGTGAAAAACTGAGCCCTCTCTTTCTCTCTTTTCAACTGTTGCTCATCGTCTGCTCTGGCTTCATCATTTCATACCTTTAAAATGAATGTGTCTGTCAGCGTCTCAGTAAAACCTCTGTTGTGTGAACGAGCGTCATGCATCAGCTCATCCTGTGAGTGTGTAATGATTCAACACAGGACACGTCTATACCGTCAGACCCCGACAGAGCCTCAATATTACTGTTACCATAGTAAACTGGAGAGTATGCATCACATTTACACATGATACTGCTGCCACTGCATACATGAAATATTAACAACATGTTGAGTGAGGCACTGAATTTAACAAAACATGTCTAGGTCTTATTTCACATCAAAATCAAAATGTTTGTTTTTTTAAAGGTGAGACTTGTTACTGCAATACAGTGTTTTTAGTGAACATAATTTACACACAAATAAGAAATAAAGGCAGTACAACAAATACTACCATGATGCATAAATACTTTAACCTTACTTTTTAAAAATTGTAAACTTTATGAAGATTTAAACAAAATATCAAAATTTTATTTTTTGCATTGTTGCAATGAGATGTACAAATGCTTCAACCTAATTTTTTTTAAACTTGTAAACTTTAAGAATATTTAAATAAAATAGCACTTTTTTCAATTACAGTAATGAGATGTTAGGTTAAAGTATCTCTCTACTGCAATTCTAGAAAAAACAGCAATATTTTCTTTCAATATTTGTAAAGTTTGCAAGTTTAAAAAGTAAGGTATTTATACTTTTTTTTAAATTTGTAAACTTTACTAATATTTAAATAAAATATCACAATTTTGTCTTGCATTGTAGTAATGTGATGTCTCAATTCTTTACCTTTACTTTTATAAATCTGTAAACTTTTTTAAACTTTTAAATAAACTATGGCAATTTTTATTGCATTACAGTAATGAGATGTATAAATTCTACAACTTTACTTTTGTATAAATTGCAAACTTTACAAGTATTTAAAAAAAAAAAATTGTATTTTTCTTGCATTGCAGTAATGAAACAAATACCGCATCCTTTTTTAAACCTGTAAACTTTACAAATATTTAAATAAAATTTATTTCTTGCACTGCAGTAATGAGATGTATAAATACTTTAACCTTACTTTTTAAAACTGGTAAACTTTACAAATATTTAAACAAAATAATATCTTAGAAAAAATCCTTAAGTTGGACTCATTTCTTAATATATTGATATAATAAGACATGTTTTGTGTCTCTTGTATCTTGTATCTCTCATATTACTCCCATTCTGTTCTCTCTTTCTTTCATTATCCCTTTCTTCTGGTGATTTAGGGTGAACTATGACCCGGATGTGTTTTTGACAGTTTTCATGCGTTTCACAGTTTTACCTTTGAGCACTGCTTGTGATTCTGACACCAAACCAAAGATCCATTGCTCTGAAAAGAGAGAAAAGACATCATGAAACGCTGGAAATCACATCAGATATGAAACATTCACTCAAAAATGTAAATGATTAGAAAAGTAAAAGCAGAAAAACAAAACGTTTGATTGATTTTAAATCAGTTCATTTCAGTGAATGGATTCAAAACCCTGATTCAAAGATTCACCATCACTCAAAAAATGGTGCCAGAATAAAAATTTTCTATTAAGTTTCCATGAATTAATTCAAAATACTGATTCAAAGATTTGTTTGCACAATCACTCATAAACTCAGTGCCAGACAAAAAAAAAAAAAAAAAAAAAAAAAAAAAAAAAAAGTTCCTTTACACTGTTAGTTCCAGTGAATCGATTCAAAACACAGATTCCAAGATTCGTTTACTCAGAAAACGAACTAAAAATGTTCCATTAACTACAGTTTGAAATGAATCATGGCTTTGTTCCTTTTTCTACAAGCATCTGAACAGGCAAACTTCACGGGTCTGTAAACCAAAAGTCTGCTTAAGTTCAATGTCAAGTTCAAAGGAATCTGGAACAATGTAATCCAGTGGAAATTCCCCGTGAAACCTTGGAAAAGAACTTATCATTAAAGGACTTAATTTGCCATCCAGTCCCGCAGGGTGTTGTGCACTCGATGTCAAGGATAACGGTCAGCGGCTTCAAAGCGAGGAAGAGCCTCGAATGCAGAACATGTGCATTGTTGAAGACGTTTGTGCTGCTTTAATGGAACGATAACGTGTGTCTTCAGTCAGAGACATTAAACCAGTTTCAGCTGCTCTACAGGATCAGATATGATAATTGGATCATCTTTATATGACTGTAAATCACACATTATTAGCTGCACCTCATAAGCTGCAGGAGCTTTGAACCAAAACAAATCATTTTACAAAACATAATGAGCTGCCTAGTGCCTACATGGTAGGGCAATTAATCGAAATAAAACCGAAATCGTGATAAGATTGTGATTTAATTAAATAAATATGTGCACTTTGTGTTTCGGAGTGAACTCAACATCCCGCAAACATTTCCCCATTCTTGAAATGAGAAACATTTATCAACAAGAGAGCAGCTTTCAAGGGACTCTCTGTGGATTTCTGTCAAAATAAAAGTTTGATGGTTTACCACTTGAAAATTAAGAAATAAAGGTAAATATTATAATAAATATTAGTATTGCAATTTTACAATTGTAATGTACAATTGTAATGTCAAATAAAATTATTATTATTATTATTATTATTATTATTATTATTATTATTATTATTATTTCTTAAATACTCAATATTACAATAGTAATATTTCTTATTGTTTTATTTTATAATTTATATATTTAGTAGTAGTAGTAGTAGTAGTAGTAGTAATAATAATAATAATAATAATAATAATAATAATAATAATAATAATAATAATAATAATTATTATTATTATTATTATTATTATTATTATTATTATTATTATTATTATTATATAGCCATATTAATATATTAATCACAAAATGTTGGTCAAATTGTGCAGCCCTACAAACAAACACTGCAAACCTGTATTTTATTTTATTTTATTTTATGTATGTATGGTATGTGTGTATGTATGTATGTACACACATGGTCAGAATTGTTGGTACCCTTGGTAAACATGATCAAAGAAGGCTGTGAAAATAAATGTGCATTGTTAATCCTTTTGATCTTTTATTTATAAAAAAAAAAATAAAAAAAAATAAAAAAAAAAATCACAAAAATCAAAGCTTTCATTGGAGAATAAGAATTTAAAATGGGGGAAAATATCATTATAATTTTTTTTTTTTTTTCTCAAATACATGTTGGACACAATTACTGGTACCCCTAGAAATTCTTATGAGTAAAATATATCTGAAATATATTCCCATTCATATTCACAATTTTGAGCACTCCAGCGTGATTATGAACATGAAATTATCCAGCCATGGCTTCATGTTTCACAGAAATATAAATAGGAGGGAAAACAAAGCCAAATTCCCTTAATCATCCATCACAATGAGAAAAACCAAAGAATATGTTTCTGATGTGCAGCAAAAGATAATTGAGCTTCACAAATTAGTGAAGTGGCTTTAAGAAAAGAGCTAGAGCAGCGAAAATTCCCATTTCCACCATCAGGGCAATAATTAAGAATTTCCAATCAACAGAAAATGTTAGGAAACTGCCTGGAAGAGGATGTGTGTCTATATCGTCCTAATGCACGGTGAGAAGGAGAGTTTGAGTGGCTAAAGACTCTCCAAGAACCACAGCTGGAGAACTGCAGAAAATAGTTGAGTCTTGGGGTCAGAAAACCTTAAAAAAAAAAAAAAAGTTCAAACAGCACCTACATCACCACATGTTGTTTGGGAGGGTTTGAAGACAAATTCTCCTTGCTCATCCAAAAACAAACTCCAGCATATTCAGTTATCAGACACGACTGGAACTTCAAATGGGACTGGCTTCTATGGTCAGATGAAACTAAAAAATGAGCTTTTTAGCAGCAAACGCTCAAGATGGGTTTGGTGAACACAGGGATAAAAAGTACCCCACGTGTACAATGAAATATACTGCTGTATTTTTGATGTTGTGGGCCTATATTTCTGCTGGAGGTCCTGGACATCTTGTTTAGACACATGGCATCATGGATTCTATCAAATACCAACAGATAAAAAATCAATAAGTGACTGACTCTGTTAGAAATCTTATAATGGGCCATGTTTGGATCTTCCAACCGTACAATAATCCAAACACAAACCTCAAAAACAACACAGAAATGGGTCACTGAGCACAAAACCATGCTTCTGCTATGGCCATTCCAGTCCTCTGACCTGAACCCTGTAGAAAATGAGTGAGGTGAACTGAAGAGAAGAAGCACCAACATGGAGCTGGGAATCTAAAGGGTCTGGAGTGATTCTGGATGAAGGAATGGTCTCTGATCTCTTGTCAGGTGTTCTCTGACCTCATCAGGCATTATAGGAGAAAACTCCTTTACTATTTTGGCAAATGGAGGTTTCAAAAAGTATTGAATAAAAGGGTACCGTTAATTGTGTCCAATGTGTATTAGAGAAAAACATTTATTTCATAATGGTATTTCCCCCCCATTTTAAATTCTTATTCTCCAATGAAAGGTTAGATTTTTGTGAATTTTTTAAATAAAAGATCAAAAGGATTAAGAATGCAGATTTATTCCCACAGCCTTCTTTGATTATATTTACCAAGGGTACCAACAATTCTGACCAAGTGTGTATGTATGTATTTTTATTTATTTATTTTTTTTATTATTAAATCGCAAATCACAATTAGATTTTTTCCCCAATTTTTTCCGCTCTACTACATTCTTCTATGGCAATAAAATAAGTGCACAGACAAACTTTTTGCAGAAGGGATTTAGTTATGTATTAACTGCAACTAAACGAAACATACTGATGAAGGCATAACCAAGTATTATATAAAAATAATCAACAAGCATTGTGTAGAACTGTTGAATTCCTGCAGAAATCTATGGAGATTTATTTTTATACACTAAGGCATCTGAGATCATGCTGTATTGTGAAGAGAGTCACTACACTATAACATGAACTCCAGTGTCTTAAAAAAACTCCAGCACCATCCCTGTGCGGACACTGACACCTCTCCAGACCCATCAGAGGATTCTGAGGTGTGACAGACAGCAGTCATTGGGATGTTGACCCAGCTGTCGCTGACCTCGCGCTGATAATTATAGGTCAGCATTGTGACCCGGCTCAGTGGAGAGTCAAGGGTATTCCTGGAGCGTTTAAGCCTTGGGGTTGAAAGCTCACAGACTTACAATCAGTCTCTGGGGCAGTCGTGTGTCAGATCAACTCTAATCCATCGAGGAACTAAACACAACATCATCCTGAGAGATAAACTGTACATTTACATGTGTGTGTTTAGCAGACGCTCTTATCCGAAGAGACTAACAATAGAGGAATAGACACGAGTCGTCACAGAGCCAACAGTGTTCACAGTGTTCACTCGGGTTTCAGGTGGCAGAGGAACATCTGAGGATGGATGAGAAACACTGGGGAAAAACACTGTGAGATTCTGCACTGAATTTAAATCAATTACATTTATCCAAATGTACATGTAAAGAACAGGAAAAGTTTGGAAAGCTTAAAGGTTTATAGGCCTTACAGATGGATGGATAGATGGAACAATAGATGGATGGATAAACAGAAAAATGGATGAATGGATGATGGATGGATGGACAGATGATAAATGGATAGACAGATGGATGGACGGATGGATGGATGGATGGACGGACAGACTAATGGACGGATGGATGGATGGATGGATGGATAGACGGATGGATGGACGGATGGATGATAAATGGATGGATGGATGGATGACAGAACAATGGATGAATGGATGAAATGGCAGATGGATAGAATGAGAGAATGACAGAATGATGATGGATGGATCATTTTTGAATAATGCAGTGTTTTATTTGTCAGAAATGAAAGGTTATTTTCTCGTTTGATTTGGCACTCGACGGACACAAAGTGAAAGATGAGCTCTTCAGCTCTATGGAAAAGCGCTGCGGTTGGCACGTGTCACATGTTAAGTGCTCTAGTTAGTGTGTGTTACAGTCAGCAGCAGGTGCTTTGAGCTCTTCTCGCTCACATTGTTCTGAGTTGAGCTGTTCTTCTGGCTTTTATTGACATTGTTGAGACGCTATAATCAGAGCGCTGCTTTGGGCAAGTGTTTAACACGACACAGCTCACAGCCTTCTCTGCTTAAATCCATTCCATACGCCTCTCATTTCATTCAACAGACGTCTGTGAGGAAAACAAGCAAGTGTCATCCATCATTTTGTCATACCTGTAATGCTGTTGTCCTAAAGCAGGGCTTTTCAATCTTTTAGACCCATTTATTCTGTGAAGTTTAGTATTATATATACACTATATTGCCAAAAGTATTGGGTCACCCCCTTCTAATGAACAGGTTTGACTATTTTAGTAATTTCCATGAGTACAAGTCTTAATGTTTAAGCATATAATGATATTCTAGGGAATTGTGTGCTTCTAATTTTAAAGCAACAGCTTGGACAGGACCCTTTTCAATTCTAACATGACAATGCCTCTGTGTATAAGGCAAGGTTCAAAAAGAAATGATTGATTTAGTCAGTGTGGAAGAACTTGACTGGTCTGCAGAAAGCCAAGTCCTAATCCAAGCTGAACACCTCTGGTGTGACTTTAAATGCAGATCTTGAGCCAAAAACTCATCACCAAACACCAATGACTTGTACATACACTATATGGACAAACGTATTGGGACACCCCCTTCTTTAGAACAGAAAAAGGCACTTCCAAAACTGTGGCAACAAAGATGGAAACATAATGCATGTATTTAAAAATTGTATTTCCATCTCTGTTGCAACAGTTTTGGAAGTGTCTAAAATGACTGTACCCATATGCACAAGTCATTGGTGTTTGGTGATGAGTTTTTGGCTCAAGATCTGCATTTAAAGTCACACCAGAGGTGTTCAGCTTGGATTAGGACTTGGCTTTCTGCAGACCAGTCAAGTTCTTCCACACTGACTAAATCAATCATTTCTTTTTTAACCTTGCCTTATACACAGAGGCATTGTCATGTTAGAATAGAAAAGGGTCCTGTCCAAACTGTTGCTTTAAAATTAGAAGCACACAATTCCCTAGAATATCATTATATGCTTAAACATTAAGATTTGTACTCATGGAAATTACTAAAGTAGTCAAACCTGTTCATTAGAAGGGGGTGACCCAATACTTTTGGCAATATAGTGTATATCTAAATATAATTAATTAAAACAATATTTAGTTTCTTTTAAGTTAATTCTATTTTTTTTTCTACTGCTCATTATAGCACTGTACTATTAGATGTATTATTTAACTAAAAATTTATTTACACATTTTTTTTTATTTTATTTTACTCTAATGTTTCTCATTTTAATCCTAAAGTAGTTTTTTTTTTATCTTTTAGACCCAATTTATTCTGGGAAATATTATTATTATAAATATATCTACATTTTTCCCCTAAATTTTAGCTTCGTATAGGTTAATTAAATTTTTCCTACTCATTATAGCACTATTGTTAGATGTATTATTTATTTACTTATTTATTTGTTTAAATATATACATTTATACTTTTATTTATTTAAATATGTTTTTATATACCATTTTATATATTTATTTTCCTATTTATTTTTAATTTGACACTTTTTCTCTACAAATTTCCACTGAAATGTCCTAAAGTGCACAATGCTTTTGCTATATGAAGACAAAACAAGATCAGTTTTTATGTCCAATTACGTTCCAAATAAAATTCAGTGGATTATATACAGATAGATATTACCACAAAATATTATTCAAACCATTTTACTGGTTGAATTTCAGGAAAAATAACTATAATATATTATAAAATATTCAAACAACCTTTTTTCCATTTCCAAAATGCTTTAAAATGCATTTATAGTAATATAACATAATATTAAGAGTATCCATATCATTAAAATTTCAAAAGAAAACCAAATCACTAGAGATGAGACATTTTTGTCAGGATTGGGCAACATGCTGGTAAATCAGCAAACTGATGTTCTTATCAGCGTTTCATAAGGCGCAAAACATCTACAGATGCCACATTCCGGAGATAAACAGGCTGTAAAGTGGAAATAATGCAGTCTTGGGTTGTTTAAAGAGCCACTATTACTTAGATAAGTTGAGCCGTAACACACCCCACACTCACACCGGCCAAAGAGCAGAAGATTTCACCAACACCGATTATATTCTCTGTTAATCGACCGCTGAATCTGAGAGGTTAGTGCATGTTTCGGAGCGTGTGAATCGGCACAAGACTCCATTCATGTCTCTGCTAATGAAACCCGCACACATACGAGCTGCTGCTGCTGTGGTTTGATTCTCTTTCCAAGTTGTTTCATATCAAAGGCCCTTGACAAGCGACACGGCACGACTTCTTTCCAATGTTTGTCTTTCCTTTGGATCAGAACGTGTGTCCCTCGAGCCGAACGGAGGGAACTAATGGCTTAATTTAAAATGCAATAATTTTTACGACGTCAAGCGCGCTCGCAGGACTCTCTGACACACCTTTGGCTTCATACGTCCACACATAAATAATTCCACACGCAGCAGATGCTTTCCCGAACAGAGCCGGCCTTTCAGCTCGCAGACGCTGGATTTACAGCCGGGCGTTTCCCTCTGTCCGTTACCGAATCACAGATACATAAATACTCTCCAATAGGACAATAAAAACTCCAGAAAGCTTCATTTCACTGTTTTGATGACCTGCACTGACACACTGTTATTTGGGACATTAACTTTCTTAGTTTCAAAAAGCGGCTTGGATAAATAAAAGAGACCAAGTATTCTTTACTAATGTAACATAAACGGATTCATTACAAATTATATGAGCATCTGAATTATTTGAGCGGCATGAAAACAAACCTGACGATGATCAGCATGAGTTGAGATGTTCTTAAGAGATTCTTGTTTCTCTAAATGGCCAGATATCACTAATTAGTCGCTTAAAAATAATACGTCAGAACGTTACTTTATTTATTCCCCAGTTCAAATAAAAGAATTCTGTATTTTCAGTACAGATAGAATGATAGAAAAACAGAGTGAGTGACAGATGGATAGATGGATGAAGAGAACGTTAGATGGATAGAACAATACAAGATAGAAAGAGATGGATGGATGGATGGACGGACGGACGGACGGATGGATGATAAAACAATAGATGATGGATGGAGAGAGAGATGGATAGATAGATGATGGATATACAGAACAACAGATGGATGGATGGATGGATGATAGAACGATGGAAGGATGGATGGACGGATAGATAGACAGACAGACAGACAGACAGACAGACAGACAGACAGACAGACAGATAGACAGATAGATAGACAGGTAGATATATAGACAGACAGACAGACAGACAGATAGATAGATAGATAGATAGATAGATAGATAGATAGATAGATAGATAGATAGATAGATAGATAGATAGATAGATAGATAGATAGATTTTTGTGAGATGTTCCAGTGTTTTTTGAGACTCTCAGGTTCCTGCTGTAGGTTCAGGTCACTCACTCATCAGTTCTGCTCTGAGTGATGGTTTATCTGAGTGACCGCTGAGGAACTGAGGGCAGCAGCTCGGCGTGTGACGCTGGCATTTGGTCAGCAGGACAGTTCAGAGGGGGGTTGCATGTTTTTGCAGCTGACCAGACCTCCCATTTTCACATGAAAGACCTGCGAACACACACACACACACACACCCCCACGGCCTCCGGACACTCTTTATGGAGCACCAACAACAATCGCTTTCTATTCCTGGAGCTTCCCAGCCAGTTCAACCAGCCCTTTATCAAGCTCAGCCTGTCACAGCACTTCCTGCGCAGACAAAAGACTTCGCCAGCTTTCTCCATACGTCCCTTCTGATGTTAAGAAAGATGTTCCCCTCAAATCATTAACGGCTGTAGCTCCGCTCCATCCCTGCCAAATGGCAACATCACAAACCATCACGACTGCATTTCTCCTCGCATGCATGTCAGCTTGTTTGGGTTGCATAGCAAGTTTCACGCTTTAGATGTATGCATTAACCTTGACCGCATTCGTGTGCATTCGGATGCAAGCAATGAGGAAACATTAGAAGGAGAAGAGCCTTTCGCTGAGCTCTGAGGAAACTAATACGGTGGAAACGCAGGACTTCTGACAAAACAAGAGCAACACAAACCCTTCACTTTCTGACAAGGAATCATGTGTTTTACTGCAAGCTCTCATACACTGGAGATTAAGGATCAGCCGAAATGCAATAAAGTCCCAAAATAATGACTTTTAAACATTAAACCGGTTTCAATGTCTTACGAGGTACAACAAATAAACGCAAAAATGTAGTTTGTTTGCTACTATTCAAGTAGACTATATGTTATGAGATAAGTTGAAGACACTAACAAACAAATGACTGTGCAATAATTCATAGACTTGATCAAGAGTATACATCATGCACAGCCCAAATTTTTTTTATTTATTTTTTTTTTGCATTTTCATGACAATCCAGCACTTTATACTAAAAAAAAAAAAAAAAAAAAAAAAAAAAAAAAAAATCAAATTACATTAATAAGAATATGGGATGGAAATGTTTAAATGTAATTTAGGGGGGGGGGGGGGCAATCAAGCATGCAGTCTGTCTGATGTGAATATGAATGGCTTCTTTAAACCAGATTAACCAGAACAGAACAGACGGAAGATCTGAGCTGAAAACCGATTTCAACACCTCATCAATAAAGCACAGTATCAGCAGCTAACCGGATGACCACGAAAAACATCACTCATTAATGAAGCTCTAAACATGAAACCTGAAGAATTATAATAATAATTAAACAGAAAGCTGATTAAATAGCTGATATTTCATGTGCCTGTTCAAAAATGAACTCTTTCTGTAATATTTAAGTAAATATTATCTAAAACAAGTTTTACTAGTAATATTTCTAGGTCACTGTAATGATTATCATCAGTGTGCCAGGTTCAAAATCTAATGACATTTTTGCCAACAGAAAGTGTTTTCAAATATTAAAATGAATTTAAATAGTGTAAAATAGCAATGTTGTAAATATAATAATATAAAATAAGTGATTAATTTGATTTCATAAATTGTGTACATTCCATTTGAGCATACACTCTGAAAAATAAAGGTTTTTTATTGGCATCAATGGTTCCAGAAAGAAGCTTTACCATCAATCTTTTCATTCCACAAATGCTTCTTTACAGTGGAAAAAGATTATTAAACACTAAGAAAAAAAATTTATTTTAAGAACTGTTCACTGAAAGGTTCTTTGGGGAACCAAAACTGGTTCTTCTATAAGAATCACTGTGAAAACCCCCTTTTTGAAGCTTTATTTTTAAGAGTGCATGCTAGCTATATATATATATATATATATATATATATATATATATATATATATATATATATATATATATATATATATATATGTATATATATATATATATATGTATATGTGTGTATGTATATCGGTCATTCACAAGCACTTATCGGTTGACCATTCTAGCAATAATCCTAATAATAGCCTATTAATAACAAAACCTATAGATCTAAATGTCAAGATTGCGTGTTCAAAGTCAAAGTTTCAGAATGTTGCATTGAAACTGATGTTGCTGGAGCGCTAGTCTGAGATATTGTCATATTCTGCCATACCTGGAGATGTTTGGAAGCGGCAGAGATGCGCGTGATGTGCAGGCTGAGGCATCGCGACGCGCACCTCGCGCGGTAGACGCTCGCGCTGAAGAACTCGTCTGCGGGTTTCCTCGCGTCGGCGCCCGCGGCGCTCCACAGCAGCCCTGTAATCCACATGAACGCGAGCATCGCGGAGCTGATGGTCTGCAGCTGCGGCAGCGCGAGTGAGACTGTGACTGAAGCAGACTGAAGAAAGTTTCGCGCTGCGGAGGGGCGGAGTCAACGCGCGTCATTGCACGAGCTCTGCGCGTAGCCCCGCCCCTCCAGACGCAGGTAGAGAGACCTCAGATGAGATGATGGACAAAGTTCTGCTTCTTCATGCAATGCTCAGTTTTGTGGCATTTTGTTTCCATAGCATGCCTTCTTTAAGACTAGAAGAGGAAAACAACTAAATACACGTTTAATTGTTTATTTCATTGCACTTTATCTATTTGCCACTGTAAATTTCAATTATAATACATAAACACTGCGAGTTTATTCTCCACTTCAGCAGCTCTTGCACACACCAAACTTTACAACCTATCTTTATTCTGAAGCGTTTTCATGAGCTGTTTGTTTATATAACCTTTCCTGATATATATTTAACATTTTATTCCTAAAAACATGGTGAAAATGTGATGTTTTCTGATTTATGGAGTGATAAAAAGAGAAATCCAAAATCCACTCTGGAAAAACCTTCAACTAATATTTCAACAAAATCAAAGAATTATGAGCCTGGCTTTATCCAATGATCAGATTTATGTTCTGGAAATGTATGCAAATTAGTACATATTTAATTAGATGATGCCTCATTTGCATATTTCACCATAACATTTTAGAAAACTATACTGTTTTTATTAGTTTTTTTATTAATTAATGTCACATATAAATATTTTATAATCATATATATATATATATATATATATATATATAATAACATATAAAAAGAAACAAGAATGATTATTTATCCAATATAAATATAAAAAATAATTTTAAAAACATATAAAAATATAACATTTTTTTTAATATATAGTATATAAAACCTTTAACTGTTATATATCAATGAAATGAAAAAAAAATACCATTATTATTTCAATCACTAATGAACTTTTTCGAAAGCAGCTCGAGGTGAATATGAGAATATCTGTATTGTAATTTCCAGTTAACCAGTTTGGTGAAATTATTTCATTTGCATCAAGGAATGCAATATCTGAGATTTTATATATATATATATATATATATATATATATATAAAACAAACAAATATGTATTTTGCATGTCTTCTTTCCACTAGTCTGACCAGTGCATGGAAACACAATGGCTTGTAGTGATTCTAGTGGAAACTTCCCATGTGAGCTTCAAACCGTTTTACAAGCATTGCAGACATGTCTAGCATTATTTCTCCTCGCCAGCCACGAGTAGAATAGCGTGGAAAGAATGACTCCAGCGCTTATTAAAACAACAGAAATGCTCCTGAATCTCGCCGGATAGAAATCACCACGTTAAAAAGTCGCTGAAAAACTTCCCAGAAGGCTTCATAAAACATCATGACTTCACTCTCTCGAAGAAGCAGCAGCGTTTGGTTTGCATCTAATGAGTTTTTATGGGTATTCCTCCTGAACAGCGCAGGATAGAAACTGGGGCTCGTAATCGGTAGGTTTGGCCTGCGACTGCTGCGCCGCGGGCCAGCCGGAGTCCAGCCAAATACTTCAGCGTGTACTTCTCTAATGAAAGCAGTCAGGATTGCGGAGAACGACCTGTGTTTTCAAGGCTGCATTGGCCACACACATCTGCTCAGGCTCCGGTCGCGGGACATTCTAAAACCCTTAACGCGGCTTAATGCATTAAAACAGTGTTTTTAAAAGACCACACTCAATAAACACATTATTAATAAAGCATATATGTACAGACAAGCAGATGACTCTAGAATAAGAATGCAATGCGTTTAATTACGCATTAAGCGTATTCCTCCCATAAGGAAAACGCTTAACGTGGCTCAGGGGTGTCAAACTCAGTTCCTGGAGGGCCGGAGCCCTGCAGAGTTTAGATGCAACCCTAATTAAACACACCTGATCCAGCTAATCAAGTCCTTCAGGCTTATTTGAAAACTACATGGTTTGTGTGTTGGAGCAGGGTTAGAACAAAACTCTGCAGGGCTGCGGCCCTCCAGGAACTGAGTTTGACACCCCTGACGGGGCTTAATGCATTAAAACTGTTTTCAAATGACCAAACTCAATAAACTTTATTAATAAATCATACTATGTACAGACAAGCAGATATGAGCCATAATACGAATGCAACGCGTTTAATTATGTGTTAATAAACAACCTTGAACTCAACCTTGTCTGTACATAGTATGATTTATTCATAATGTTTATTGAGTTTGGTATTTTTAAAAACACTGTTTTAATGCATTAACCTGTTAACTGTCACTGGCCCCCCCATTGGCCCATGCACTTTTTATTAGTGTGCAAGAGTGCACCTGAAAAATCTACATCATAACAGGAGTTCTGACCTTTGTCAAAAAAAGTCTTCTTTGTTGCCTTTTTCTCTATCACACTTTAGAAATCACGAGAAATTATATATCAATTGAAAACTTAAAATCTCAAAATTCATCCTTTGAAAACCATTTTAAAATCAGACATTGCATTACCATGAAAATGGAACATCAAAATCATGTTACAAAATGTTTTCATTCATGAATTATAAAAAAATTAAGTTTGGATAGTTCACTTTCACATCTATATTCAAAAATGTGAGTGACAGTTAACAGGTTAAGCCACGTTAAGCAGAAAAACGCTTAACGTGTAATTAAACACACTGCATTCTTATTCTGAACTCATCTGCTTGTTTGCACATTATGCTTTATTAATAATGTGTTTATTGAGTTTGGTCCTCTAATAACACTGTCTTAACACATTAAGCCACGTTAAGCGTTTTTCACGTTAAGTGTTTTAGAATGTCCCCTGGTCGCAGGTGTTTTTCTCGGTCAGCGGCCGGATTGGTGTGACCAGGAGATCCTTGTCCACTCCTAAACCCTTCAAACGAGGATATCTGCGCACCTTAAACGCTCCTGTATTGGCTTAATTTGTTGGCTTATTGCAGCCATGTGTTGGCTCGGGTTTATGGCGTGTGTTGCGAGCGCATGTGGACGTGTGCGGTCTCAGGTCTCAACTCAAGATTTATGCTTTTGAGTTTTAACACAAACAAACTTAATGTAATGCATATTTGTGAGTCGTGCATAAATATAACAGGTCAGATTTCTGTAATAGTGCTAATGAACTGAATGTGTTTCAAATACACAATAAGTAGCTTTATATATTTTCATCAATAAATCCAGTGTTTCAATCTCATACATTTATCTAATTGATTAATGCTTGTTCCACAGCCATTCACAGCGATATTTTAAGTGTTCATACTTTTTAAATAAATTAAATGTTAAATGATATACCCAAAACATAAACCTATATATTTAAATTTATATTATACATATAAATATAATATAAACCTATACAAATATATAAATATCTTATAATTTAAAAAAAATATATATATATATATACATATATATATATACATATATATACATATATATATATATATATATATATATATATATATATATATATATATATATAGATGTATACACACACACACACACACACTATATGACTGTTACGAATCCTGTGCCTGCCCTTCCGTTCACTCTCCACCAGAGGTCACCCGTCCATCATACTGACTCTCACACTACACTGATTGTTGCACTATACCCTGGACTACATTCCCCATCATCCACCGCACTAATTGCACCCACAGCTGTAACCAATGAGACACACTTTATAAGCCCTGGACATCCTCGTTATGATCACTGAGTAATGTCTTGCGTATATCTCTCTTCCAGTGATAGCGACATTACGGAGCCCTTCCGTCTAGTCTAGTCTAGTCTAGTCTAGTCTAGTCTAGTCTAGTCTAGTCTAGTCTAGTCTAGTCTAGTCTTGTATTTTTCCTGTTTCCTGATCCTTCCCTGGTTTATTCTCGTCTCGTCTGTCAGCAGCCTGCCCTGGATTTATTGTCTGTTTGGATTAACCCTTGTCTTGCCGTTTGGGACTCTGATCGCGCCTTGCCTGGATTATTGCTCACGTTTATGGATTACCTTTCTTGTCAAGCCCCTTTGGATATTGTTCGCTGTCGACCGACTCACACCCGTTTTGGATAACTCTTTGCCTTGCCTGTGTTGTACCTGTTTAACCTTGTCTGAACCTTGCTTGTTTCTTGACCAGGCCTTTGTAAATAAAATCCTTGCACATGGATCCGCACGTCTCTCGTCTCGTCGGCTCCGTTACAATGATGAAACAGGACTTATTACTTTACAAATATATATATTTTTTTAAATATATATTATATATAAATATATTACAAATATAATGCAATATAAAATATTATAAATATACTTTTAACTCTAATATATCAACAAAATGATGAAACAGGAATTATTATTTTCCTAATATAAATCTAAGAATAATAAATATTTAAATATATATTATATGTAAATTATTTTATATCATTTAGAAGTTATTGTGTGTGTGTGTGTGTGTGTGTATATATATATATATATATATATATATATATATATATAACTTTACAATATTATAAATATATAATATAGAAAACCAAACAAAATGAAACAATAATTATTATTTATCCATATTTATATGTTTGTATATGCATATTTATATGTTCAGATTTCTGTTGTGTAAATTAGTGCATATCAAACATAACACTTTAGAAAAATACTTTATTTTGTTTAACTGAATAAAGTAATCATTTTAATCAGATTTATGCTGATAAGCCATTTTAATAAATGCGTTTATGATGAAAATATGATTATTTAAATAAAATCATCAATAGATGCAAATACTTAACTATAATAAACTATGCCATGATTTCTGAGTGCAGAGATCTGACCCGTTTCATTGATGCATGACTCTCAAATATGCACCACATCAAGCTCATTAGTTTGTTTATGTTAAAACTGTGCTGTCCAAATGCATGGAAATTTTATATTCAATACAAATGCATAAACCTTTAAGTTAGGCCTAAAAAGGACATGCGTGTCTTTACATCTGATGACGTGAGGCAGCGGTGAACAGTATAAATGAGCGTCAAAGATGGGACTCTGGTTCTTCACAGTGCCACTGACTCTGAGTCTCGCCTGGCAACAGCTGTTTACATCTGTAAATATGAAAACACTCATTTTCCTTCAACAAATGACGTTTATGAGCCGCTCAGAAACACTCACACATCTGAGAAGTGTCTGGCCTTGAAAGCAGACGAGAGAAAACAGCGTCATGTTGGACAATCTGTGAGAACAGAAGCAGATGAAGGGCATGCTTTGACAAACAGCTGCTTTTATATGAAGATGAACAAATAATTATTTCATTCTGTCAAAAATTTTATGCATCTATTATTAGTTTCTATTTAAAAGATTAAAATTATAGAAATCAGGGAGTTTGGAAAAATTAAAAATTTTTAAAATGTTTTTGAAAGAAAGTCTCTTCTGCTCAGCAAGGCTGCATTTATTTGATCAGAAATATAGTAAAGTAATCTGAAGTATTATTACAATTGACAATAGCTGTTTTCTATGTGAATATGTTGTAAAATGTAATTTATTTCTGTGATGCGCAGCTGAATTTTCAGCATCATTACTCCAGTCTTCAGTGTCACATGATCTTCAGAAATCATTCTAATATGATGATTTGCTGCTCAAGAAACATTTCTGATTATTATCAATGTTGGAAACAGTTGTGCTGCCCAATATTTTTGTGGAAACCGTGATACAAAAGTTTGGGGTCAGTAAGATTTACAAAAAATAAATAAATAATAATACTTTTATTCATCAAGGACACATTAAGTTGATCAAAGATGACTGTAAAGACATTGATACAAATTTATTTATACAAAAGATTTCTATTTCAAATAAATGCTGGTCTTATGAACTTTCTATTCATCTGTGAATCCTGAAAAATAAAATGTTTCACAGTTTCCACAAAAATATTGGGCAGCACAACTGTTTTCAACATTGATAATAATAAAATAAACTTAATATAATATATAATAAAATAATATATTAACAAAATGAAACAAGAATGATTATTTATGCAATATAATTATTCAAAATAATATATAAATATTTTATATATAAATCTATGACAACATTAAGGAACAAGAATTATGTTTATCCAATGCAATATATATATATATATATATATATATATATATATATATATATATATATATATACACACACACACACACACACAACAAACAAAACCCCCCACATACTTCTGTATGACTTCCTTCTGTCTTTTTCTGTGTTTCACTGAAAAAAAGAAAGTCATTTAGCTTTGGACTAATAATTTGCAATTATTTTTTCATGCTCAATTAGTGCTATTTATATATATAGTGAAACACAGAAAAAGACAGAAGTATGTGGGGGTTTTGTTTGTTTTTTTGAGAACTGTTCGTTTGAGTATTTAGTTTAGTATTTAAGACTAATTATTGAGGAGGGACTAAAATAATCATTAATGGAATTGCTGAGGAACTGGAATTCAAATTGGAACCATAATTCCTCGCAATTTCCATTCCAGCTTTTCATGTTTCACTGAAGGAAGTCGAGGCAATCAAACACAATAACTTTCAACAATAACCTGCAAATTGTCATTGGGAAAAGAGCAGACATCTGGGAATAACGGCCGTCTGCACATCAAATGAAGAAGCAGAAAACTCAGTGCACATATGTGAACTCCTCAGAAGGCAGAAATGAGTCCCTGATGTCCAGCAGACCGTGTTTATGTGTCCCTTTCCCTCTCGCTCCTCAAGGACGCTTAACCTCTCGCCCCGATCAGACGTCTCCAGCATCTGGAATTCATTCAGCCGCTGAATTTTCATTCATAACTCCAGCATAATATTTAGTGTTCCAGTGCAAACGCTGCTACCTTTAAAGAAGCCAAACGTCACAGATTGAAACCATTTGAAAGCATCTGAACACACCCAACCTGAGCAAACACGCCACACAATGAAGAGCCGGAGCAAGTCCCTTCACGTCCAGCCCAGAGTTTTCATTCTCCTCCATGAGTTCATGTATAACTCCAACATAAAATAGAAATTCAGTCATCCTGCAACAAATTTGATCATGATGTAAATGATATAATATTCCATTATTACCTCTGTTAGCATTTTCATTCATCTCAATGGTAATTCAGGAAATACACAATTAGAAATCCATTGGAAAAATATCTATTATTATATAATGAAATAATTGCAATTTGTATGTTGCTTTTATTTTGAAAGAGTCTCTTCTGCTCACCGAGGCTGCATTGATTTGATCAAAAATACTGTTGTAAAAATTATAAAATATTACAATTACAATTATTACAATTTAAAAAAATTTTAATTATTTTTTTATTTTTTTATTTATGTAAAATAATTTTGAATTATTATCAATGGAGAAAGATGTTTTCTTTTTTTAGATGCTTTTTTGGTGTAGTTATGATATCTATTAACAGATAAAATTGAATTTGTTTCACAACTGATGAATTTTGCAACATTAATACTGTTATTTTCCTGTTTATTACGATGAATCTGCTTTGTATGGAAGCCTGTTTCTGCCACGGGATAAAAAAAATACAAACGGTGACTGATTTCTGAAGGATCATGTGACACTGAAGACTGGAGTAATGATGCTGAAAATTCAGCTTTGATCACAGAAATAAATTACAGTTTAACTGATATTCACATAGAAAACAGCTGTTTTAAATTCCAATAATATTTCATAATTTTTTTATAATTTTTTCATAATTTTTAGATCAGGATACTCAGCAATATACAAAAAATGTAGAGTGGGACTTCAGGAAGTGAATGGATCATGATGTGGGCGTCACATAAAAGAAGGATTGAGGATGTTGGACAAAAATAACAGTCTATTTATTACATTTTGAACAGGAAAGAAAGACTATAAAAGAAGACTGTTTGAATGACGTTCACTGATGAATCGTGAATTACAGACACACAATGACACTCGCCCTTATTTTTTCAGAGGGCGTCTGGCATCAGATTCCCGCCCTTATTTACAAACCCAGTGGCATCTGTGGTCATGTGAGCGCCGGCGCAGGTGTGTTCATTGTTCGGTCACCTGTGCTGGATCTCTCGCTCTTCGGCTGAAACAACAAAGCTCTGCGTGTGAAGGAATGGAGTCAAGCCCGGGCACAGAAACCCTCTGATCCATCCCATCCATAAAACTATATGAAACACTTCAGCAGTGAAGTAGGTCAGCAACCAAACACATTCCCTCGGCTTGCACAGTTTTACCAGCAAAACATCCCAAAGACATTCTTATGCTCCTCACAATAATCAGTCCAGTTTTATTAAGAACACTTACACTACCGATCAATTCCCAAAGCTGCATTTATTTGATCAAAAATACAATAAAAATGTGAAATATTATTACAATTTAAAACAGCTGATTTCTATTTGAATATATTTAAAAATGTAATTTATTTACAACATATTAGTTATATTAAATATTACTTATTTAATCAATGTTTATTTATTTTAATCTAATTTGTATTCATTTATGTGCTTATGTATTTACTCATTTATTTACTTATTTTAATATAATATAATATAATATATGTGTTTAATTATTATTTGAATGCATTTTATTTTATTTTAATTTATTTGTTTATTTATTTATTTACATATTTTAATATATTTTTATTTATTTTAATCTAATTATTTATGTATTTGTTTGCTTGGATATTTATTTATTTACTCATTTATTATATTTGTTTGTTTACTTATCTTACTCTTATATTTATTTTTATTTTTATTTAATTGTTTTATTTATAATCTAAAATCAATTTTTATTTAGTATAATCTAATTTGTATTTATTTATTTATTTATTAAAGTCAATTTTGTATTTATTAAAAATTGACTAGAAATTGTTTTTAATTAAATATTACAATTTAAAATAACCATTTTCTATGTGAATATATTGTAAAATGTCATTTATTTCTGTGACGAAAGCTGAATTAAATTAATTACATCTTAAAATATATTCAGCTATTTTAAATTGTAATAATATTTCACAATTATCATTGTATTTTTGATCAAATAAATACAGCCTTGGTGAGAAAACAAAATGAAAATGAAAATAACAACTGATTCAAAATATTAATAAAATCTATAACAGTATCTCAGAATAACGCTGTTCTGTAAAGTCATGTAAATGTCATGAATATCTGAGCTGTCTTTGTTTCTGAAACTGATTTATTCTCGATCAGTATTTTTGCACTTTTACAGGATCCACTTTGTAAATATTTACTCTCTATAAAACGGTAAGAGGGAAAAGGTTTTATATTTGGAGCAAGCACTTCTATCAGAGTCTGTGTCTGAATGCAGCTCTGTGACGGAGCGAGAGCAAATATAAGTTTCTATTTCTGCTCATGAAGCGTCACATAAAGCGTTTCAATGCACAATATCTCCTCAGACGCTGGAAAATCCCCACAGAATTCCCAATATTCCCTATTCAGCAAACACATCCATCAGCCGCTGCTCTTATCGCTGTCAAAGATTTATAGAATTACAAAATAACTCCACATAAATACACCAGCAGACAAAAACTGGACACTGAATTTATGACTCTCGTGATCTTAAAACTCCTGTTGATCTAAAGGCTTACATGCTTAAAATGATTTTTGTAGACGAATAGCATCTAAAATTGTTCCTACATACAAAACACTTAAAACATTTAATGAAATGGAAAAACGAGTTGACAAGCATCATCACATGCTCATCAAACATGTTCCTCCCTCAACTGTGTTTAAAAGAAGTTTGCTTTATTATTCTAACACGTGTGAAAGAGTCATAATGAGGAATGAGTTTATGTATTCAAACCCTTAATCATTTTAATATTCACCATATTCTATTTTAGTATAAGAAATCAACAAGTTAAAAACATTAGTTTAAATATGAACCATTTTACTATTCATTTTTTATTTTAATTTATTTTACTTAAATAAAAATACTTATTACTTAAATTTATTTACTTATTTTATATTCTATTTTTATTTATTTTAATCAAATATTAAATATAAATATCAAATATCAGAGCATGCAGTGGCAGTAATGAACAGTAGATGGCGCTGTGTCACATCATTTACAGCTGAAACTTCATCCCTTCACAGACTTTACAGTCACATAATGCACAGATAAAACCTCATTCTGAGATGACATGTATTACAAGTCCAGCAGCATGTGATATTAAAAGATCGATTATAAAACGTTTTTGTGTAGAACTACACACTACTGGTCAAAGCTTTGGAATAATTAAGGTTTTTAAAATGTTTTTAGAAAGAAGACTCTTCTGCTCACCACGGCTGCAGTTATTTAATCAAAAATATAAAATTTTGAAATATTATTATAATCTAAAACAGCTGTTTTCTATGTGAATATCTGTTAAACTGTAATTTATTTCTGTGATGTGCAGCTGTATTTTCAGCATCATTACTCCAGTCTTCAGTGTCACATGATCCTTCAGAAATCATTCTAATATGCTGATTTGCTGCTCAAGAAACATTTCTGATTATTATCAATGTTGAAAACAGTCGTGCTGCACAATAATTTTGTGGCAACCGTGATACATTTTATTTTTCAGGATTCACAGATTAATAGAAAGTTCATAAGAACAGCATTTATTTGAAATAGATTTTTTTTGTAACATTACACACATCTTTACTGTCAATTATGATCAGTTTAATGCAATATTTATTTTTAATTTAAATCTATTATTTATTTTAATCTAATCTGTATTTATTTATTAATTTATTTACTTTTGCTTATTTTAATCTATATATTTATATGCTTACTTATTTGTAAAATATTTTAATATATTTTATGTTGTATTTAATATTGTTTAATAATTTAATACTTTAATAATAAAGATTTAATTATTCATTAATATTATGTACTTTCTAATTTATTTACATTAATTTAATTTAATTTATTTATTTAATTTATCATTTATTTACTATTTTTATTTATCAATTTTTATTTATTTAAATACAATACCCGTTTTTATTTTAATCTATTTTAATTAGATTTCAATTTATTTGTTTACTTATTTACTTCATTTATTTCATTTTTATTTATTTTAATCTAACATTTATTTTTTATTCATTTAGTCACTTTATTTTATTTCAAATCTTTGTTTTATTTAAAATTATTTATTCATTCATTCATTCATTATTTACTTGTTTTTTAAATATTTATATTTATTTTAATCTAATTTGTATTTTTTTTTAATGTATTTGCCATTTTAATTTATTCACTTGTTTATTTACCTTTTAAATATAACTTTACACGAAGGTCAGAAATATTTCTAAGCACAAACTCGATCTGTGCTAACGGAGGTCACGCAGGACATGAAGCTGCTCTGAAGACACTGAGGATAAAGTTCATGCAGCTCGTGACCTTTGAACCCTCACAACTGTCTAAAGCTTCCCGCCTCCTTTTACAGCTCATTGTCATGGAAACTAGTATGTACTACAGTGGCAAAGTTCAGCGTTCTGCACAGCAGACAACATGTGAAACATCAACTCCAGCCCGAGCAATAATTTTGATCAAACAATGAAATATATGTTTATGTAACCACTGCTGTTGTAATTTGGCCTCATCTGAAACAGATCACACCATTGATATTAGCTGAGAAGTTAAAGAAATACACTAGAAAACTGTGCACTTTTTAAGAAATACATGTGCGGCGTAAGAACATATAAGAGTTGAGGTGTTTAAAACAGTTCAGCTGAATGATAAAGTTTACCCTCTTTAACTTTATGTTGTTCTGCTGTTCTGTGTTCATCTGCTTCTCACATTTGCTCCTTTTACATTGACAATCACAAAAAAAAAAAAAAACCTACTACAGGGGTCAAAATAGATCTTTAATACATATAAAACTAAAAAATAAATAAATAAATAAATTGTAATTAAATTGTATTATTTACAAATTACAATTGTAGCTCTAGACAATTACCTACGGCTATGATTTTATTAATACAGTTGTCTGATTGATTTTACAGTCTCAAGCATTTAGAAATCACGCAAAAGAAAATGAAGCAGTTTTTCTATAAAACCATGGTTAATTTTTGTAAGGGTTGTTATGTCCACATGTTTTCTGTTGAAGAAATTATAGAGGCTGTGTCATCTATAGGTGGCCAAAAAATAAAGATTAAGTGGATATTTGAATTAAATGTTTGGTCAATAGTCTATTAAACAAGGATTTGATCGTCCTGTAAGTACACTCTTAAAAATAAAGGAGCTTCACGATGCTATAGAAGAACCTTTTTGTCTAAATGGTTCCATAAAGAGCTTTTAACATCTGAAGAACCTTTCTGTTTCACAAAAGCTTCTTTGTGGCAAAAGAAGGTTCTTCAGATTATAAAAAGGTAAGAAAGAGATGGTTCTTTAAAGAACCTTTGATTGAATGTTTCTTTGTGGAACCAAAAATGGTTCTTTTATGGCGTCGCTTGAAGAACCTTTTAAGCACCTTTATTTTTAAGCGTGTATAACAGCAGGCCTTTGGCTCCCTTTGCAAGCATTTGTAATAATAATGTACATAATTTATTTTGTATTACATTATGTATTTTAACAGTGTTATTCTATGAAAACATATAATTATTACTTAGCCAATCATTATTGCCTCCTTGTATATAATATAATGCATTGTAAGTCATTTTAAAGGCTGTTGTTGGCTTTGGTCTGTTTTTATAACCACAAAAATATTATCTTAATACTTCTTTGTAAATTATTATTTGAAGTAACAAAACCATGGTTAATTTGTGGTTACAATGGCTACAAGAACCATGATTTTTGGTTTTATTTCTGTTAAAAGTATGGCTAATTTTCGTAAGGGAAGATGGAAACTCAGAGAGAATATTAGACGCGTTGGTGAAATTATTCCCGACATTAAAACACGTTATTAACGTCAACAGCCAAAACAGTTTCACAGGATTATGAATGTACCTGAAATTGATGCACGGGCTTCATTTTCATCTATTTTTTTTTTCTTTGATCATTTGCATTCAGCCGCAAACATGAGGTGCGTGGATTTTTCGAGGTTTTTGTTTCCTGCGCCTTTTTATCCATCTTTCATGAAGAATGGAGCTGTGTTGGAGTGTTTTGATAATATTTTAGCTGCTGTCATATCACTACACCATACAATTCACAGAAAGAGAAAGCTGAAAAGGTTTTGAGGTTAATGTGTTAATCAAGCAGAAAGCTTAGATATTATTTTAACCTGGTGAAATGTAAATGACACAGAAACTAGTTTTTTTTTAATCCATATAACCGGACCATAGAACAGGACTCTCAAAGCCTTGACATCCGGGTATCCGGGAGATAAGTCAGTAAATTCAAGTAAAATCACAGGCTTCGCTTATCACGTGTGAACGCACCAGACGAAATTCAGATGTGGGGGGGTCATTTCACAATCATACAAGGTCTTAATATAATCTTAATAGAGCTACTTAATAGGGCTTAATACAATCAGATACAACAATCATTTCTCAAATATTTATTACAATATATACTGATAAACTGAACTATTGAACTGCAGCTCAAACTATTTCAAATATGGTGAATTAAGCTACAAACTCCATCATAATGCACAATGTTTCTATCTAACATGTATTTTGAGCTGCAGCTCGTCATATTAATGGAGTGTTTCACTAGTTAGCAGTAGGCCTATATTTGTGTTGGATGTTATCTGTGGAATGGAAATAGGCCTATGGATATTTTATTTGTAAACATCATACTTTTTTCACTTATTTCAGTTAATGTCATAAAACTAGCGAGCTAAGCCAGTAGTAGTGCTCACAGTGTCGTGTAAACATGACTGAAGACACGAACAGACAAACCGATTCAATGAGTGAGTCATTTACACTGGAACCGCTCCGATTGATTCAAACTCGTGACTTCGAGAATTCAGTTCAAGCGATTCACAAACTAAAGACCAGATCAAGAGTCATTCATTTTTGAATTTCAGCATCATTTGTAATGAGTTTAAAAAGCACGTAGTGATGGTGAAACGGAGCTATAGTTAATCATAGCGAATCAGTTAAACCATTGCGACACAAAATGATTCACTGTTTTCGAAGCGTTCCAATCGGATAGCGTATTGCTTGATTTAGATCGGGACTTCAAAGCGTGTATCACGAATCATTTGATTTAGATCGGAACTTCGTGTCTCGCGAATCATTTGATTCACATCAGGACTTCAGAGTAGAGGTCTTCTCGGGTCCTAAAATCTGTACCCGACCTGAATTGACCCGAATCACTTCTTACTCCAACCCGACGTGCATAAATTATTTTTATAAAACAGATAGTTCCGGTCCTTGATTCTGATTGGTTGAGCTGCGTTCTAAACTCATGTAAATTACTCTACAAACGTGCACCTCTTAAGTTTGTGTGTTGCTCGGCAACCACTTTATTGCAACCACAACCATTTCTGAGGAACTTTGGTGGAAGAATAATGTTTTTATTAATATCATTACATTTTATTTGCTTTGTTTAATTTTGTGCAGTCTTGCTACGTATATGGAATAACCGCTCCGCGTCATGCCTAACAATGCCCATTAGCTGTTAGAAATTCACTGTAAACCAAAACTTGGGGCTTATTGCTGTATTTTAAAAGAAAGACCCGACCCGAGGCAGACCCGATGAAATTAGACCCGAGTCCGACCCGATGGCTTTTTCGAACCCGACTGGACCCAAAAGTAAACGGCATTGACATGTGCACAGTCTGGAGCCCCGCAGTCAATAAAGAAAAATCAGGGTTTTGATTTGATTTTGATTTTCTGATTTGGCCGCTGCTCCATTTCTTTCATTTATTTATTTACTTATTTATTATTGCTTCACATTATTGCCTGTCTAATGGATACAAGTTATTTCTGAGTTCGGCTTTCAATTGTGACCATTGGATTGGAAAAATAAACGTCATAGTTTGATCAAAATTAAATCGATATCCTAATAAATCATGGATTCGTTAGTGCAGTCTGCAACGTTATTTTCTTCATCTCTGGTTAAGGGCTTCTGCCCACAGAAAAGAAAAGCCCTGCATAAACATGCAGCGTAATGAATAGGAGTGTGAATCTTCACTGGTTTCACGATTCAATTACGATTATCATGTCAACGATTCCATTCAATTCGATATCCTGAAGCATCACAATTATATCAAATTTATTTTGTGTGTTTTTATTCAATTATATAAGCAGGCTACTTTTAAAAATAATTACAAATTAATAATAAATCAAAACAATTGTTAAGAATTTGATCAAATAAATATAGCTTCAAAACATACAAGCAAATATAAAGTAATAAAGGGGGAAAAGACAATTGTGTGATAAACAAAAGTGATATACAAAAAGTACTTTCAGTGTCCGAGAGTGCTTTAAGTGTCTGAAAGTTTACAGACAAACATAGTCATGGGTTTTTCTTTTTTCTTTTTAGTTCTTGTTCAGTATCCATTTAAAAAACTATCAGTTTATTTATTGGTATCGGCCAGTTGTGGTCCAACTTAGCTATCTGTAAAATCCAATATTGGTCAACCTCTACTTATTTATTTATTTATTTATTCACTTATTTCTTTACTTATTTATTTATTTACTTACTTATTTTAAACTATTTTTTATTTATTTATTCACTCAATTATTTACTTATTCTTATAGGTCTATGTTTATTTATTTCATCTATTTTTATTATATTAATCTATTTGTTTATTTACTTATTGATTTTCTTATTTAATCTATATTTATTTTTATCCATTTTTTATTTTAATCTAATTTTATTATTTTTTATTTTATTTTTTATTTTAATCTAATTTTATTATTTATTTTTATTATTTTTTGTATTATTTTTTTTTTTTTTACATTTTTCTCTAAACATTTCCACAGACCCCTCCAGCATTTTAGTTTTCGTTCAGTATCCAATTTAAAAATTATCAGTTGATTAATCGGTATCGGCCAGTTGTGGTCTAACTTAGCTATCGGTATCGGTAAAATCCAATATCGGTCGACCTCTACTTATTTATTTATTTATTCACTTATTTCTTACTTATTTATTTATTTACTTACTTATTTTAAAATATTTTTACTTATTTATTCACTCAATTATTTACTTATTGTAATATAGGCCTATGTTTATTTATTTAATCTATTTTTAATAATAATAATCTATTTATTTGTTTATTTACTTATTGATTTACTTATTTAATCTTTATTTATTTATTTTTTTATTTAAATCTAATTTTATTTATTTTATTTTTTTAAAACATTTTTCTCTAAACATTTCCACAGACCCCTCCAGCACTCGCTGAAATCCCCTGCCGTATTCATCCAGACATGTTCTGTGATGGGAAGCAGATCACTGATGTAAGATCATCATACAGAGTGTGTGTGTGTGTGTGTGTGTGTGTGTGTACACTGTAGTGGGGGAGGGGAAGTACAGTATCACAGACGACACAAACACAAGTCTGTCAGATTTTCTGTCTTCAGGACACTTTTCTCGTCCAGATCTTGCAGATGAACACACACACAGACAGACAGACAGACAGACAGACAGACAGACAGACAGACAGACAGACGGATGTGTTTGACCGACTGCAGACGCCCTTCCCCCTCGCCGGAGGTCACATGACCCTGTGGGGAGGCAGACTGAAACTGTTCTTTGTTAGGAGTTTAGTGCGCTCCTGCCGTACGCTTGCTAAAAGATGTGCACTCGCTAAACAATCAACAGTTCAGCCTACCGTTTACATCATTATCAGATGGAAGCTTATTTCTGCCATGGAATAAAACTATAAAAAAGCTTACTGTGACTTTTTATGTCACAATTCTGAGTTTATATCTAACAACTCAGAGATGTATACTCAGAATTTTGAAAAAAGTCACAACTACGAGATGTAAACTCTGTACTCCGATGTTATGAGAAAATGTGGGGTCCCTTTCTTGTCCTAATTGAGAGTGTATCATAAAATGAGAGATAGTGTGTTGACTCTGGCCTGTAAGGTCTGGGTTTTCTTTAACACAGTTGTTTGTTACATTTTGTATTTAAAAATGTTGTTTTGTACTTGTTTTAAATTGTAAAATTGCTTTTGCTTATTGTTATTATATATTTATTTAATTATTTTGGGGGGCGGGGATAAGCAGTGGGAATGGATAAAATGTTACTGTAAAACCTTGTTGATTTTGATTGATGATATTCATGTTTAAAAAATAAAAGAGAAAGAATTGTGAGACATAATCTCAGAATTCCAAGAAAAAAGGCAGAATTGCAAGATGTAAACTCAGAATTCTCAAAAAAAAAAAAAAAAAAAAAAAATCGTGAGATGTAAAGTTGTCAGAATTGTGAGATGTAAAGTTGCAATTATGAGTTTACAACCTGCAATTGTGAAATATAAACTTGCAACTCTGAGACAAATAGTCAGAATTGTGAGATAAAAAGTCACAGTTACCTTCTTTATATTTTTATTCGGTGGCAGAAACAAGCATCCATATTATCCACATCTGTCTCACTCCAAAAAGGACAAATGCACCAAAACACTAGTCTGCTTCAGTCATATGGTGCTCTTCACCTCTGCTGGAGCTCTGAATACTCGTGCATTTATGTTTAAATTTAGAAAATAGGGCACAGATGCTCCCTGCAGGTCTGATGTGAATGACATCAAATGCCACTGTTTTTCTTTTTATGTCTCACAACCAAATGTGATGCAAGTTTGAATATGCAGAATGAAGATTATTAGTGAATAATGATGTAAATTTCACATAAAGCATCATATGACTTCAAAATACAAGTAGCATTAAAAAAATGTGTGCCATATTATGGTATTTTTTTTCTTTTTGGGTTTTTACAGACATATAAAAAGAGAAACAGCATATAAATCTGGAACAACAACTTTCTAGATGTATTTCTGGGTGAACGATCCCTTTAACAATGATTCATGTTTGTCTGTGCACTGAATCTGAGACAGAGAGCCAGACTTACACAAACTCATATCATAGTACAAGGGTTTGCGCTCAGTGATGCAAGATATTGTAATCTTTGCAGTGAATACACACTAGATAGAAAACAACAGCACAAACAACTATGAAATACATATTTAACAGCGCTTGAGAACTGACACGAATACTAGATACAGGTCAGTCCAGCACAACTGGCTTTGCTTTTGTACATTAAACAACAAGTAGCAACCTGTACATTATAACACATTAATATATTTTAAGATTTTTTAATGTTGTTGAAAGAAAGTCTCTTCTGCTCACCAAGGCTGCATTTATTTGATCAAAATTACTGTAAAAATTGTGAAATATTATTATAATCTAAAACAGCTATTTTCTATGTGAATATCTGTTAAACTGTAATTTATTTCTCTCATTACGTCTAAGTAAAGACGTAATGACAAGCTCTCACCATAGTGGTTTCTGTCACGGAGCCGAAGCTGTTGATGAATATATTGCACGTGACGTTCACAGGAGGACCTGCAGATGACAAATAAGAATAACATAATGATAAACACCAAAGAATTCAGTAACTTTAACATGTTAAGCCAACATTCACCATTCAGATGACATGTACTCTCATTCAAAGCTTTGGGGTTGGTAAGATTTAGTCTCTTCTGCTCAGAAAGGCTGCATTTATTTGATTAAAAATATAGTAAAAAATTGGACACATTATTATAATCTAAAACAGCTGTTTTCTATGTGAGTATCTGTTAAAATGTAATTCATTTCTGTGATTTCAAAGCTGAATTTTCAGCATCATTACTCCAGTCTTCAGTGTCACATGATCCTTAAGAAATCATTCTAATATACTGATTTACTGCTCATGAAACATTTCTGATTATTATCAATGTTAAAAACAGTCCCAATATTTTTGCAGAAAACTGTGATACATTTTATTTTTCAAGATTCACAGATGAATAGAAAGTTCAAAAGAACAGCATTTATTTGAAATAGAAATCTTTTGTCACATTATTACACTCTTTACTGTCACTTTTGATCAGTTTAATGCATCCCTGATAAATAAAAGTGTTAAGTTTTTGTAAGCAATAATAAAATAATTCTGAATAGATGTAATGCGCAAATAAATACTTGAAGTTTAAGGATCATATAAACAGAACATTAAGAATCTGAAATAAGATTGGATTCCTTCTGATTGATGAAAATCAACATAAGTATTTCAATATTTTCCCATTTTTTTTTTGTACATTTTTCTACTCATTTTACCACTGTACTGGTATATTTATTTTTTATTTATTTATTTTTTGTTTATTATTTACACATTTATTTTTCAACATAAATTTTTTTTGTACATTTTTCTACTCATTTTACCATTGTACTGGTATTTTTTTGTTTGTTTATTATTTACACATTTATTTTTCAACATCAATTTTTTTTTCTACTCATTTTACCATTGTACTGGTATTTTTTTTTTGTTTGTTTATTATTTACACATTTATTTTTCAACATAATTTTTTTTGTACATTTTTCTACTCATTTTACCATTGTACTGGTATTTTTTTTGTTTGTTTATTATTTACACATTTATTTTTCAACTTCAATTCATTATAATTTTTTTTTACATATTTTAATCTATTTATTTATTAACATATTTTAATGTAAATCCAGGTTTCTGTAAGTAGCTGCGTTGATACGCGAGTCTTTACGGCTCTCAGAGGAATGTGTCACACTAATGTAGGCCTGTAATGATGTCAACTTGTTATTTACTTTCCAAATGTGAATGACTGTGCAGAGCCAAAGGAGAATTAATCAGACGCTGTGTGACCTTCCATGCACAAAAAACAGCAGTGGGGGAGGGAGACCAGTCTGCAGTAACGTTGCATCATAACAACCAGAGAAGTGTTATTATCTATTGATGATAATCATATTCAGTGTCAGAAAAATAATGTCAAACATTATGAAAACACATGATTACATGAATGTTCATTCAGGATTGATTCGGTTCAAAACTGACATTTTCTTTATGTTGTTTCAAGAGATCACATTTAACGTATGACATGTTGCTCCTGGAATGTTCTAGCAACAGTAGTTTATGAAGGTATTGTATTATAAAATAATAAACCCTAAAAATAATCATTACACCATGTCCCAATATAAAGCAACAAGTGATAAATCACGTACATCTGGGCTTTATGACGGCTTTTATTGGTCACATGGTTTCTGTGTACGATGTCGCACTTACAAGCTCCACCCACGATGAAATCAAAATTATATAACCGTGTATTAAATATCAAATATGATCTGATTGGTTGTGTTTGTGTCACACTGCACTGAGCCTGAACAGAATATAATGTTGCGTAACGTTGTGTATACGTTGCAATAAAGTTGTCATGCAAAAAACTTATATATATACTTATATTTAATGCAAAAAGTACACTCCTAGAATGACAGTAACTGGCTCCTAAACAAACAAACAAGCGAATCATTAATTAACAGTGCAAAAAACTCCCTCAAATGTCATGAGAACGTTAGTTTAAGGTTACTAACAATAACCAAACATATTAGGAATTGCTTTCCAAAAACCTGAGCATGCTTCTGTTACTGTACACATATATGCTAGAAAGTATTAAGAAGTCAGAGGCACAAAATGGCGATGACTGTGTTATTTCACAGTGGATGTGTTCCGATTTCGTGCTGTTGAATAAGCAGGTTTAAGGTCATCTGCTCATTTTTCCATTGTGGGTCACAAAGTGCAAAACTCCCCCCTCCCCCCATTCTCCACGGCTGTGTCACAATACCTAGTGAACGCCCTTCATAGACAGCATGGAGGAGTCTTTATTCAAAAGATGAAATAGAAAAAACTTCATTTTGATTTAGATCAAAATTGCTATAGAACTGTATATTTTATGACTTCTTATAATTATTTTTCAATTTGTGCATTGATTATACATGAATAAATACGTGTGATGGTAGTTTACTAAATAATCAGATGCACAATTATCACCTGCTGGAAAATAAAACAAGTGAAAAAGTCCCTTAAAGAAGGGATTTGAGCCATATGTAAAGTTTATGTTTAATAATAAAATATAGCTTTTCAATTTTGTATTTAAAAGTTTTAGTATTTAACATTTAAAATAAAAATAATTTTGCATTTAATTCAATTTTATTTAAAAAGCCATACTACTTAAAATTTAAAATATAATTTTGCATTTTAATTTAACTGTACATAAAATGCTTTGTTTTGTAGAATAATAAATATATATAATTTTGCCATTTTTAATTCAATTTTATATAAAATGTCTTACAAAAGTCTTACTATTTAACATTCAAAATAAATGTTATTTAGAATTTAATTCAATTTTGTACATAAAAGCCATACTATTTAAAATTTACAGTATACTTTTCCATTTTAATTTAATTGTGCATAAAAATGCTTCAGTGTATAAAATAAAAATATGTAATTTTGCCATTTATAATTAAATTTTCCATAAAATGTCTTACAAAAGTCTTACTTTTTACAATAAATGTAATTTAGCATTTTAATTCGGTTTTGTATAAAAAAGTCTTACTATATAAAATGTTAAATATAATTTAACATTTTAGCTTAATTGTGTATAAAATGCTTGACTGCAGGGGTGTCAAACATACGGCGAGGTTTCGAATAAAGGTGTCCAATCCGGCCCGCGGGATCATTTGAACAATAATATATAATGTCAGCACGATCGCAAATGAACTGATTTTATAAAACAGCTCAACAAACAAGATGCTAGTATTAAGCGTGTTACATTTTAGTCACGATGCTGTCTGTTTATCTTTGTCTCGGCAATTAAAAGTTTTTAACAAACCCAGAGTATTTGAGTCAATGATTCAGTGGCCATTTCATAACGACAATCACTAGCTTCGTTTCTAAACGAATCAAACGTTTTGAATGAATGAGTCAATGGATCACTCATTAAGACGGAGACTTGCTGCCACCTACTGGCGGCTTTAGTGTCATATTTATTTATCCATGACAGCCTTAAAGGGATACTCCACCCCAAAATGAATATTTTGTCATTAATCACTTACCTCCATGTCGTTCCAAACCTGTAAAAGCTTCGTTCGTCTTCGGAACACAATTTAAGATATTTTGGATGAAAACCAGGAGACTTGTGACTCATTGACTGCCAAGTAAATTACACTGTCAAAGCACAGAAAAGTATAAAAAACATCGTCAAAACAGTCCATCTGCCATCAGTGGTTCAATCTGAATTTTATTTGGAGAGCATCCGATGGACACAAAGTGTGTACGCTATTCTCTGTCATCAGTAACGCATGGATACATATTGTACGTTTATTTACGCTTTGATTTGAACGGAAACCGCGTATCCATGTGTCACTGATGACAGAGAATAGCGTACACACTTTGTGTCCATCGGATGCTCTCCAAAATGGCACTACGTTGACACAGAGAGGAGATGAATTGTTGAATAAATGTCGATATTTTTATTTTCTTTGCGTACAAAAAGTATTCTCGTCACTTCATAAAATTCAGATTGAACCACTGATGGCAGATGGACTATTTTGACGATGTTTTTTATACTTTTCTGTGCTTTGACAGTGTAATTTACTTGGCAGTCAATGGGACAGTCACAAGCCTCACGGTTTTCATTCAAAATATCTTAAATTGTGTTCCGAAGACGAACAAAGCTTTTACAGGTTTGGAACGACATGGGGGTAAGTGATTAATGACAAAATTTTCATTTTGGGTGGAGTATCCCTTTAACCAACCATCTCAAAAACACACTTGGCAAAATATGGTAATTAATAATATTTAAAAAAAAAACAACTTTTGTGTCAATATTGCACACCCCTAAAATAACATAGCATCATCTTTAAAGAAAGTTTTCCTAGATTTTTTTTAATTAGTATGTATGGTTAATTTTATTTGCAATTGTGCGCAAACTAGGGTTTAACAAAAGGTAATTCGGCCCACACAAGGGGACATTTTCTTCGATCCGGCCCTCAACCTAAAATGACTTTGACACCCTTGCTTTACTGTATAAAATAAAAAAGTATAATTTTTCCTTTTTTAATTAAATTTTCACTCAAATGTCTTACTATTTAATGTGTGTACAGCACAAACATTATAGACTGCAGAATTAGTAAGAGTAGTATGCTAGTGTAGTAGCCTAGGTAGGGCGCTCAGTAGGTATGAGAACACCGCCCGCCTCGCGCGCGCACGCGCTCTCTGTCTGCTATAGTAAGTGCGCGCGCTGCTGCTGTCTTCGACGCTGCATTTCTGTGAGAAACACACAGGAAACTTGTCCAAAAACACACAGGATCGACACTTAAAGGTTAACTTTGGCAGATGAAACCGCGATTGTTGTGTCTCGTCGATCTTTTAACGCACTACCGCCGATAACGAGCCGCTCTCTGAGGGGAAATCTGACCGAAGATGGGTGTAAAGTCGCGGTTTGCTCACTGAAGTTGGAGGATATTTTCTGGTGGAAGTGAAAGAGAAGCGGTCGCTTGATTCTTGACGGTAAGAAGAAGCGATATTTGTCTCGTTTGAACTTTTCCCGTGTGTATTATTCTCCTGAAGTGTTTGGAGATCTCTGTGGAGAAACTCGTGTGTGAATGAAGTTTCGCCCTCTCCTCTAACGCCGCTAAAGTCTTATTTCCGCGGAGTCTTGTGTTTGTTAAACCCTCAGAGAGTGCTGTGCACTGATGGACACTCGATAGAGCTCTTTTATTCTTGTTTTTGTGGTAAAACACGCTTAAAGAAGCCGTTAGATTCAGCGGCGCGTGCTGAGGAGGGTGGGGGAGGGGCCGAGCCGGCCTCACTAGTGAACACTAGATAGTGCACTTCTCATACTAGCTCTTACACTTTAGCAAGAAACACACATTCACCAGAACAGCCTTTTAGACATCTTCGTGTCGTGTTCTAGGAAACTAAAAAACTAAAAGGAAACTAAAAAAAAATGTGGTAAAAGTCTATTAGTTAAGCAGTATAGTCATAATCTCTACATACTGTATACTGTGAACTGATGTAACAGGGTTGCTTAGTTTTGCATACTAACATACTTGTCCTAAGCATTGTTACAGTGTTCAGCAGTAACTGAAATCCTCCAGCACTTGTTGATCTCAGCTGCTGAATCCTGTGACAGCAGCACTCAGATTTAATGAACTCAATAATAAACAATTATATATTTATTTATATATTAATGTATAAAATTGACGTGAATATATATATATATATATACAGTAGTCAACATTTGAAGTGGATCAGAACTTTTCATCAAAGTTGTCCTAAAACCAAAACAATACTGGTTCTTGTCTTAGGACAACTTTGATTAACTTTTTTGATCCACTTCAAATGTTGACTACTATGTGTATATATAAAAAATAATTTAGGACAGTACAACAAATACCCTACTGTCATGGAAATTAAAATGTTTTTTTAGTGGGTGGAAAATGTGCTTAATATGAAAAATTGTCATGAAACCAATGACAGAATGAAAAAAACAGGGTTCCCACATTTATAGAAAACCTGGAAATATTTACCTGACCATTTAGAGTCTTTTTTTTTCTGTAAAAATGGCTTAGTTTTTATTTTTAAGCGAAATATGGTTTCTCTTTTTTTTTCTAATTTTTTTATTTTATTTTATTTTATTTATTTTTTATTTTTTTGAGAAGTGAAATTTGACCAGGACATGTTCTTAACCAGTTTAGTGAAAATTACCCATACAGTGACTGATTTTACTGAAATCTTATGATAATAGTCAGTCACTAGTCACTGACTGACTGAGAACATGTTTCTCATCCAAAGCAGCAAACTGTACTTGAATTGCTCGGAACTTAAAGTGGTAATTTACTCAAAATATAGAATTTTGTCGTCATTTATGCTCATTTTATTCGATTCCACACCAACTTCTGTTTTCCAGATGATGAATTACGATGGGAATTTTGATTATAATAATTCTTCTTTCACAGAGTTAACAATCAGTCTGTCTTGACTAGTTCTGACGAATGCTGATGCTGATCTCTGGATAGTTGAGTGGCTGATAAAATGCCAATATATAGGCTGTTTATTTATACAATATTTACAACATTTGACAACAGGACATTTACAGCTGAAGTGGTTTCACTCCGTTTACTACGATACAGCTCCTTTCTAAATATTTATCTTATTTTGCATAGTAAAATTGAAAATTATTTTTATGTATATTTTTGTAGGATGTGCAGCATCTTCATCACCGCAGGCCTACAGAGAATCAGGCTTTTCTTTTGTATTTTCTGATTTTGGGAAACATATCTTTGATATCTTTAACTGATTTTTTGGTTGACACTTCTCAGAATTCGTCCATCATTTTTTCCCACTGAGCTCATCTCAGTGCATTATGGGATTGCATTGTCTGCAAAAGACACATGCAGTCCTGCCCTATGTAGAGCCGTATGATTTCTGCAATGCATAAAACGTGGATGCAGTCATGGAATCTGGTCATAAAAATGGAATTTGCAGTACAACGCAACATTTTGTTTCCCAAAAAATAAAAGGAATTAATTTTTTTTAATAATTACATATTAAAAGATTAAATAGTTAATGATTTATGCCTTAATTTAATTACCTCCGTTTTTAAAATAGATAAAAAAAAAATATATTTTTTTGTAAGTCATAAATCTAGAAAAATTGAGGCTAAAACAGACATAGAATTTCAGAAAAAAATAAAACATTTCATAGGGCCGTTTATTTTAAAATTTTAAAAAAGTTTTTAAATTGTAAAAGTTTTATGAGTTGAATTGATTAGACATGCTTTTTGATTATTCATATTAAACTAAACCATTAAAATGAAATCCAGAAAAAAATAAAATGTCATTTGGAAAAAAAATTAAATAAAACAGAATTTTGAAAAAAGTAAAGAAAATTTCATAGAGCCCTAAAAATTTAATTTTTGTTAAACTTTTAATAAATTGTTTCTAAATTGTATGATTTCAATTAATTAGACATGTTTTTTTTAGTACTGTAATTTGATTTAAACCTTTAAAAAAAAATGGTAATTTAAATGGGGGGGGAACTTAATCTGGAACAATCAGAGCAGAAAAACAGAATTTGTGAAAAAAAAACTGAATTTGGGAAAATAAATATAAAACACAAAATATGCTGAGAGAGTAATACTCACAATATTGTTTTAAGTATATAGTTAAAGCAATATATAGACCAAATATTCTTCACAGCAAGAATCATTAATGCAAGAATGGAGTCAGATCGGTTTGATTTCCATGTCTAATCTCCATTCATCCTCATACTCCCACGCTACAGCTTGTCTCGCTGTTATAAATAGCTTTAGATTTGCACAGAGTTGTAAATCATTACGAGTTGACTGAGTTAATGGGTAATAGGATTGAAGTGAGAGAGTTGTGGTCCTGGGATTTTCTCCAGGATTCGAGCAAAGCCTTCGGCGTTCACTGCAAATCCAATCCGTCTGAGAGAGAGATGCCAAGATGGCCTAGTTCTTCTGAGACGAGAAAGAGACTAGTGTCTGTGAAAGCTCCTCGTGCCTCATTTCTGATCAAACTTATAAAACCAATACATGAAGACAAAATGATTGTCATGTTTTGTGGCTTGTCTGTTTTAACCCATCTTTAGGGCTGTGTGGTATATTTTTTTTTTATGATTATTATACTGGTGATATAAACAGCTGCATTGACTTTTCCAACAAAACTGATGAAATATTGATATTTTTTTAAAGAAATAAACACTTTAATTCAGCAAGGATGCATTAAATTGCTCATAGGTGCCAGTAAAGACATTTCTAATGTTACAAAAGATTTCTATTTCAAATAAATGCTGTTCTTTTCAATTTTCTATTCATCTGTGAATTCTGAAAAATAAAATGTAACAGTTTCCACAAAAATATTCAGCAGCACAACTGTTTTTAACATTGATAATGATCAGAAATGTTTCTTGAGCAGCAAATCAATATATTAGAATGATTTCTGAAGGATCATGTGACACTGAAGACTGGAGTAATGATGCTGAAAATTCAGCTTTGATCACAGCAATAAATTACAGTTTAACAGATATCAGAAATCGGCTGCTTTACGTTTATATCATCGTTAATCTCACTGCAGATGAATGCAGTTCTTTGCTCAGATCGGCTGCTGTTGTTGAGTTAGTCACTGGTTTGATTTAAATTCAATATTTACATTAAATTATTTTGTGTGAAGAAAATTAGCCTACATTTGCTGATCTGCCTCTGGGTGTGGTTGTCTGTGATTTACAAAAGTTACAATAATTAGGTCTGTCACAATTAGGGCTGCAACAGCTAATCGATAAAATCGATTATTATCGATAATGAAAATCATCGACAATGATTTCATTATAGTCCCCCGAATTTGGTGGAGATCCGCCGCTGCGTTCGCGAGATAATGACGTAAGCTAACACTTTAACTTCAGTAAAGAGGTCTCTTGTTCAGGCTGCAGCATTCAAGCGTTGTCTTATTCAACCGTAAGTGCCCTGCGAAGTGGACTTCACATGATATTCCGCCATGATTCCAGTTTCAAGGGAACGTACACGTTACATTCAAAGGGCATTAAAGTGCGCGAGATGTGAATTTAAATTGTATTTATTTACAGTGGCGCATTATGTCACACTTCACACTTCTCTAGTAAGTTTCGTCTGTGTGTGAAGACAGTAGCGCAAATCCGTGAATGAATGTTCTGAAGTGAAATAAACTTCAATGGAATAAAATTGAATGGAATTGAATTGAAATAAAGTTAAATAAACTTCACCTTTACTGTTCAGTGCACTGATGTCAGACTCATTTTGGATAATAAAGTTTATTGTTAAATTGTTAAATGCCCTGCCTCCATTACATATCTTTGTCACGTCATTATAAGTGTTTGATCACCACATTTGAGTGATCATTGCAATAAATGTGTTTATGTATATATATTCTGTTTATGTATATACTATAGTATTCTATATATAGTACCAGTCAAAAGTTTGGACATAGGAATGGGAAAGTATCCAAACTTTTGACTGGTATTGTACTATAATATACACAAAGAATATCAGCCGATATATCGGTGTCGGCCATTTTTTACGCCCTAATATCGGTATCGGCCCCCAAAAAACCCATATCGGTCAGGCTCTAATATTAATATAAATATAAATATAAATATAAATATATACACTACATTTATGAACTATATTATTTGTATATTACATTTATGAACTAAAGAATTATTTTATTATATATTTTTTGCCACCATTTTATTAAAGCAATACATTTCGAGAGGCTGTGTTAGTGATTTCCTGCAGTTAACAGGGTTTTAATTCGTCATGTTGATTTTTTTTTTTTTTTAGTGCTTTATACAATACACATTTAATTCAGAGCAGCTATAAACAAGAAAATAGTGATTCAATGAGGCAAACAAAATTCAATTCTGCTGTAAAGACAATAGTAAACAATCATTATTTAATGCCCTAAAAACTACTGATAAAATCACTGTTATATACAATTTTACTGCTTTATTAGACTTTGGTTTGTTCAGTTTTGAATGCAGTGATCAAGTGATTCGTCAGCAGAAGTGAATCATCACATATAGATGGCATGTTCTCAGTTTTGCGTGTGCATTAGTCTCATGCGACCGCAGGAAATGACTGCGACCCGTGTGTTTTTACAACGCTCAGGAGAAAATGGCTGCTGTTTGCAGATCCTGAGAGCACATCTGTCAGAGGAGACCAGCCAGGAGAAAATGAGGCTTTGCAGCCTCGCATGCATCTCTCGTCTCGCCCGTCTTGCTCTCCACATTAATCATTCCTGCGGTTACTTTTGGCTCCACGCTTGTGACAATTTTATCCTTCCTTTATATATTAACCTAGTTTGTATTCATTCAACAGGATTGTTGTTAATGTTCTTTTTAAGACCTGCTTACGTTAACCGTTTCATTACTTCTGTGGTCTTTATCAATTATATTTATTCTCTTGGTTTTGTAGCAGGGTTATTATAGTTAACTGAAAACAAAACCATTAAAAAAACATTTTTGTTACTTGAAATAAAATAAACGTTAATTGAAATAAAGCTAAATATTAAAAAAAAAAAAAAAATTACGTCAATTTATTTCAGCTAGTTGCTGAGGCAACATTTCAGATTTTTTAGCTTAACTTGATGTAATAAAATAACTAAAACTGAAAAAATAAAAATAAAAACTATCTGACATAAATATTAATAAATAAAAATGACAAAAAATGAAAATACAAATGTCAAAAACACAACAAAATTACTTTCATAAAATTAAATTAAAAGGAAAATATAAACAGAAACTAATTAAAAATATTTGTGAAAGCAATAATAGTATTGCAGCTGCAGGACTAAAAAAGATGAATAAATATTCATATTTATTCACATGTATTTTTTTACAGGCTAAATAAAATTACGCAACATTGTGAATTTATTGTTTGTTTGTTTTTTTAATTATTAAAGAAATAAAGGCTTGTTCTGGACCCTTGTGATAATTTATTTTAACTTGATTTTCATTGTATTTTACTTCTTACGTTAAACATTTTGAAAATCACTGGTTTTACAGCATGTGCATCAAATATTAAGTTATGCTTTGAATATGGTCAAACTGTAATGCTCATGTGAAAACTGCAATTAAAGTTTGTTGTGCCAGTGTGTGGATTATGAATGTCACCGTATGTTTATTTTCTGGCGTTTTCCTGTGACTGATTAATCTGGAGCTGTGGGTTGTTTCCTGTAATCAGAAACTGCTTTGCTGTTCAGTCACACTTCAGGAAGCGTCGGGTTTATTTCTGGAGTCCATTAGTCAGCAAAACCAGCCGAGATGCATATGAGCTCCATTATGAGATGATGCATCTATTTCTCCTGTGCAATGAAACCCAATCATCTTCAGCTCAAGGGCACTGGCTGTGATTTAACACTCGTCTGTTTTTAATTGGACAGCAGTTTGTTAAATTAGTGAACACTGTGATGCTGATTTCACTGCCGTTTGTCTCATTGACAGTCATGATGATCACATTAGGTGACTTCTGAAGTCACATGATGGTGTTTTGTTGTGGAATCAAATGTGTACAATGTCAAAAAACAGCCTTATTTTTTCGAGTATTTTTTTAATAATCTGAAACAACTTTTTTTATATTCTGCAACTTATATTCCAAAGCAACCTGTATAATGCATTTAACCCTTGTGCGACCTTATGGACATTTTTGTCCTTTTCGGTTTTGTTGTTTTTATCATTTGTTAATGTGTTAATGCTAACTGCATACATTTTGGCACAGGTGTGTATTTTTATTGGAATTTTAATATTTCACCCTCATTTCCTTTAATAAATCTGTTTTACACTAGGTACAAAAAATAGTTCCTCTCAGGACCTTAAGGACAAAAATGTCCTCATTGAAACCCATTAAAACGGCAATTTTTAATCTCCGGGCCATTTAACTATAAAATGATGCAGTCTTTGTTAATAGGCTTTCATTCTGTTGACAAGGCTTCAAAATTAAAAAAATACCAGATGGTGCCAATTTCTTAGGTTTGGCCTATAAAGATGTTATAAAAAAATGTTTCCTGCTTTTGCTGTATTATATAGCCAGTTGGATAAATTATGCAGCTGTAATTGTGTGGGTGTGTTGGTATGGATGTCAGAGTGTGGTTTGTATGCGTGTCCTAAAAACAATGTGTGTTTGTGTGTGTGTGCGCCTGTAATGTTTGAGAGAGAGAAATTACACTGTACTGCGAATCACAAATCCCAGCGCTGTGTTTGCCAGCGGAGCTTTGCTGGAATCTCATGGGAAAAGTTTGGTACTGCACCCAAACAAAATCTTATTAAAAGCTCATTTTTGAGATATCAACCTCAAATTTGGAACACAACTTGTTTAGATTTATGGCTTTGATTTTTCTAGCAATTTTTGTGTTCAACATGTTTTATAAAATATATATTTTATTTTAAAAAATAAATATTTTTTTATGAACTTAAAATTCTATAACTTTTTGGGTTTAAACTTTTTAAATGTTTTTAACTTCAAAAATAATCTGTCACGGGTCTTTTAACTTAAGTCTGTACTCCCAAGCTTCTAATTTTTATGACCGTTTTTGGACATGGACATTTTGTCCTCTATGAACCTATGTGTAACTTTTTTAATTGACACACAAGGGTTAAGATTAGGAGAGGGGTGTCAAACTCAGTTTCTGGAGGGCCGGGGCCCTGCAGAGTTTAGCTCCAAAACTAATTAGACGCACCTGTTCCAGCCAATCAGGTCCTTCAGGCTTATTTGAAAACTACATGGTTTGTGTGTTGGAGCAGGGTTGGAACAAAACTCTGCAGGGCCCCGGCCCTCCAGGAACTGAGTTTGACACCCCTGGATCAGGATGAGTTTGTTTCTTCATCAGATTTGTAGAAATGTGTCACTGCATCAGTGTCTCAGCAAAGGATGCTCTGCAGTGAATGGGTGCCGTCAGAATGAGAGTCCAAACAACTGATAAAAACCTCACAATAATCCACAAGTAATCCACACCACTCCAGTCCATCAGTTAACATCTGGAGAAGACAAAAGCTGAAACAAATCCAGCATTAAGACGGTTTTAACTAAAACACAAGTCCATAATTCATAATAACGCTTCCTCCAGTGAAAAAGTGCATCTGCTGTTGTCTCTCACATCAAAATCCAGTCACATATTTGTTTAGAGCTGTTCTGGACTGTTTTGTCTTGTAAACGCTGCTTGATCTGTGCAGATTTCTCTCCTGATTCAGACCAGAACACTTTTTCACTGGAGGAAACGTTATTATGGATTAACTATATTTTAGTTAAAACCGTCTTAATGATGGATTTCTTTCAGCTTTTGTGTTCTCCAGATGTTAACTGATGGACTGGAGTGGTGTGGATTACTTGTGGATTATTGTGATGTTTTTATCAGCTGTTTGGACTCTCATTCTGACGGCACCCATTCACTGCAGAGCATCCATTGCTGAGACACTGACGCAATGCTACATTTCTACAAATCTGATGAAGAGGCAAACTCATATTGGATGATCTGTGGGTGAGCACATTTTCAGAAAATGTTCATTTTTGGGAGAATTACTCCTTTAATAAATTTGTTTGTTTGGCATTTATAATAACTGTTGTTTATACTTTATATACTTTTTGCATTTTTCGTTCCTGTTCTGTTCTTAATACCAATTCAAAGGTTTTGTTGTGAAGCGAGATTAACTAAAATACATTTTTATAGTGTTTATAATGTTTGTAAACGTTTTATTTACTGTATTTTACATTATTTCTAACGCTGATGTAGCTTATCTGTAGCTTATCTTGTTAAGAGAGAGAGAGCTTTTCTCTCTCTTAACATTTTTTTTCTTTAATTTTTTTTATTGTAGTTGTATTTTATTCTTGATGGTTTCCCATGATGGAGTTTCTGTATGTATGCTGTAGCTGAAGTAAATGGCTGTAGGGACGCCGTCTCTCGTGATGAATTCCCCAGATCTGGTGGTTTATTTGTGGGTCTCTGTGTTGATTGGTGTAATTGTTGCGAGACAGATATCTGATGTGTGCGTTAGCTGTTGTTCAGCAGGGCCCTGCAGGTTCCTGTGAGAATTGCACTCTTGTTTTATATAGAGCCACTGTATGAGCGTTAACACTCATATCTTACAGGCTGTTTTGTGTCAGCTAATTTAATGGGATCCGCTGAACACAGATGAAAACAGTCTCTCTAAAGACTCCAAACACACTGTGCTCGAGACAATAACTCACGCCTCACCCCTGCTGGTAGTTTCTGTAACTACACCGTTCTGCTGCCAAAGAGCATCTTTCTCCAGTGACGGATAATCAAGTATATCTGATGAAATAAAATCTAAAAACCTGAAAAATAAATAAAACACCTTCAAAAACATCTGCATTAAATTGTATGAGTACAAATGTCTGAGCTCATTAGAGTAAATAAAAATATATATATATAGTAAGTAATGCTTAGATATAATTTAATATAAATTATATACTAAAAATATATAGTAAAGTGCTATATTTATAAATAATTACGCATGTATAAATGATTGTTTACTATGTATTTTAGCATACAATATTAAATAAAAATAAAATTTAATTATATACAAAAAAATATAAAGTAATATAGTAAATTATGATTCATGCTTTGACTTTTAAAAAAATGCTGAAATATATTTACATGTTTTAGTTTGTTAGATTATCTTAATTCATTTGGCATTCAGCAAGTATTTGATTATTGGATCTGTAATACTTTACACCAGGGCAATAGCACTAGAAATTACGTTTGCCTTAAATGAACAGCACCACATGTTATTATACACGTGACAAACGTCCTGTTTGTTTAGTTATGCGTGTCAGGCAGTGTTATTTATATCACTCATTATTACGTATTAATATTTTGCATTAGTTTTTATTTTTGGATTTTACATTTTCATTTTAGTTAAGGTTTTAATTTTATTTTTTGTCAATTTTATTAGTTTTTGTATTTTATATTATAGTTTTTACTTATTTTATTTTTATTATTTTTTATTTCTTTTAGTTATTTTAGTACTTCAAGTTATACTTTAAATGCTTGAAATTTATGTATTTTAAAAACATAATGAAGCATAAATATAAAACTCTTAATAAAATAATTTAATAGTTAATAATGTTGGTAAATAAACAGATGAAATTAATAACATTTTAAAGTCAAGGAAACTTTTATAATGTTATGTTAATGCCAATCCCTAAAATACTTTGAGTAAAAATGCTGAGAAATTGCCATTTTTGAGTATTATTTTGTTTTAAAATGACCACAAACAAGTGGAAAAAGTTGTAATATGTATTTTTTTATATAGATTTTCCAGTTTCGTTTTCTTTTTAGTTAAGGTTTTAATATTTTGTTTTTGTAAATTGTATTATAGTTATTTTTAGTATTATTTAGTATGTTATTTTTATTTAAAAAAAATATATATATTTTTATTACAAATTTAAAAAAAAAAAATTCAATTTTATAATATAGTTTTTACTCATTTTATTTCCCTTTTAGTTATTTTAGTAGTCCTACTTCGACTAAACTAAATGAAAATGAGAAATGTTGCCTTGGCAGCTGGCTGAAATAAAATGTTTAATTTTTAGCATTTTCTTTTTCTTTTCTTTTTTTTTTTTTTTTAATTCAGTTAAAATTTATTTTATTCCAAGTAATGAACATGTTAATTTTAATGCTGTTGTCATCCTCCCCTTTAATGTCGTGGTACAAGACCTACAGTCTCCTAACAATAGTTAGCATGTGATTTCCAGAACGAACCATTTCATAAGTCAGATATTAAATATAGAAATGTTTCCCGCAGGGGCCGATTGAGAGCTCCAGCATCGCTCATCCTCTGAGGTTGAGCTAAGATGAGCATTACCAGTGATGAAGTCAACTTTCTGGTCTACAGATATCTGCAGGAGTCAGGTAAACCCTCACAAAACCAGCCCAAATCACCTGCAACTGATGTAAACCAGGCTCTGAGATGAGCTCAAATCCTTAAAGGCATGTTTAGTCGCACATTTACTCACGGGTTGAAATAAAGCAACTGTTGGTTGATGGAAAGCCGGTGTCTTTGGCCTTTGTGCTGCAGGTTTCTCTCACTCGGCGTTCACGTTTGGCATTGAGAGTCACATCAGTCAGTCGAACATCAACGGGACTCTGGTGCCTCCTGCTGCCCTCATCTCTGTCCTGCAGAAAGGCCTTCAGTACGTGGAGGCCGAGATCAGCATCAACGAGGTGAACATCTTCATCATCATCAACCATCCCAACCATTCTAGTCAAGTCTTTCAGCACTTTGATTTATCTGCATTTTTGCAGAAATAACTTTCACCTGCTGTGAGTCAAAATAAATAAATTTTATAAAAAAAAACAACAACATTTAATTAGTGCTGTCAAACGATTAATCGCGAGTCCAAAATAAAAGTTTGTTTACATAATATGTGTGTGTGTGTGTGTGCTGTGTATATTTATGTATATAAATACATACACATACATGTATATTTAAGAAAAATGTTATATGTATTAAATATATTTATATGTAATATAAATTATATGAATATAAATACATGTAAATATTTTCAAAATGTATGTTTGTGTATTTATATATACATAATAAATATACACAGTACGCATACATATAGTATGTAAACAAAATCTTTTATTTTGAATGCGATTTAATCGTTTGATAGCACAAAATTAAATATATTCAAAAATAAACTATAAGGATTTTATTGTTGACTCGGTCAAGCCACTTTTTCAGATTTTGACTTTCTCTGACAAGAATTTCACTGACCATGAAGCAAAAATGAACAATTTTGCTATTATGGCAACATTATAAAATGTACATAAGTGTGTATAAACAAGCGTTTTTGTTGGTTTGTTTGTTGTTTTTAATAGTATCATTGCAATGCTATAATAGTTGTATTAATATTTTGAATTATTTTTTTCTGTTTGTTCATTTTAGTTTTATTAATTGTTTTTTAAATACTTATGTATTTATTAATTATAAAAATGTTGTTAATATATTAAAATTAAATTAATTTATGAATTATTGTATTATTATTATTATTGATAATTCTATTATTTTAAAATGTAAAAAAAATAAATGTCTTTTTTTATCAATTTTATTTTCGGTTTTCATTGTTTTAGTTCATCAAGTTAAACTAAATGAAAATGTGAAATATTTCCTTGGCAGCTAGCTGAAATAAAATGTTATTTTACGTTTTTATATATATTTTAGTTTAGTTTAGTTAACCTTTATTTATTTCAAGTAACAACTTTTTTTTTCTTCATTTTTTATGGTTTTAGTTTACTATAATTACCTTGATCTGAACTTTTGATTTAAATTGATATTAAAAAAAAAACTTTTGATCTAAAGGCTTAAATGCTTGAAACGATCAATGAATTTTTAAAACATATGACAAAACATAAACATAAAACTATGAAAATAATTTAGTACAGTTAATAAAATGTTAATAAACATAAACTAAATTAATAACATTATAAGTCATGGAAATTTTCATAATGAAAATACGTTTTTCTAGTTATGCTGAACTCTATATTTTGAGTAAAATAGAGCATTTTTACTAAAATATTTTGAGTATAAATGCTGAGAAACTGGCATTTGTATGTTTTATTTCATTTTAAAATAACCACAAACGAACGTAAATGTCGTAAATTCATTGTTGAACCATGAAAAAATCCAAACCCTTCCCATATGATATTTTTGCTCTAGATGAGCCGTTTCTGTTGGTTTGTTTGTATCACTTTGGCTTGTGTTTGATTGTAATCTTGTCTCTGAATGTTTCAGGATGGCACAGTGTTTGACGGCCGGCCGATAGAGTCTCTGTCGCTCGTCGATGCCGTGATGCCAGATGTGGTTCACACCAGACAGCAGGCGTTCAGAGACAAACTCGCCCAGCAGCAGCAGGAGAGAGCCAGCAGCTCCAGCAACTCAAGCGCCACTCAGTCCTACACCACCAAGAACGGAGAAACGGCGGTCAACGGAGAGGAGAACGGCACCCACACGCTCTGTAAGTCATTTATCTGACTCAAAAACAGGAGAGTTTGAGGTGGAAAAATATGCTATGTTTATATATTATATATTATTATATAATATATTTATATAAAATATAATAATGTAAGTATATATACATGGAAATATTTTCAAAATATATGCTGTATGTGTGTGTATTTTTATATATATACACATAATAAATAAACTCAGTACACATACATAATGTAAACAAAAACTTTTATTTTGGATGATTAATCGCGATTAATCATTTGACAGCACTAGTTTTTAAAGAAGTCTCTTGTGCTCACCAAGCCTGCATTTCTTTGATCCAAAACAGTGAAATTTTGAAAAAAAAAAATTACTATTTAAAATAACTGTGTTCTGTGTGAATATCTGTTAAAATGTAATTAATTTCTGTGACGCGCCGCTGAATTTTCAGCATCATTACTCCAGTCTTCAGCGTCACATGATCCTTCAGAAATCATTCTAATATGCTGATTTGCTGCTCAAGAAACATTTCTGATTATTATCAATGTTGAAAACAGCTGAGTAGAATTTTTTCAGGATTTTTTGATGAATAGAAAGTTCAGAAGAACACCACACAGAATATGGGAACACAGCAAAATATCATGTTTCACTATTGGCAAAATCTTAAGGTATTGAGAGATATTGTTGTCAGTATTGCACACGGTGTGATTGTAATTGCGAGCTGCTTCTCCTCTCTCAGATAATCACATGGAGGCGATGGAGGTGGACAGCGAGGTCCAGATTCCTGCCACGGTGCTGAGAGGTCACGAGTCAGAGGTCTTCATCTGCGCCTGGAACCCCGTCACTGACCTCTTGGCCTCAGGGTGAGTCCATCTGACCTCTGACCTCAAGGGGCGGAGCTGAAGGATTTCTGACGCTGTTATGAGTTTGTTTGACTCACACTGGAACGACTGATTTTTCTCCGCTGTGAAATGGCTTTAATTGAAGTAAACGTTTTTCTAAAATTACGTGATAGACATAAATATTTGAGCTCAAATATTTAATAATTGTTGTAATATTTAAATTTAAATTTTATTTTTTTAATTATATTGTATTTTTATTAATGTTGTTATATTATATTTATTTTTATTAACTATATGTTATTCATTTATTTTTATTACATTTTATTTTTCGATTTGTGACCTGGGACCACAAAACCAGTCATAAGGTTCAATTTTTGGAAATTGAGATTTATACATCATCTGAAAGCTGAATAAATAATCTTTCCATTGATGCATTGTTTGTTAGGATATGACAATATTTGGCCAAGATATTTTGAAACTATTTGAAAATCTGGAATCTGAGGGTGCAAAAAAATCAAAATACTGAGAAAATCACCTTTAAAGTTGTCCAAATGAAGTTCTTAGCAATGCATATTACTAATCAAAAATTAAGTTTTAATATATTTATGGTAGGAAACGTACAAAATATCTTCATGGAACATGATCTTTACTTAATATCCTAATGATTTTTGGCATAGAAGAATCGATAATTTTGACCCATACAATGTATTGTTGGCTATTGCTACAAATATACCTGTGCTGCTTAAGACTGCTTTTGTGCTCCAGGGTCATATTTATTATTTTTATTGATTTAATATTTTATATATTTATATATATTACTATTTTATTTAAAAGCAGCATTTTAAGTGCATTATATTTAAATGTTGATTTATAATTCATAATATAAGTATCTAATAAAAAAGTAGCAATAAAAATTAATTCAATCAAGGTAAGACTCTACAGGCAGGACACTGTTTGGTTTAGTGGAAAGAAAACAGCCAAAATACACATTTAAGTGTTTATTTTATTACACTTTGTGTATTTGTGTGTGTTTATGCAAAAATTAGTGCATATTTAATTAGATCTGAAAATGAACATTTCAGAAAACAAGTGATGCAAAAAGTTTGCAATTCGTAATGTAATCAATCAACCAGGGAAGCATGGTGATGTCTATTAGTTCTATATTTTACGCCTTGTGTGTCTTGCCTAAAAAGTGTATTGCGTTATTTGTCATGTTGATCATATGGCAGCTCTGGCGACTCGACGGCGCGCATATGGAACCTGATTGAGAACAGCAGCAGCGGCTCGACTCAGCTGGTCCTGCGGCACTGCATCCGAGAGGGAGGTCAGGACGTTCCCAGCAACAAAGACGTGACCTCGCTGGACTGGAACGTGAGTCTCTGCTAATCATTCAGAGCGCCGGTGCTCAACCAGGGGCCGCAAGACACTAAAAATGATTTAAAACCAGTAGGGCAGTCAAATATTAGAATCTCGAATATTCGTCGAATTTAAAATAAAAATCCACATTTGAATACAAAAACGTTGCATTTGAATTTTAGGTGTGCGTCGAGCAGCTTATCAGTGGTGCACGAGATGCGATGACGATGTTGATGACAATGCATTTTAATGCTTTGTTAGCCTATCCAGTTGAAGCCACTAGATGCGGCGCTGCTGCATTGTTTATTCAAAATATTGTGGAAAAAGAGAACATCAATGCGGAGAAGATCTTGTTTACGGCAAAACTCAAACCAAGCCGTTCACACAGAACACATATTTATCGCATTTTCTAGAGCGACATCTATCAGCGTTTGCACTCGCGTCTCGCACAAGAGAGACGCATGTTTAGAAAACCATGTAAAATTAATGTAAGTTCAACTTTTAAACAACATGTCTCGAGACTTTATAGCTGTTTTTCCCCATCCCACTGCATCTCAAGTTTTTAAATGTAAAAGTACTCTTTGTGATTGGTTTTCGGTACTTTGTATTAAACTATACATACTTACATGATGCTGTTTTGTTTCTAATTATTTAAGCAACTTAATTATATATGGTTTAGAAACATTATTTTAAACATTGTGCTCTTTTTTCAAAGATAGCCGTGTTATTTTATTGCTTTGATGAAACCTGCATTAGTAATATTTTGCTCGATGCGCCCTCTTGTGGCCTCAGGAGAAAAGCCAAAAGCTTTTTTCCCCCCTAACTGAAATTATGCCTTTTAAATTTGAATATAATTCGAAATTTGATAATATTTAAGTAGATAATATTTAAGTAAGTTTAGTTTTTCAGCCGTTTTGACAGCCCTAAAACCCAGACAAAACAAGCTTTTAAATAAGCTAAAACAACTGAAAAATCTTTTTTTTTTTTTTATTTATTTAAAAATGTGTTTGTTTTATTGATGGAAATCAATAGAACTGGCATATTTTTTCTTATTTTAATTCGTCCCTCAACAACCCTCATTTTTATTTAAGAACCAGGATTCTCACAATCTTGGAAAACCTGGAAATATGAGGGAATTTTAAAAGTGAGATTTCCAGACTTGGAAAATAAACTAATAAAATCTTGAGAACTTCAATAGTGAATATTGGCTCCATTTTTCTAGTTTTGTCAAGCTTTAAAATATTTTGAATAGAAACTCATAAGAAATTTGCATTACTGAGATATTTAAAAATGTATTTATTAATCCCTGAAGATCGTTCTGTTCTCTAACTTAATTTTTATAGCACTATTAATGGTTTCAGTTCTTCAATCTTCTGAAATTACAGAATTTAAATATGGATTAAATAATTTAAAAAATAAAAATAATAAAAACTAAAATAATTTTAATTTGACTATAATTACATTATTGCAAAAATTTTAAAAATATATTTAGTAATTTAAATATAAATAAAAAAAATAATGTTATTAATTATTAAATTTATATGCAAAATTAATAAATTAATAGCTGGGAAATGAAGAATTAACTGGCCAAAAATATTTTTTGTTGCCTATGAAACCTTTTTTTTTTTTTTTCTTCTATGATTTCCTTAAAATATATATCTTATTCCTGTCTCTTATCTTGTAAGAATGATGATCAGATTATTGTTTTAACATTGAGTTTTAAATGTATTACATTACTTCTAAAAAAAAAAAAAAACTCTCATTTGGCACTGGGCGAATTCATTTTGGACCCTGGATATAATTCTAATGAAAGGCATGGTGAATGTGTGGCTTCTTTTCACATCACAGTTCATTATGTTCCTCAAAATGTTTTTTTTTTTTAACTTTGTCTGCAGAGTGAAGGCACTCTATTAGCAACCGGATCTTATGACGGATTTGCAAGAATATGGACAAAAGATGGTAAGTCGAGTGATTTCTTAACACTGAGCACTAATAGTGTCTTATTTAAACCAGCTTGTTTTAACCTGTTTACCAGGTAATCTCAGCAGCACACTCGGCCAGCATAAAGGACCCATATTTGCACTCAAGTGGAACAAGAAAGGCAACAGCATTCTGAGCGCTGGAGTCGATAAGGTCAGTATCTATATTTGTGCATTTGTCAGATGCTTTTATCCAAAGCAACTCACATTGCATTCATGTTGTGCATTTGATGAGTTCATGCAGTTGCAGGGAATCGAACCCCTGATCTGTGCACTGCAAGATCCACGTTTTATTGATTTGAGCTGTGCAATGCATTCAGAGGGAGAGAATTATTACTGGACTTTTTTTCTGTAATCATTCATTTATTTCTGTGGTTTCTCGTCCTGCTGCAGACGACAATCATTTGGGACGCTCATACAGGTGAAGCCAAGCAGCAGTTCCCCTTTCATTCAGGTGAGTTCATATATGAACCTCTGCGTTTATAAAAGAAAGTGTTCATGAAAATACACCAATGTCAGATTTCAGTTTGTTTTCAGATTTATAAAACTGTATGTTGGGCCTATGAAATCCTTTATTTATTTATTTTTTTTTTCCCAGATTCAAATTTTTATTTATTTATTTATTTATTTTTTTCAAATTATGTTTTTTTTCATTGTAATTTTTATTTTTTATTGTGTTTTAATGGTTAAATTAAATTTTAGTTATTAAAAAGCATGTCTAATTAATTGAAATGGTGAAACTTATACAATATATCAATAATTAATTATAAGCTTACCAAAAATGATGATTTTAAGGCTCTATGAAATCATTTTTGTTTTATTTCCAAATTCTGTTATTTATTTATTTATTATTTATTTATTTATATTAAATGATAATCTAATCTTTGTATTCATTCATTTATTTTAGATTAAAATAAAATATTAAAATATTTTAGATTAAAATTAGACAAAATTAAATGTAAAACTTACTTAAATACATATAATTTAAAAAAAAAAGTAAATACATCTAACTGTACAGTACTGTACTGAGTTGAAAGAAATATAATAATTAAATATTTGGAAATATTTTCCAAATAATAATTTAGGCATATTAGTAATATTATTAATTATATTACAATTTATAATAATAATCAAAAACAATGTCTAATCAATTGAATTCATAAAACTTTAACAATTTAATAATGTATTAACATTTTTACAATAACAGAAACTTCCTATGAATTTTTATTTTTATTTTATTTATTTTTTTCCAGAAATTCTGTTGTCTGTTTTAACTTTTCTGGGATTTAGGATTTATTACAGAATAAACGATGGTAATTAAATGAAAGCATACAACTAACAATTTAATTACTCTTTAACAATTCCTTTAACTTTGTAGCAAACACAGTCCCACACATCTGTGGTTTATTGTTAAAATTAAAACACGGAAGAAAATTGTGATGTTACATCAAAAAAAATTAAAAAGTATTACTTTGAGAAGTACATTCTGCTGTACAATAGTAATGTAATTCTGTTAATATTTCTTTGAGTTAAATGGAACGTTTATTTTGGCAGGTTGTACTGAATCAAACTCTTATTTTGGCGGGTTGTAGTGAATCAAACTCTTATTTTGGCGGGTTGTAGTGAATCAAACTCTTATTTTGGCGGGTTGTAGTGAAGATCTTTGAGCTCCAGTGTGTCTGACGCTAGTTTAATCAGATGTGATGCTGCTGAAGCTGATGTGGTGTTTATGAACTCTTGCAGCTCCGGCGCTGGACGTGGACTGGCAGAACAACAGCACCTTCGCCTCCTGCAGCACTGACATGTGCATCCATGTGTGCCGTCTGGGAAGTGAGCGTCCGCTCAAGACCTTTCAAGGGCACACGGTGAGCAGCACACACTCACTCACGGGTCTCAGGGTTTTCTGTTCTCCAGCAGCAGATAAACACGTTTGTTTTCTTGCAGAATGAAGTGAACGCCATTAAATGGGATCCGTCGGGGATGCTGCTGGCTTCCTGCTCAGACGACATGACGCTAAAGGTAGGAATTACATCCCAATATTTATTTTTACCCACGTTTCTAATTGCAACGGTTCCTCTGATCAGTAAAAATGGTTTTATAGCAAATGCATAATGAAAGTGTATATTAAATATGATCAAATTGTGTTTCTCTCACGGCAGATCTGGAGTATGAAGCAAGATTCATGCGTTCACAATCTTGAAGCGCACAATAAAGAGATTTACACAATCAAATGGAGCCCAACCGGCACCGGAAGCAACAATCCCAACGCTAACATGCTGCTAGCCAGGTAACGTCCCATCCACCTGCTAACCTTGACCAAGACTGCTAACTGCTAACGTTATCTAATAAATCTGATAAAAATACATTTAAAAAATTTAAATAAATAAATAAATTACATTAGCTTAGATATACATTTAAAAATGATTACAATTAATTACATTAAATTAATTAATAAAAAATAGAAATAAAATAAAAAAATAGATTAGAAAATTGTAAATTGTAAATAAACTTAAAACAAGATTAAAATGAAGTAAATAAATGAATAAAACTAAAAAAAAAAATAATATCAAATAAATAAAACATTAAATATGTTAAATTAGATTTAAAATAAAATAATTAAATCAATGGAAAAAAAAGAATTAAATTAATAAACTTTAGGTTAAAATAAATTTAAAGAGATTAGATTAAATTAGATTAAAATAAATTTGAATGACTAAAATTTGGTTCAAACAAATAAATGAATAAATAATTGGATTAAAAATAAGTAAAAGCAAAATTCGATGAAATGTTTTAAATTAGATTAAAAAGGGTTAAATTAAGTTAGAATAAAATTAATAAATGTGTAATGTATAATGCAGTGAGATTATATAAACAGAATATAATAAATTTAGATTAAAATACTTTTAAAATAATTAAAACAATTGATGATTATAATTTAAAAATACATAAATAAATAATACATTGACTATACAGAGCTGTAGTGAGTAGAAAAAAAGTTATAATAATTTAGCTTAATAGATTAAAGTATTTTCGAAATAATAACCTAGGTATGTTTATAAAAAAATTTCAGACAAGAAATTTTATTGATGCCTTTTACATTTTAGGATGGCAGTCCCTCACATTAGAATGATCATATTTGCAGCTCCGTGGGATCTAAAGTATTGAAAGACCCTGATCTAAACAGACTTAAAAATGCTCGGTGTCAAAAAAAGGGATGAAAGTCTGAAGTGTTTAATAGTTTATTTCTCTTTACATGTTTATGAAAAGCATCTTTGTGATCGTCACATGCACGTTAACCGAACGATGCCCCGCTGCTTTGTGTTCCTCAGTGCCTCGTTCGACTCGACGGTGCGATTGTGGGACGTGGATCGAGGCGTCTGCCTTCACACGCTCACCAAACACCAGGAGCCCGTCTACAGCGTGGCCTTCAGTCCGGACGGCAGGTTCCTGGCCAGCGGCTCCTTCGACAAATGCGTTCACATCTGGGACACGCTGGTGAGGACAGCAGCTCCTTCACAAACAGCTGTGCGTCAGTGTGATGATGATGATGATGATGATAATATGTGTTTCTCTTCAGAGCGGCGCGCTGGTGAACAGCTACAGAGGAACAGGAGGAATATTTGAGGTTTGCTGGAACAGTGTGGGAGATAAAGTGGGAGCGAGTGCGTCTGATGGATCGGTACGTTCATCTACCCTACAATTCAACTGAAACGTCATTTTCAAAAATATATCATAGTGGAAGCTCAATTTATATTTGCCTAAAACGAATTTCAAGGTTTTTACGATTGTGAAAAACACAGATTCAGTCACGTGTGTCTAAACTTTGGGCTTTGGTTTCAAAGTTATAAAATGTTCAATAAATTAAAATTAAATGCGTAAATACATTAGATAATATTTTGTGAAGTTAGATTAAATTTCTTGTTGTTTTGCCTAAAATCAATTATATTATTTAGTAGTTTAGTATTATTTATAGACTATTATAGTTTTTATTATTATTTTAAATTCGTTTTATTTTTATATTTCAGTGTTTATTTTAATTTAAGTAAATGTTTTAGTAATTGTTATGTGCTATTGTAATTATACATTTTTAGGTTATATTTTTTAATTTTTATTTTACATTTCATTTTTAGTTTTCCTTCAGCTTTATTGTTAATTCATAATTTTAGTACTTCAACTTAAACTTATTTCAGTTTAATTTTCAGTTTTTATTTATTTCCACTTAGTAATTTGTGCTTCGGCTTACTTATTTCAGTTTTCAATTTCTAATTTTCATTTAATTGTAATTTTTTTATCTAATATTTAAGATATTTTAGGTTATTTAATTAAATTTTTTTTATTTCACATTTAGTTTGAATTCAGTTTTACTTTTCATTTATTTCCATTTAGTAATTTTAGAGCTTTAACTTAAACTAAATAAAAATTAAAAATGTTGCTTTGGCTAACTAACTGAAATAATAATTTTAAGTCTTTCCATCTAATATTGGGGTTTATTTAAGGTTATTTGGTTTCTTTTCTGTTGTTTTTTTTTTTGTTTTTTTTTTCCAGTTTTATTTAATTCTCTTGCACATTTCTACCTCCTGATTTCATTTGCACTGTTATGGTCATTGGCCATATACAAACACATGCTATTTACATACCTCACTGTATAATGCCCCTTCTGTTTATAATTTCTTTGCACCTTATGTTGTATTTACAGTCATTTGCATTTAGCTGGTCTCTGCCCTTCTACCTCATAACTTGCTCTATATGTCATAAAGCTTAATGCATATACACGTTTTATATTTATTTATATACTTTATTTGCACTTCTGGTTAGAAGCTAACTGCATTTCATTGGCTCTGTACTTGTACTCTGCACAATGACAATAAAGTTGAATCTAGTCTAATTTATAAAAATTTTTATGTTAGTAAAAACATAAATTCAGTTAGTTGCCAAAGCAACATTTCTGATTTTTATTTACTTTACATTTTTCATCTAATATTAAAGTTTATTTATTTATTTATTTATTCTACTAAAATTCGGTTTTAGTTTTTATTTATTTCCAGGAATAATTTTAGTGCTTCGACTGCTTTCAGTTGGTTACCAAGGCAGCATTTTTAATTTTCAGCTTTATTTCAGCAAACAAAAATCTTTTTAAGAGTTTTAGTTGATGATGATAATAATAACCCTGTTTAAACTTTGTCTTGGTTTTCCAGGTCTGTGTTCTTGATTTACGGAAATAGCTCTCGGTGAATCCGGATGCAGGATCGTGCAGCTAAAGCGCGTCTCAGCGGCTGCTGCTTGTGACTGAACTCGTTTCTTCTGTTTCTTCCGGTCGATTGAGACCCGAGTCTTCACCGGGAACAGAATCCAAATGTTGAAAACCAAATTAGAGGAAGCGTCCACTAGAGATGGTCAGAAACGCTGTTGAGCAGCGCAGCAACTCGATCGATGAAGAGCTGGAGACGCTCCATTTGAAAGCTTTTATTGGGTGTTTTGGACGCCACTGACGTTCATTGGGCCATTTGACCCGTCATAACTGAAGTCTGACCACAAGAAAACCATATTTTTACTGGAGAACCAACTTCAGATCAAGACGAGTTTTCCTTGCAGGAGAACCATAAATACTTCTGATTGTTTTCCGATGTTAAAGAGGAATGAAGACGTCAGCTGCCGAGTGCTTGGGAAATATCTTAAGATTCTCAGATATTAAATATACAGGTGTAAAACCTCCCCACTGGATGTACATTTAATGAATGTAAAGATGTAAATGAGACCATAACACAGATTTTATAAACTGTTTATATGTTTATAAACTAATCTTTTTCCTAAAGTCTTTCATACTTTTATGTTGTTGTTTTTTATTTTGTGCACGTTATGCCTGCTGGATCAGCAGGAAGCTCAGTGGTTTTGAAGAAATCAATCATGAGGATTTGTGCCTCTAAATATCGCATCGTAAGTGGGAGACGAGCATTTTGGGCCGCGTTTGAATTCTCAGCATCACAATCGAGTCCTAATCAGGTGTGATTTGATAAAACGAGAAGTAATAAAAGCGTCCTCCTCCATGCAAATCTGAATTTTGTCTTATTTTGTTGATCACTTGGTTTCTTTTATGTGGCGTTGCACTGAGAAGCCCTGCCCACCTTGAAATTTCATTGGTCCAAAATCCTAATTTGTATTAAACACATTCACCGCTGATAAGCAACTACTAAATATAATGTAGAAACTTTAATTTTCTGTAAAGCTGCTTTGCAGAGATTTGCATCGTGAAAAGCGCTATACAAATAAACTTGAATTGAATACTCAGTTTCAATGTGGACAGGCTAATTATTGAAACTCGAATATATGGAGCCCCAAACATGATATGTGGATGAAAATATATGTTTATTGTGGCCATGGATTAAGAATTCATTCCTTCATTTTAGTTCAATCATTTCCATGATTTATTATTCGTTCCCTTAATTCAGTGAAATTCTTTTAGTAAAATTGTTTCCATGAATTAGGAATTTGTTCCCTTGTTTTAATAAATTGTGGCCATGTTGTACTAATTTGTTCCTTCATTTTGATTTAATTAATTTGATGGAGCAAATTAGTATGACCTAGACACAATCTACCAAATGAGGGGAACGAATTCTTAATTCATAGCTGTATTTTACAAGGAGGAAACAAATTTGTATGACCGCCACCATTAACTAAAACAATGGAACAAATTCTTGAGTTGTGGCCTCAAATTTATTAAAATGAGGAAACAAATTTTTTATTTGTGGACAAGATTAACAAAATTGAGGGAAAAATTTCTTAATTTGTGGTCAGAGTTTTATTAAAACGAGGGAACAATTAGTACAACAATTCTTGGCCACGATTTACTAAAACAAGGGAATGAACTCTAAATTCATGGCCACAAATTTCTTAAAACGTGTGAACGAATTATTACGCCATGGCCAGAGTTTACTATTGAAATGAGGGAAGGAATTCTTAATTCATGGCAGATATTTTATTAAAACGAGGGGATAAATTAGCATGACGTAAACCACTTTACTAAAACGATGCAAGAAATTCACAGCCACAATTTAATTAAAAAAAGGGAGGGAATTAGTACAATGTTACAATATTATTATGTTGTTTACAAAAAAGACGAAAGAATTCTTAATTCATGGCCACAATTTATTTAAAAGGATGGACGAATTCTACATTTGTGGCTGCGATTTAATTAAAACGAGGGAACAAATTTGTACAGCGTGCCCACAATTTACTAAAACTACATAGGAACTATTAATTCATGTCCATGATTTAATTTAAACGAGGGAAAAAAATCTGTACAAATAAGAATTAGTTTCCTCACTTTAATAAATCGTCGCCACAAATTTGTTAAAATGATGGAACGATTATATACAATTAACAATTACTATGGCTACCATTAACTAAACCGAGGGAACGAATTCTAAATTCATGGCCACGATTTCATTAAAATGACAAGGAATTTGTACAACGTTTCATGGCTACAATTTACTAAAACTAGGAATCGAATTCTAAATTCATGGCCATGAATTTATTAAAATGAAGGAATGAATTAGTATGTTTCATGGCCATGATTTACTAAAACAAGGTAATGAATTCTTAATTTGTTGCTGCAATTTATTTAAAACGAGGGAACGAATTCTAAATTCGTGTCTGCGATTTTAACAAAGGGAACAAATTAATATGATTTACTAAAATGCCGCCAATCAAAGTATTTGGACCAATGAGGTTTCGGCGTGGGCGGAGCTTCTCAACACAACACTGCAGAAATAGAAACCAAGCAACCATCAAAATCTCTCGTCAGATTTAAATGGATGAGAAGGTGAATTTTCGTTAAACAGGGACACTTTTTGTTATCGGATGAACCCTAGTTCATCACTTTATCGCATCTCGTCTGAATTAGATGCGTGCTCCGTGGACGCGTGGTGAATGTAAGGCGTTTATCGTGTGTCCGTCTGCTGAGCTTGTGTTTGATGATCAGGTTCGATCAGGAGCTGATCGGTTCGTCCTGCTGTAAACTTTAATCTGTGATCGGTGCCTCGTCTCGATGCCATCACTATTTAACCGCGACTGACGCGGCGGTAATTTCGTACATTACGTACTGCACTCTCATGTGCGTTTGACAATGGACGTTTCTTTTTTTTCTTTTTCAATAAAACCAGTTCTAGTGGGTTTTAATGGGATTTTTTTAAAATGCATGGAAAGCGTTGCATTTCTGCGTGCTGTCGGTTTTCTGAAGCCCTTATCGTCTGTGTCAGACTGAGACCTGCGGCGTGATCTCGGCACATCGAGAGATCTGCGGCACGTTCTGACGTGTTCCTGACCTGCTGCCAAACATAAAGTTTAAATCTGTTTCATGGACAAAACTGAATCTCAATGTCTCACATTCAGAGGCTCAAATAAATCACTCTATTTTGATGATATAATCAGTCGTGTTTGATTCATTCATCTTGCATGTGAAACTCCACGACAGAAATGTTGGAATAATTGTCAAAAGTTTGGAATAATTAAGATGTTTTAATATTTTTGAAAGAGTCACTTATGTTCACCAAGGCTGCATTTATTTGGTCAAAAATACAGTAAAAATTGTGAAATATTACAATTGTAAAATAGCTGTTTTTTGTGCAAATGTTAAAAAAACAGCATTTATTTGAAATAGAAATCTTTTGTAACATTATAAATGTCTTAACTCTTACTAATTCATTCTTGATCAAAGTATTATTTTAAATACTTTTTTTTATGAGTTTCCAATGATGCTGAAAATTCAGCTTTGCATCACACAAATAAATTACATTTAAAATGTTAACATGGAAAACTCTTATTTCAAATTATAATAATATTTCACAATTGTTACCGTTTTTGATCAAATAAATGCAGTCTTTGTAAGCAGAAAAGACTTAATTTAAAAACACTAAAAATCTAAAATATTCCAAACTTTTGTTTTTACTGTTAGTGTGTTATGTTTTTGTCAAAGTGGTAAAATATTAATTTTGGTCTCTAAATAATGAATTAATTTGTGCCACATTCAGTAAGTCAACCTACCAATTAAACCAAAAAATGACACACTTCATCTTTAATGACAGCATAAAATGAAGAATGTTTAATAAGTATAATTTAAGTATAAAATGAGTAAAACAAGCAGCAACAGCTATGTCTACACAATCTCTATGTGATGTGTAATACTGCATTTTTACATTGTGATCCTTTGGTGAATGACATTTTAAAGACAAGAATTCTATTTGCACTTTTGATTCAAATCAAAGTTTCGTACTGAATCATGTGTTGTTTCAGAGAAACCTTTCTACAGCACAAACAGGCCAGGAGACAGAAGTGATTGATTGATTGTACAGATGGATGAAGACTTGTTTTTTCTTTGTGAATCAGAAGTTGGAGAGTATGAGAGAGCGTGTTTGAGACGTTCAGCCTGTAGAAATCTCCAGTGATGCTCCGTTTGTCTTTACATCCTCAAGCTCTCGCTGCTCACTGGATATGTGGATTTCTACTGTACTAGACTCTGAATCTATGAGATGAGATAGAGAAGTCTAGTTAATTTCATCCCCGATGTTGCATTTTTAATGCTGTTTATAGTGTGTGTGTGTGTGTATGCGTTTATACACTGCCGCTCAAAAGATGCTATGTCTAATATTGGTTTCCTATTTTAAAATTCTTTAAAATAGAATTTATTTCTGTGACGCAGCGCTGATGATGTTCAGCATCATTACTCCAGTCTTCAGTGTCACATGATCCTTCAGAAATCATTCTAATATGATGATTTATTATGAGTGTTGAAACTGTTGTGCTGCTTCATATTGTTTTTTTTGGAACGTGATACTTTTTTCTTTGACTGTTTGATGAATACAAAGTTAAAAAGAACAGCAATTGTTCAAAATAGAAATCTTTTCTAACAATATGTCATTACTATGACATTTATTCATTTAACACATCCCTCCTGAATAAAAGTATTAATTTCTTTAAAAAAGAATTGTATATTGTATATTGTAACAAAATTTCTTTTTTAAATAAATGCTGTTCTTTTTAACTTTTTATTAATCAAAGAATCCTAAAAAAAAAATATCACAGGTCCCCAAAAAAAAAAAAAAATATGAAGCAGCACAACGGTTTCCAACACTGATTACAAATCAGTATATTAGAATGATTTCTGAAGGATCATGTAACACTGAAGACTGGAGTAATGATGCTGAAAATTCAGCTTTGCTTCAAAGGAATAAATTATATTTTAAAGTATATTAAAATAGAAAACTTATTTTAAATTGCAATAATATTTTACAAAGTAAGTTTTTTCTGTATTTTTGATCAAATAGATACAGCCTTGATGAGCAGAAGAAATTTCTTTAAAAACATTAAAAATCTTACTGATCCCAAACTTTTGAGCAGCAGTGTATGTATGTGTGTATATATATATATGTGTGTGTGTGTGTGTGTGTGTGTGTGTGTGTGTGTGTGTGCGTGTATGACCCTGGACCACAAAACCAGTCATAAGGGTCAATTTTTTGAAATTGAGATTTATACATACATCAATGGAAAGCTGAATAAATAATCTTTCCATTGATGTATGGTTTGTTAGGATAGGACAATATTTGGCTGAGATACAACTATTTGAAAATCTGGAATCTGAGGGTGCAAAAAAATCTAAATATTGAGAAAATCACCTTTATCACCTTGTTGGCTATTGCTACAAATATACCTGTGCTACTTATGACTGCTTTTGTGCTCCAGGGTCATATATATACACACACACACACACACACACACACACACACACACATATATATATATACAGTGGCTTTTAACTCTTAACTGGTTGTGCTTTATTACATTGGTTGAATAGGAAAATCTAATGCATGAAACATCAGATGTGATTTACCAGTCAAACCCATAGAAAAAAATGCTGGTTGGTTTGGTATTTTGTTAAATTACACAGCAAAGACCAATTGTTATTGAGTATTTATATCTTATTTTCCAATTAAAAATCTCCAAATTACATTTACTTGAGCAGCATCACCCCATTAGATATCAAGACTTTTCATAATTGTGTCTTGAATATTGAGTGTATTTTGGCAGATCTTTTTACATGTTGTAAGTATAAACACATTTATAACAAGTGACAAAATACACTTGTATACAAGATACAGTCCATAAAAGTAATTCATAATATCTTATAAAGTGTTGCTTTTCAAGTAAGTTTATCATTTTAATGAAATTTGGATATTTTAAATTGGAAAATAATAATAAAAAAAAATAAAAAAAACAGACAACAAAGGATAATATGGGACGTATTTCTCCTCCTGTGGTAAGTAGATTTATTTTGCTATCCTAACTGTGTATGTTTATATGGTTAGTAGTGTTTATTATTTACATTTAACTTTGTTTCCTCCTGTAGATTTTAACCCAAACAGAACAGATTCACCGGCTGAGAACCACTGACATATGAAATATAGATTATCAGAGCAGTACATATTATGTACATTTATTATTTAGTATTTACACTAGTGGTCGAAAGTCTGGAATATTTTTAAGATTTATTTTTGTAATATATGTATATATGTAAGATATATTTAAGATTTTTTATTGCATTTTAAAGATGTCTCTTCTGCTCACAAAGGCTGCATTTATTTAATCAAAAATACAGTCGAATTTGTGAAATATTATAACAGTTTCAAACAACTGTTTTCCTACGGTGGCCAAGAGAGCTCAACGTGCTGCAAATGAAAAAACACCTGCAAATTAAGAAAACCTCATCATCAATTTGACAACACGCACTGCAAATGCTCACAACGCAAACAAAGAAACACAAAATAGGCAGAGACCACCTCGAAATGTTTAAGGGAACCACAGAGTGACGAACATGGCTGGGACATATTTATCAATGTTTGCTCTGAAAGGTGAGATTTTTCTTTATTTTAACATCCTGATCATACGATTCCTTAGCTGCTTTTTTTTTTATTAAAATTATTAGCCTAAATAAACTGACGAAATACACAATTACTGTAACTGTGAATGTAAGCTGGCTAATTTACCTCACAAAAAATAACCATAGCCTATGGTTTTACTATTAAAATTTATTAATACATTTATTATATATATATATATATATATATATGGTTACTATAGTTAAATCATGGTAACCATGCACAAATGAACCATGGATTTACTACACTAACCATGGTATTTGTACAACTGTGGTTTATAAATGGTAATCAATAAAAAACATGGTTAATTTTCATTTTGAGGAGGAATTTTAATGTGGTCTGTGCTACTTGCGCATTCCTTTGTGTTGTGAGCATTTGCTGCACATGTGCTGTCAAACTGATGAAGATGTTTTCTTAATTTGCTGGTGCTTTTTCTATTTGCATGTGTTTTTTGAAGTTGCAGCACGTTGAGCTCTCTCAGCCAACACAGATTTCTATATGAATATATAGTAAAATGTAATTTATTGCTGTGATGCAGCGCTGAATTTTCAGCATCATTACTCCAGTCTTCAGTGTCACATGATCCTTCAGAAATCATTCTAATATGCTGCGACCATTCCAAAAAAAAAAAAAAATTCTACTTTTATTCATCAAGGTTGCACTGAATTGATCAAAATTAAAGACAAAGACATTTATAATGTAACAAAACAAAGATTTCTATCTAAAAAAATGTTCTATTGAACTTTTTTTTAAATCTGTGGATCCTGAAAAATAAAATGCATCACTGATTCATCAAAAATATTGTGCAGCACAACTCTTCAGAAATGTTTCTTGAGCAGCAGATCAGCATATTGATTTCTGAAGGATCATGTGACACTGAAGACTGGAGTAATGATGCTGAAAATTCAGCTGCACATCACAGAAATAAATTACAATTTAAAATACAAATGCAAGCAGAAATTAAGGGGCCAAGCACTACAGAAGCAAGCAAGGCAGTAAGCATAAGATTAAGTGCAACAATAAGTAATTAAAGACATTTGATTTTGAAGATGATTTTTGTCAAAATTAAAAATCATAACTACAATCACTAGTAATATGAAATAAGGGTTCAAAGAAAAATAAAATGGCAGACAGGAAGTTAAGCCAGTTATGGCATAATTGGTATTGATATTCTCGCCATGACCATACGCCAATGTGTTTATAAAATATGGTATTTTACGACAAAATTCAAAATAGCTGACGCCCCAAATGGCCGGCATGAGAAAATTAGATACTATTCGACTCTGTATAATGCTTCGAATCTAAAGAGACCAGTTTAGCCAAACCGTTCAGAAGTTATAAGCAAAAATAGCCATTTTCATATCTCCTGACAACTAGGTGGTGCTGTGCCAAAACTGTGCAGGTACCCTCAGGTCATGGTTGTTATAACACACACCAAGTTTGGTTTGAATATGCTAAAGCGTTGTGTAGATAGAGCCTCATGTCTATTCTGGCGTGCTCTTCACAGAATTCATTTGTGTGTTATTCAAAAATGGTTTGACTAATCTTGAATTCCATAAAGTTTTGCCAGCATGGTCTGAAGATGATCTGAGCCAATTTTGGTGAAAATCAGACAAACGGTCTAGGATGAGTTTGAAAAAAGTATGTTTTTCATATAATTGAAAATTGCAAAAAATCTTGACCCATAGAAATTTACATTTCATTATGGAAATTTAAATTTCATGGCATAAGCCAAGGAATAAGGGGAAAAATCATTTCTAGACCTTATGGTTCAAAACTTATTAGCATAAACATGAGCGCAACTCTGAACTGTTGGTGGCGCTAGAGAGTTTGAGTTAGAGGCTCCAAATTTGGTGTTTAATGTTGATACTGTCCTCAATCAGTGTGCCAAATTTCACAACTTTTTACCATATGGTTCTATGGGCTGACTCGATCGAGGAAGACAACGAAAACTAATGGACACAAAAAATATATTAACATAGAAAAAAGTTGTTTGAAATTGCAATAATATTTCACAATTTTCACAATATTTTTGATCAAATAAATGCAGCCTTGGGGAGCAGAAGAGACTTTTCAAAAACATCAGTAGTTTATAGTCTGTTTATTTCTTAACATGCATTCAAATACAGCTCAGGTCCCATTTGAACGTATTTTTTTTCATACTTTACAGATGCAGCATTCAAACAGCGATCGGCGTCAGCAGTCTGTATAGACGGGTGTGTATCTGTGTTCCCGCTGCGCTCCGTTACCTTCAGACAGGACACTGATGGCGTCTGAGGGCTGCTGCTGTCCATTGGCGCTCAGGTTCTTCTTGATCTCCTGCACATGGCTTTGGTAGAGCTGTGCCGATCCGGCGACGGGCGTGTATCCGCCCGCCAGCGACGTGGAGGCCGAATCCCAGGGCAGCTCGCGCCGTCTCTGCCGGCTGAAGTCCACGTTTAGCCCCGTCCAGCCGTGAAACGCCAGCGTGTTGAGAAACCCCTGCATGGGGTTCAGGACTCCCTAAGGACAGAGATGCGTTTAGCACACGATAGCACACGAACATCCGCAAGATGTCTGTTAATGATCACTTGATCTGGAAAGCATCTGCTGTGTACAAACATCTGACAGACGTCTGAAAGATGTCAGTTTTACATACATTCTAAATCATAAACATCTTAAAGACATCTAATAGATGTCTATTTGACATCTGATAGGAAATGTCCTGTAGATGTATTGCAGATGGGCAAACACTCTAAAAAATATATCTTGCAGATGTAAATGCAGACATCAAATAGACGTCTCCGTGATGTATGTGATGCTATCTGGGCTATTACCTAAATTAAAAATGACATAATTTAATTACAAAATAAATGTAAGCTAACTGTAACCAGTTACTGAGAAAAAAATGTGTAAATAAATTACAGTTACTTATGAAAACGTTAATGATTACAAAGGCAGTTACATCTGAATATTTTCACACACATAGAGATTTGATATATTTTTTTCCCAAATTGCACTGACTGCTCTAAAGTATGAGACACCAATGTTTCAGGAGCTTAGGACAAAGAATAGGACACATGCTTATTTAATAACAGTTTGATTTCCTATTTGGTTTTATGTATATGCTTTATTTTTGAAGATTAACTCTTTTTTTTTTCCAAGCTGTTGTTAGATGCCAATTTTTCCTGTCATAGCTATATGCAAATATTTGATTTCAAAAACAGTATCATAGGTATTAAACTATTTCTTGTTTTGGTTTTAAATCTGTATTTAATAGATGCTTTAAAATTAAATTATTATAATCTTAATTCAAGTGATGAAGGATTTCGAAAGTGACAGTAATCAGTGTTAAATACTGCTGTAAGGTTAACCCTGCCTGCTTTACATGTTTAAAAATGATTAATAGTCGAAAACATTAGGAATTTAGAGAAGTAATCAAATGTAATCAGTTACATTACTTTAATAAAGTAATTGAAATAGTTACACTGCTTATTACATTTTAGATAGGTTACAGATTACAGATTACAAGTTACCCTATTAAATTTCCAAAGTAAACTTCCCAACACTGCCCATATGTGATGCGCACATTTCTCCAAAGTTTCTATTTACAACATGTTTTTGCAGCGTTGAGCAATGTAGCCAATCACAGACATATCTGTTGAACGCAATGGCCAATCAGAGGCGTTTAAGTTAGACAGAATTCACAACAACAGATTAATGAGTTACTCCAAATTTCTCCAAAAAACAAAACAAAAAACTCATGGATGTAAATACGTCAGACAGTGAAGTGAGTTGCTGTTTTTGTCTCTTCTGAGGAAGATGTAGGTTACCCACACAAACACATTTTGAACAGATTTTTTAACGTTCATCTGATTTTATTCTGTAAGTGACTTTTCTTTCTGTTTTAAAGATGTTTTCTTTGGATTGTTTGATTACTCAAATGAGAATAGGCCTATAGGAAACTATAACGTAATTTGTGTTTCCTGCTAAATTTCACATAGCCTACATAAACAAAAATCTCTCTAAACCTCTCTTTTCTTTATTCAAAGTTGATCAAGAAATACATGGAAACTATCTAAAGTTCCAAACTATCCAAAAGAAAGAAAGAAAGAAAGAAAGAAAGAAAGAAAGAAAGAAACATGGTTACTATACTTTTACTATAAAGAAAACCATGGTCAATTTTCTTTAAGGAATTTGTAGTCGTCAATTCTTCCTTTTTTTTCTTCTTTTTTTTAATACCTGTTCTGCCTTAATAGTTTGATGTTTTGTACTGTTTAATAAAAAAACGAATTCAGAAAAAAGATTCACGAACCCGCACCGAAGTCCTGATAAATGTTCAATGTATCAGTGCCTGTAAGATATATATGTATATGTACTGTATATATCAGTAGCCTGTATGTAATAAATATTTGATAGATGATTGTTGTATCTGATTGTATTAGTCTATATAGAGTGATAGTCAATGTAAAAAGAGCAAAGAGAAGCAGATGAACAGAACAGCAGAACAACATAAAGTTAAAAAGGCTAAACTTTATCATTCAGCTGAACTGTTTTAAACACTTCGGCTCTTATATGTTCTCACTCCGCTCATGTATTAAATGATCATTCTTGAAAGTGCACAGTTTTCTAGTGTATTTCTTTAACTTCTCAGCTAATATCAATGGTATGAACTATTTCAGATGCAGCTGAAATTATCAACAGCGGTTACATATATTTCATTGTTTGATCAAAATTATTGCTAGAGACAATTTAATAGTCACTGGATGTCATAGCGTCTCTACTAAATTCTACACTGCAAAAAATGATTTTCTTGGTATTTTTGTCTTGTTTTCTAGTATAAATATCTAAAGATTCCTGAATCAAGATGCAATTACTTGAGAAGTAAAATGACTCTGAAAAAAATAAATAAATAAAATATCTACCAATGGGGCAAGAAAAATAATCTTAATTCAAAGGCTAAACAAGATTATTTTTTTTGCCCCATTGGCAGATATTTTTGCTAGTTTTAAGCAAAAACCAACAAAATTTTGATCTCATAGGAGCGGGCGGTTTTACCTTTATTGTGGGCGGTCAAAATATAACAGGGTCCCGCTGTCATGGGATTTGGCACGTAACAGAAATACTCACCATTATGAACCATGTGATGAGCGCGGCGTTACGGACGTTCTTCAGATCGCCGGCTTTAACATCGTCCTGCATCTCCAGATAAAACAGCAGACTCTCGTTGATGATGTTGGGCAGCCAGCTGATGTGATGAAGAGCACAGAAAACTGATTATGTATTCATTATTGATTGAACTGTTTGTTTAAGGGAACCTTCAGATTATAAACACTGCAAAAAAATATTTTCTTCCTTAGTATTTATGTCTTGTTTTCTGGTATAAATATCTAAAAATTCTTGAATCTGGATCCATTGACAAATAAAACGACTTGATATTTTGTCTTGTCTTCTGAAAATATTATTCAAATTTTGTTAGCTTTTGCTTAAAACAAGCAAAAATATCTGCTAATAGGGTAAGAAAAATAATCTTAATTCAAAAGCTAAACAAGATTATCTTTCTTACACTATAGACAGATATTTTTACTTGTTTTAAGCAAAAACAAAATTTGGATATTTTTTTCAGAAAACGACATAATATTTTGTCATTTTATTTGTCAAGTAAATGCATCTTAATTCCAGAATTCGTAGATATTTATACAAGAATACAAGACAAAAATACTAAGGAAGAAAATCATTTTTTTCAGTGAAACCGTTTTGCGTTCACAACCGTTTAAAGAGGAGCATATGAATCTCTTCTCTTGAAGAGTTTCTTACCAAATGACGAAGACCAGCATGATCTTAAAGAAGCGTATTTTGATCTCAGATCCGAGTCGTCTCTCGTTCTCGGTGTAGATTCCCTGCTGACCCTTCAGCAGCGACGTCACTGCATTAAAACACAGACAGACACGAGATTATCTGAGATCACATCCAGAGTATGAACTCAATTAGTGTAGGATTTACTTTAAAACTATTTTCACTCAGAAATCACTAGTAAAATTTGCTGAAAATGATCTTCCCAGATGTAGATGGGTTTGTCTGTTCATCAGATTTGGAGAAATGTAGCATTGCATCACTGTGTCAGCAATGGATCATCTGCAGTGAATGGGTGCCGTCAGTGAATGGGACTCTCATTCTGACGGCACCCATTCACTGCAGAGCATCCATTGCTGAGACACTGATGCAGTGACCCATTTCTTCAAATCTGATGAAGAAACAAACTCATCTCAGATGATCTGAAGGTGAGCACATTTTCAGCTAGTGCTCATTTTTAACCTGAACTACTGTTTTAAGTTAAACTGATCTTTTATTTTCTACTCACCAGCAGATACGGTCCGTGTGAACAGCACTGGATTGACGAGGAGCACCAGCAGCATCGGTGCGTATGTGGTGATGTAGTGAGGAATGGCGTGCTGAAGGCCGTTCTCACAGCTCACATGACAAACACATTCAGGTCAGATCACATTCACATTCATGCATTTGGCAGCTGCTTTTATCCGAAGTGACTTACATTGCATTGAAGGTTTGCATGGTAAGAGTTCATGCATTTACTGGGAATCAAACCCGTGACCTTGGAGTGCAACATATATCTTTATCATTTTTTACACATTGAAAAATAATTGGTGTAGGATTTGGTGTGAAACAATTTTCACAGAAATTGCTAGTAAATTTCACAAATAATTAGAAAGTAAGTAACATGAATTTGTGTTTTCTTTTTCAGAAAAATTTAGATTTATAAAATTAAGGTTTTATTTTCACTGTAATGAATAATAATGTGTTATTTAGAAGACTTTTATAGTAACACATCAAATTAAACATGATTTTGTGAATTTTTTAAAGATTTATAACATTTTAAGGTTTTCTATCCACTGTAATGAATAATAATTTGCTAATTAGAAGACTTTTATTTGTGAGCTTAAATGCATGCTTACGTAATTGATGTGCCTCTATTTTGAAATTTAAAAAGTTTATTTACCTATTTATACGTTATTCTTTTAATTTTTGTTAGTATTTATTTATTTTTAATTTTTAAGTAGAAAGGCTGAAATAGTACTTTCTTGCAAAATCTACTCCAAAAATCTGGTGTATTTATAATAATTGTTTTATGCACAATTTTTTTTTTTTTTTAAATGTTTGGTTTTAGATGTATATAACATTTTAAGATTTTCTTTTCACTGTAATGAATAATAATTTATTATTTATAAGACTTTTATTGTTTTCGAGTCGAGTCGAGTCGAGTCGAGCTTTATTGTCATTCTGCTACATGTGTGGACATATAGTGGAACGAAATGTCGTGTCTCACAGGACCACGGTGCTACATACTAGTTAAACATAAGATAAACATACAACAATGCAAGTATAGGAGAAACAATAGAGCTATACAACAGTTAACTATCTGACTATACATATACTAAAAATACTATAACTGCTATACCTAGTTGTCCACACATACACAAACTGAGACTGTACAAAAAAACTTTACATAAATACTGTACATGAAATTGTGCGAAAGAGATATATGTACATGAAATTGTGCAGAAAAAATATATATTTTGTACATTATTGTGCAGAAGAGAGATTTTGTGGGAGACAGTGCATAGTGCAAAAAGATTTTGTAGTGCAATGCTCAAGTAAACATATTATTTTGTAGTGCAATGTTCAAGTAGACATATATTTTCTTAAGAGTCTTTGTGGCAGGGAGTGTTTGTAGAAAGTGTCTAGTGTGCATATAGTGGGATGAGTGCGTTACTACAGGTGGTTTGTATAGCCCACTCACCTGTGTGTAGCACATTCAGAATTGCACTTAGTAAAATTGTCAACAGTTTTTAATGAGTTGGGGGGTGGGAGGGCTGAGGTGTTCATGGTTTCAGAGGGGGACAGGGGGATTGGAGTTAAGAGCTCTCACAGCCTGGGGAAAAAAGCTGTTGAGCAATCTGACAGAGCGAGCTCTGATGCTCCGGTACCTTCTACCTGATGGCAGGAGCTGGAAGAGGTTGTGAGAGGGGTGGGTGGGGTCCTTCACGATGCTGGTGGCCTTGTTGGAGCATCGTGAAAGGAAAATGAGGTATAAAAATAATTCTGAGGTATAAAAATAATTTTATTTACCTATTTAAAAATTATTCTTTTAATTATTCTTAGTATTTATTTATTTATTTATTTTAATTTTGAAGTAGAAAGACATAAATAGTATTTTCTTGTAAATCTACTAATAATCCTTATTTTATTTACAATAATTTTTAAATAATATTTTAAATGTTTTTGTTTCTAAATTTTTATTTACAAATTATTTTGTACAGTGTACTAAAGGGGTCATATCATAAGTTTTTTTTATTAATTTATTATTGAATTTATGAGGTCCACATAATTTAAAAAAGTTTTTTGTATCAAAACCAGATTTCATATTTTTCACAGCACTTTTAAGAGCTTTGGAAAATTTGCTAATTACAAGACTTTTATTTGTAAGCTTAAATGCATGCTTACTTAATTGATGTGCCTCTATTTTGACATTTAAAAACTTTATTTACCTATTTTCATTTTTTTTTTTTTTTTTTTTTTTAGTATTTATTTGATTTTCATTTTTAAGTAGAAAGGCTGAAATGGTGTTTTCTTGCAAAATCTTCTCCAATAATCTGGTGTATTTATAATAATTGTTTTATGCACAAAAAATATTAAAAAAAAAAAGATTGGTTTTAGATGTATATAACATTTTAAGATTTTCTTTTCACTGTAACGAATAATAATTTATTATTTATAAGACTTTTATTTGTGAGCCTAATGTGCCTGTTTTCTGAGGTATAAAAATAATTTTATTTACCTATTGAAATACTATTCTTTTAATTTTTCTTAGTATTTATTTATTATTTTTTTAATTTTGAAGTAGAAAGACATGAATAGTATTTTCTTGTAAATCTACTAATAATCCTTATTTTATTTACAATAATTTTTAAATAATATTTTAAATGTTTTTGTTTCTAAATTTTTATTTACAAATTATTTTTTACAGTGTACTAAAGGGGTCATATCATAAGATTTTTTTTATTAATTTATTATTGAATTAATGAGGTCCACATAATTATTATTATTATTATTGTTTTTTTTCCACAATAGTTTTTTGCATCAAAACCATATTTCATATTACTTTTCACAGCACTTTTAAGAGCTCTGGAATTAAACCGTGTCAGAAAAAGAAGGCAGTGTCACCCTGAGGCGGTTTAATCAGTGTTTACCTGGATATGGAGGGGTAGTAAAGCATGGCGACTCCCTCCACACACAGCAGCAGCGTCAGACCCCACGTGATCATGTGATACAGGACGATCGTGCTGAAACACAACACACATCAGCATCTGCTGCAGCGCTCAGAGACACAGGTGCATGATGGGACTCACCTGATGCCCGCTGAGCGCTTCACCACCAGGAAGACGTCCACCGCGTAACAGAAGGTCCACCAGAAAGAGGCGCTGAAGAACAGCTGGATCCACATCTGCAGAGACACAAACCAGACCTCACATGTGACCCTGGAGCACAAAAGCAGTCATAAGTAGCACAGTTATATTTGTAGCAATAGCCAACAATACATTGTATGGGTCAAGATTATAGATTTTTCTTCTATGCCAAAATCATTAGGATATTAAGTAAAGATCATGTTCCATGAAGATATTTTGTAAATTTCCTACCCTAAATATATCAAAACTTAATTTTTGATTAGTAATATGCATTGCTAAGAACTTCATTTGAACAACTTTAAAGGTGATTTTCTCAATATTTACATTTTTTTGCACCCTCAGATTCCAGATTTTCAAATAGTTGTATCTCAGCCAAATATTGTCCGATCCTAACAAACCATACATCAATGGAAAGATTATTTATTCCATTATGACTGGTTTTGTAGTTGAGGGTCACGTATCTGTTTTTTTGTCTTTTTGTGTGTGCAGCATGTGTGGTATTATACTGTAAGTCCATCTCATGCTCATGTTTGTTCGATGTATGATTTATCTGTCTAAATTATATGTATTGTATGTATTGTACCCTTCAGCTAAATGATAATAATAATAATAAAAAAGTGTTTTTCTCACAGCGCCGCCAACACAGAACACCTGCGGCCAGACGTCAGTGCTGTTTCCAGCAGAAATCCTGCTGATCAGATCCGGAGAACCCAGCCAGACGGACGAGCGGAGCACCATTCCTGGACAAACAGCACAGATCACTCCACAATGGACAACACTCACTTCTACAGTATGCTATTTGAAATGTGAAAGATTATCGTGAATCTAATAACAAATTGTGCCACTTCTTCCTCAGGCCCCAGCTTCATGAACAGCTATCTCTGATAAAAGCTGTGGAATAAACACTTTCTGAGAATAGCATGTGTGCTTTGACACTTATTACACATCTCACGGGAGATGTTCAGTATTTAATACAACTTTTTTTGGAGTGTTGACTGATAATGCTTGGAAAAATGCTCACAAATTTAGCTGAAAACAGAATATATGGACAGTATGATTTTAGTCTTTATTCTCTTTGTATAAATAATATATTTTATTATACAGTTTAATATATAATAATATTTTATTGTTTTGTTGACTGTTAACATGAATTTACACTGTAAAAATATATAAAAATAAAAATATAAGCATACAATTTTACTATTACACACACACACACACACACATACTTTTTAAAGTAAAATATATTATTTATATAGAGAAAGAAAGTAAAGACTAAAAGCATACTGCCTTTTATTTCCATATAAAATCAATTAAAAATATTAAGAATAAATCCATAAATACAAACAGAAATTAAAAGAATCATTTCTTATGTAGTTAAGTAAAGGTTAGATGATAATAATAATAATAATAATAATAATAATAATAATAATAATGTAATATTTGATTTTTATATTTATTATATTGATAATTATATTAATATTTTAATAATATAATATTTTGTTTTGTCAACTTTTAACGTATTTACAATGTAAATATTAAAATACACAACTGAAAATATATATATATGAAAAATATATATATTAACGTGCAATTTTACAATTGTTATTATTTATATATAGAGAGAGAGTAAAGACTATATTTCCATATATATATATATATATATATATAAAATAGAAAAATGTCATCATTCATTTCTTTCTAATAAACGTATTGTAGTAGTTTCATGGTGTGGAACATCAAAAGCTGTCTCAAACCTAAGCTGTAAAACTGCAAACCTTGTAACCTTCCTGTCTAAAGACATGCAAATCAACTGATGCACACTTTATGACAAAATCCAACATTTAAACACATAATTTGCCCAATAGAGCGTGTAAAATCTAACAAAAGATCACTTTATAATGAGCTTCTGAAGCAGACAGACTGACCCAGATCCTGATGTGTGTGTGTGTGTGTGTGTGTGTGTGTGTGTGTCTGTAGTGTGTGTGTGTTCACCTGCGCAGCCCAGCAGGTCGCAGACGCTGATGATGAAGAGGATCCGGAGCGAGGAGGCTGGTTTGTGCGGGGGTCCGTGTCTGAAGGGCCGGTGTTTGGGCAGCAGCTGGAGGCCGGTGAGAGCGAGGCTCAGAGCGGCGCTGCAGACACAGATCCCGCTGAAGAGCCGCGGCTGGAAGCCCGTGATGAACTCGGTGGCCGGGTCGCGGTTTGGGCAGCAGAAGGTCTCCAGCCGCGGAGAGGCCATGATGGAGCTCAGCCGGAGAACAGGAGGAGAAAAGAAAAGAAGAGAGAAAATCTTTCATGACTCTGAGCTGCGACTCAATCACGAGCTCCAGCATCATGTGCTTCGGGTTAATCTGGAGAACGAGAAACAGCCCAGAAAACTCTTGTGATGTGTGTGTGTGTATGTGTGTGTGTGTGTGTGTGTGTGTGCGTGTGTGTGTGTGTGTGTGTGTGTGTGTGTGTGTGTGAGTGAGTGTGAGAGAGAGAATGGGACTGTGTGTGTGTGCGTGCGTGCGTGTGTTTCATATTCATGTCAGAAAAATGATCAGTAGGCTGCCAGGGCAGTCCTAAATGATAGTTACTCTGAATTCATGAGATGCCTTCTATCAACAAAAAGTCAAGCCAAAGTAGTGAAACTATTTAAAATTCATGCCTATTTTCAATTATATTGCAATATTATGATGTAAGAAACAAACTGATATGGATATATATATATATATATATATATATTACCCATTAACCTTTAAAACAAAAGAACATAAAAGAAGCAAAGTAGGCTAATATGATTTACAGTTTTATAAATAATTACTCAATTTTTGTGGTATTAGGATATGATTTACACTTTTAAAAATATACAATTTCACTTTTTAACAAGTGTAAACATTGTGATATGATCAAAGAACTAGAAACTAATATGATTTACACTTTTAAAACAAAAAGAAAAATCACATTTTTAGTGTAAACATGAATTGTTATATTATGATACAACTATAATTTACCCTTAAAAACAATAAGCTATATTTTAACACTGACATTATGATAAAATATATATGATATACACTTTTAAAAACAAAAAATAACTTTTTAAATAAGTTTAACACTTGTGATATGGTAAAATAAGCAAATATGATTTACACTTTCAAAAAAAAAAAAAAAAAAAAAAAAAAAAATATATATATATATATATATATATATATATATATATATATTTACATATATACATTATACATATTTATGTCTATATAGTTTTCAGTTTCAGTTATTTTATTAAACATCAAGTTCAACTAAATGAAAATGAAATGTTGCCTTGGCAACTAGCTGAAATATATATTTTTATATTGGTTAATGGGTTAAAAATGTTTGTTTTACGTCAAGTAATTTTTTTTTATGTATTTTAATTTTAGTTTTAGTTACCTATAATAACCCTGGTGTAAATCATATTAGTTTGTAATTTAGTTTCTCTTATCCTAATATCACAATGAAGTTGAAAAATATTAATTTTCAGTTAATTTGTAAAAATGTGTTTTTATCTAGTAGTTTATATAAAAGGCATCTCTTATGAATTCAGAGCAACCATCATATAGGACTGACCTTGTGTTTATCATTTTTATTACATAACCAAATATCACGTCCAAACCTCTTCACCCCCAGCTAGCAGCACACTAAAACAATAACAACAATAAGCCACTTTGGATAAAAGCGTCTGATAAATGCAGAAATGTAAATGTAACACAGTGGCTTGCTGCTTTAATAAACCAGCAGCAGTAAGACAATAAAAGACATTGATGTTCAGTAAATATTCCTAGTTTTCCTGCAGAGGAAGCAGGAGTGAGTTTGTGATGGATCCGCTCCTGGATCTCCCTCCTCCTCCTCGATCAATCACCTGAAGCAGATAATCAGGGCTTTGATTGAGCTGAACTGAACCGCTCTCTGTGGAGAAAACAGCACAACAAGTTTTCTTTGTCATTTCCTTCAGCACACGAAATCAAAGCCACATTTACTCACGCTGAGCTTCTCATCTGCATCTGATCAACAAAAACACAGTAACTAACTGATTAGCTAACTAACTAGCCTGTCTATATATTCAAAGATGCATTAAACTGATCAAAAGTGCCAGTAAAGACATTTCTAATGTTACAAAAGATTTCTGTTTCAAATAAATGCTGTTCTTTTGAACTTTCTATTCTCTGAATTGGGGGGATTCTCAGATTAATAAAAAGTTAAAAAGAACAGCATTTATTTAAAAAAGAAATTTTGTGTTACAATATACAATGCTATTCAAAAGTTTGGGGTCAGTGATTTTTTTCTTTCTTTTCTTTTTTTTTTTTTAAAGAAATTATTACTTTTATTCAGGAGGGATGTGTTAAATGAATAAAAAGTCATAGTAAAGACTTATATTGTTAGAAAAGATTTCTATTTTGAACAAATACTGCAAATTTGAACAAATGCTTTATAACTTTGTATTCATCAAAGAATCAAAGATAAAATTATCACATGTTCCAAAAAACAATATGAAGCAGCACAACAGTTTCAACACTCATAATAAATCAGCATATTAGAATGATTTCTGAAGGATCATGTGACACTGAAGACTGGAGTAATGATGCTGAAAATTCAGCTTTGACCACAGAAATAAATTATATTTTTAAGTATATTAAAAGAGGAAACTATTATTAGAAATTGCAATAAGATTTCACAATATTACCTTTTCTGTATTTTTGATCAAATAAATTCAGCCTTGATGACATTCCCTTAAAAAACATTAAAAATATTACTGATTCCAAACTTTTGAGCAGCAGTGTATATATTTCTGTATATCTATCTATATCTCTCAATCAGTTAGTATACTGTATTTCTATGCCATTGCTAAGATCCTCATTTCAGTGTAAATTAGTTGGATTGTTGAATTATTTTTTTAAGTGTAAATCGTTATTTTATAGTATATTACAGTGTTTACACTTGTTGAAAGTTTTTTTTTAAAGTCTAAATAATATTAGTTTAATTGATCACAACATTACAATGATTTACACTTGTAAAACTTTTTTTTTTTGAAAGTGTAAATTGTTTCTTTTAGCATAACATGACAATATTAAACTTGTTTAAATAATTTACTCATTTTAACTGCAGAACACTGTTGTGTGTTTGATCAAGAATCTCAAACAGCAGCTTTCAGTGGTGTGTGTGTGTGTGTGTGATGCTCCTCTGCAGCAGCAGGTGTCAGTGTGAGACCAACATACAACACACACACACACACACACACACCACAAAACACAGCCTCCATCAACATCTGATCTCATGACTGCAACCTCATTACATAACGCTCCTATGATTACAAAAAGCAAGCTAGTTCTCAAAAAAATTAGAGTTGTTATAAATGTGATATTTCTGAAATCCTGATTGCATTTTATTAGCAGGTTTGGTTCTCAGAAGTGATATTATAGTAAGAAAAAAAATCATAACTTTGAGTAAAATAAACATATATAACTTTAAACTAGTTTCTAAGGCACCATTTCCCATTTTCATTTACTTTAACCTGATGTACTAAAATTACTAAAAAATAAACCTGAAATAAAAATTGATAAAAACTATAGACACGTTTGAACTAAAATTAAAATAAAAAACATGTAAAATAAATAAACTGATTCAAAATATTAATAAAACATATAAAAAATTAACATTGATTTCCAGAGAAAAACACACACTGATTCCAGGGTTATTATACAAACTAAACTAAAACCATAAAAAAGGAAATATATTTCATTTTCATTTAGTTTAACTTGAAATACTAAAATGACTAAAACTAAAAGTGAAATAAAAATAATAAAAACTATATAGACATAAAAAACTAATAAAAATTACTAAAATGAACTAATATAAGTTAATGTGTGTGTGTGTGCATATATTCATATCCCAAAACATTACTAAAAACTAAAAGAGCATCTCAAAGACACTAAAATAACATTGTGTCAAATCACACCTGATTTAAAGATTTACTGTGAATATAGTGTAAATGACAGTATAAATGTGTCTGATAAATGAATGTGTGTATGTGTGTGTGTGTGTGTGTGTTTGAGGTTGATCTGTGATTCAGAGCATCAGGATGGTTTGATCTGATCAGAAGCGTCTCGTCTGAGTCTCTCGTGATCTCCGAGTCTCATTAACTCTCCATCTATCAGCGGCTTCGTTTGCACTTGTTTTCAGTCCAGACTGAAGCTGAACAACAGACCGGCGGCGGATCAGACAAATCAATTAAACCAGAGAAGAGGCCTGTAATTAGAGCTCAGGCTCTGATGAAGATCATTATCAAACACATCGCTCTGTTTCTGACTGGTCACTGCAGAAATCTGCCTATCTATATCATTCACAAAATAATTACTCATTCAGCATGTGTCTCTTTATTATGAAGTTTACGTTTCATAAAAGAGATGAAGGCAAAAAAAAATTTTTTTAAAAATTAAAAAATCAACATTCCTTTCATGAATCAAGTAATTGGTTTCTAGCTAGCTTTTTATTTACATTAAATGTTAATGAAAAACAACATGCTTCAATAATGGATTTGAGAAAAAAAAAGTGGTTTCTAGAAACATTTTTATTTACATTAAATGTTAATGAAAAACAACATGCTTCAATAATGGATTTGAGAAAAAAAAGTGGTTTCTAGAAACATTTTTATTTACATTAAATGTTAAGCAAAAAAAGAAAAGAAAAAAAGGGTATTTCAATAAAGGATCATTTGGGGGAAAAATTATTTAAAAAATCATTAATCAAATAATTGGTTTGTAGAAATATTTTTTTATGTATGTTAAATGTTAAAGCAAACAATCGTAATATTTAAATACTGCAGAATTTGAAATAATTTAATTTTTTGATACTTTAAAAATAAACTTTAACTGAAGCAATTTTTTTTCAGTTAGTTACCAAGGCAACATTTATCATATTAGTTTAGTTTAACTTGATTTACTAAAATAACTAGAACTGAAAAAAAATCAATAAAAACTAAAAAGACTATAATAATAAATACTAATAAAAAATGACAACACTACTAAAAATCTGAATGAAAACATTAAAAAAAATATATATATTCTAAATATTAATAAAATCTATGGTATAAAAACAGAATCTATAATACTGTCAAACCTTAATTTATTCTTTTTTAATATGTATTATAATGAGCCAGTTCCCTCTTAAATGGTTGCTAATGAGAGTCCCGTCACATTAATACAAAAGATTTATGATTTTTAGTTTTGATAAGTTATTAAATCAATGAAATAATAAATTCAATCACTTTGTCGTTGTTATTCATCCCATGATATTACATGACTTTAGACCTCTTGTGCCCCTAAAAGAGACTGATTTCAGATGCTGTTTACACTGATATCAAACTTTTTCTTTTTTTTTTTGGCTGCACGTTAATCTGATCTATATTTATCCGCTGGGCTTGAGTGAGTCATCAGTGTGTGATTATATGAACATGACTGTGTGTTAAAGTCTGTCTTCACACTCATCTTCATCTCGGCTGCTGGGTTTCACAGACGTGTGACGAGTCTGTGAAACCCAGGTTATATCATAACAATATTTCCTAATTGAGCGACATGATTCATCCGTCCATAATGAAACAAACCACTGTGCAACACAAAGCAAATTAAAAACACAATTAAAGCCATAGTTCACCCAAAAAATGAACATATGCTGAATTTGTCCTCACTCCCAGTCCATCGAAGATTAGGATGAGTTTGTTTCTTCATCAGATTTGGAGAAATGTGTCACTGCATCAGTGTCTCAGCAATGGATGCTCTGCAGTGAATGGGTGCCGTCAGAATGAGAGTCCAAACAGCTGATAAAAACATCACAATAATCCACAGCACTCCAGTCCATCAGTTAACATCTGGAGAAGACAAAAGCTGAAACAAATCCATCAAGATGTTTTTAACTCAAATATGAGTCCATAATCTATAATAACTCTTCCTCCAGTGAAAATACTCGTCTCCTGTTGTCTCTCACATCAAAATCCAGTCACATATTTGTTTAGAGCTGTTCTGGACTGTTTTGTCTTGTAAACACTGCTTGATCTGTGCAGATTTCTCTCCTGATTCAGACCAGAACACTTTTTCTCTCGAGGAAGCGTTATGGATTATGGACTTGTGTTTGAGTTAAAAACATCTTAATGCTGGATTTGTTTCAGTTTTTGTCTTCTCCAGATGTTAACTGATGGACTGGAGCAGTGTGGATTACTTGTGGATTATTGTGATGTTTTTATCAGCTGTTTGGACTCTCATTCTGACGGCACCCATTCACTGCAGAGCATCCATTGCTGAGACAGTGATGCAGAGACACATTTCTACAAATCTGATGAAGAAACACACTCATCCTAATCTTGGATGATGTTGAATTGACCAATCACAACATATTTAATGTTTAATAAGTGATTTTTACCTCAAGTAAGGTAATAAACATACTTTGCACATGCACACATGCTTTGCAATTTATTCCAAACTAGTTAACTGTAATTAGTTTTCGTACAAACAGATCACACTAAAGGAGATTCAGTCATTTGCAATAAAAAAAGCGCACAGTGATGCATATCAAAAGTGTAATTTTTATTGTTCACACATTCATACTTTTATAAAATACTATATATAATATTAAAATCAGAGTGAGTTAATTACATTTGCATGATCGTATAAGAACTCTACACAATCTTTATAAATTAAAGCGTGGTTTATTCTGATAAAACCCATGATTAGCTTGTAGCTTGTTGTCTGTTTGGATAATGTCTGTGTTTGACAGTGAAGCGCTGCACAGTCTGAGACGCGTCACACCAGCTTCATGACGTCCAGAGCGAGTAGGCAGTGAGGGCCGATAGAAACGACACCAGGAGCAGAAGAACCTTCTGCGTCCACAGACACGAGTCCAGCTTCTGCTCCAGACGCGAGCTACTCGCCATCACACGCATCAGCTGCACCAGAAAATACACATTTCAGAAAGACTGCATTAATCAATCATTCACAAGATGATGAATTCAGACTAGGGTATTTAGGGGAAAATGATTAACTAAGAGATAACAGCATACTTCACCAGCCGATTAATCACAGTACATCAAGGCATTAACATTTTGTATTTACTGAAATGTTACTTAAATATGCAAATGAGGCTTATCTAAATAAATATGCACTAATTTGCATGCATTTCTAGAAGATAAATCTGAACATTTCATAAAGCCAGGTTCAAAATTCTTGTTTAAATTTTGTTGATTTTTTTCATCACTCCATGAATCAGAAAATTATGGAAGCTTGTTTCTGCCATGAAATAAAAATTTAAAAAAGGTTAGTTTTACTTTTTTTTTTTCCTTCTCTCTCTCTCTCTTTTTAAATCTCAACAATTCTGACTTTTTTCCTCACAATTATGAGTTTATACTCACAATTCAGACTTTTTTCTCAGAATTGCAAGAAAGAAGACAGATCTGTGAGATTAAGAAGCCTGTTACCTTTTTATTTATTTATTTATTTATTTTTTTATTCTGTGGCATAAATAAGCTTCCATACAAAATGCTGCCAACAGTTAGAAAAAACAAAAACATTTTCACCATGTTTTTAGGAATAAAATCTTGTGTAAATCAGTGTGAATGATACATGAACAAACCATACAGCAGTAAAGATCTTCAGAATATAGGGAGGAATAAAACTGTAAAGGTTGGTGTAAATAAGTGCTGCTGAAGTGGAGAAACAAACTCCTTTTGAGAAAACAGCCTTTACAGATATGTATTGTAACAAATCTACAGATGCAAATAGATGAAAGTCGTGACGTATTGTCAAGTATGGTGACCCATACTCGAAATTGGTGCTCTGCATTTAACCCATCCAAGTGCACACACACAGCAGTGAATAGTGAACAAACGCACACACACACACACCGTGAACACACACCCGGAGCAGTGGGCAGCCATTGCTCCAGCGCCCGGGGAGCAATTGGGGGTTCGGTGCTTCTTGCTCAAGGGCACCTCAGTCATGGTATCGAAGGCAGAGAGAGTGCTGTTCATTCACAATCCCCACCTTCAATTCCTGCCGGTGTGAGAATCGAACCGGCAACCTTCAGGTTACTAGCCCAACTCTCTAACCATTAGGCCACGACTTCCCTAACCATTAGGCCACCTAGAAGTGCAATAAAATAACTTCACAATACTCACTTTTTTTTACACAATGAAATATAACGGTATTTCTTATTTTTGTTTTAATGTAGTATTTTTTTTACATTTATTTAATTTTATTTTTAATAGTGAAATATTATTAGTAATTTTTTTGTAATTTATTTTATTTATATAATGTTTTACAGTGAAAAGTTCTAATAGTTTTTTTTTTTAAATTTATTTACTCATTACTTTTTAACATTTGCAATCAATTTTTTTTTATCAGAAATGTTTTTTTTTCTAATTATTTAAAAAAAATCAGAATTCTGAGATCAAAAAAAAAACAAAAAACTTTTTTTATATTTTTATTTCATCTTTAGTTATCTCAGAAAAATGCTTCCATAATTTTCTGATTTATGGAGTGATAAAAAGAGAAATCCACAGAGCCGCCTCTATAAAAACCTTTAACTCTAATATGTCAAAATCAAACAAGAATTTTGAACCTGGCTTTATCCAGTGTTCAGATAAAGTGCAATAAAATAAGCACAATGCATTTTGAATGTGTTCTTTCCGTTAGTCTGAAACAAGCAGCCAAGCCAAGCAGCGCTCTTAAACCTCCAAACAGAGCGTAAAGCATCATGTTTTTGGCTGCAGTGTCTGGTGTGGAAGTGAAGAGTGCATGAGTGTCTCACCGTGCTCTGCAGGTCCTGATGCTCGCTGCCCGCCGCTGATGGACTCTCAAACGAGTTGCTCAGAATAGACTTGGGGCTCTCGAGGACGTGACAGCGCAGCCTGAGGAAACACAGACTGGTTAGTGTCAGATAATAGCAGCTCGGACAGTCAGTCATCAGACCACGAGACTGACGCCTGTCCTCTTCTGTCACATCTCAGAGTCAAAGCCTTCGCTTCTCATCCGTTTGCCTTTCAAACGCTGTTTCTCAGGTGCGTTTATTGTGGACGAAATCGTTTCTGAGTGAAGCGCGGCACTGTGTTCATTTACACACGAGCGGCTCGTTATTCTGGGAACTTTAAAGTACATTTGGGAACATAGCATGCTTGCAATGAGAAGCGATTATCAACAAAGTCAAAATAAAATTCAATGGCTTAACATGAAAATCAAGAAATAAAGACACAAATATTTGTAGTGTAACTTTAGTTATAATGGGAAAAAAAAAAAAAAATTTCTTAAACATTTTATTTTACATATTTACATTAAGTATTTCACTAGTAATACTTTTTATTTTGTTTTGTCATTTTTATTTTTATTTAATAATGGATATTAATTTAATAATGTGGTTATCATTATTTTTCCTAAATCCTAAATCTTATTTTACAGTAAAATATAACAGTATTTTTGTCATTCTTATTTTTATTTTTAATAAATAATAAATATTAATAATTCACAAATAATGTGGTTCTTACATTTTTCTTTAAATATTTTATTTTACAGTTAAATTATAACCAGAATATTTCTTCTGTTTTATTTTGTAATTTTTATATATTTAATAATAGTAGTAGTAGTTGTAATAATAATAATGGCATTATTATATTTTCTCATACCTTTATCTTTATTTTTATATTTTTATTTACTACTACTACTACTATTAATAATTTAATAATAGCATTGTATTATTTTTATTATTATTTTATAGCCAAATTGATACATACATATCACAAAATTTTGGCCAAATTGTGCAGCTTTACAAACAAGCACAGTTTATTTTTTAACTGCATTATCAGAAAAATTGCAATTAGATTTTCGCCCCAAATTGTGCAGCTCTAATTATTTGTATTTATATGCACAGGAGAACGTAACACGTGTGTACATGCATTTGTTAACCTTATAATGTTAATTAATTTTGAGTATTTAATGAGTGCCAAAGTGAATAAATATCAAAGTATAAAATTCATAACCCAGACTGATTTTTTTTTTTTTCAGTTGTTCCTACATTGTTTTGGAAATCCACAATAATTGATTTGTATGAAAGACATTGATGAATCTGGATTTGTTTGTAAAAACGTTCATGTGCAGATTTTGCGCTGTATTCGTGAGCGAGAGCTCTGAGAGTTCCCAGAATGCAGCGGGTGTGTGACAGACGTCACCTGTGCTCCATGACTTTGGCTTTAGAAACCTCCTTCCAGAACTGAGCGAGCTCTGGGACGCCGGCTCCGCCGCTGCTCTCCATCTCTGCTGCCATGACCAGAAACCGGTCCTGAGGAGACGCCTGGAACCCTAACACACACACACACACACACACACACACACACACACACACACACACACACACATACACATACACATATATATATATATAATACATGCCATATGCCATAATACAGGGATTCACAAACCTTTCTGTCAGCCAAAACCCTTAGATGCAAAATATTATGTGTGTGTATGTGTAATCTATACATATATATTAATATTTAAAAAATATGACCATTCACCGACATAGAGAGCTGAGAACATACAAATGTGTTGTTAAATGAACAGAAATGTATGTGTGTGTGTGTGTGTGTGTGTATATATATATATATATATATATATATATTTATTGAACACATTAGCATGTTCAGAGTTCTATGTCAGTTAATGGTCACATGGCATGTAAATAAACAGACTATTTGTAGTAAGTGAGATCTGTCTGCTGTTTACCTCCATGAAGTGACACCACGATGTCCACGCTGGCTCCGGGCTCACAGCTGCTGTTACTGGGCTTCACGCGGTACTTCTCTGGAGCCGTCGTCCGGACCTAAACACACACAACATCATCAAACTAACAGTCAAACCCTGCAGAGACCAGCCACACCAGCTCCTGTCATTACAACCCATCTGTAGTGAGATTTAAGACTGAAGACATGGACGCAGAATACAATCACAAAAATGGAATTTATAGAATAACAATGGAATTTGGTGAATTCTGGTAAATTCATTTAAATATATTTTTTTTTTGGTTAAACTTTTAATAAATCATTGTTAAATGGTACAAGTTTTATGATTTTAATTAATTAGAAACTTTTTGATTACTAAAATTTTAACCATTATTCAGAGAAATTAAACCAAGAAAAAAGAAATCTAAACCAAAACCAAAAGTGTTAATTCAAAACAAAACAAAAAGACAAGAAGCAAAAACCTGAATCCAGAAATATAAAAATGTAAAAAATAAATAAATTTGGGGGGAAAAAAATACAACGGAATTTGGGACAAAACTAAACTTATTTCATAGGGCTTATATATTAGGACTTGGCAAACACCAATAAAAAAGACTGTTAAATTAAACTGAGACACCTGCAGATGAGGCTGAATATCTGATTTGATTTTAGTTCTAAAGTATTTATTTGATTGAAGTCACAGACTGCAGCTTTATTCAGCATGAGTGATCTGCTGACGTCTCACCTTAAAGGCCACGTGGTTTTTGGTGACGTTGTTGAGGATGATCAGACACTTCTTCTCTGATTCTTTAGCACCGAATCGGAGCTCTTCTGATGGACTGAAACACAACACAACACACGTGAGATTATCAAGATCACACTCACAACAGATTACTGCATTCCTGAAATATCACAAGTGACGTTCACACAACAGAAAGCTGCTGAGCCCAGCGCATTACATCAGATCCTGGGACTCTAAACATCAATGTGTGGCAGATGGGAGATAGAGCTAAAAATCATCTCCATATTTATGCGTTGGCTCGGAAATACAGCATTCATCATTTTAATCAAAAGTCTTCATAATTAAGTAGACTCAAAATGCCTCACATTAGAAGTAAAATGCAGTAAAAATCTAGTTCACAATGCATGTTTTTATAATGTTTTTTTTGTTTAACTAAATGAAAACAAAAATAATTAGAATTATAAATATATTTTTGTAACACTTTACAGTAGGTCTCATTTGTTAACATTAGTAAATAGATCAAGTAATGTGAACTATCAATGAACCAGTATTATTTATATGCTATTATAGTTTGTATTATTACTATTTTGATATTTTTTATATTTTAAATGTATTTATTATATTTAATATTTAATTTTTAGTATTTTTTTTGTGCAGGCTTACAAACAGCAGACTGAATTTTTATTTTTATTTGCTCTTTTTAGGTTTAATGTATCTTTATTTCAGTTTGTTTTAGTTTTTATTTCCAGTTAGTAATTTTATTTTTTCAACTATTTCAGTTAGTTGCCAAAGCAGTTAAAGTTTTTCATTTAATATTTTTTTTATTTTATTAAAGCCTTTATTCATCTCAATTTACAAAATTGTTTTTAATAGTAACAATATATTAGCATTTATTCACTTTCATTAATGTTCTGTTTGTTCACTGTTTTAGGTCACAGTGCATTAATTAATGTTAACAAATACAACTTTGATTTTAAAAATGTAATGTTGAATGTTGAAATTAAGAAGTTAGCATTGTTTATTCTTAGTTCTTGTTAACTAATGTAGTTAAATGAAATCATATTGTAAAGTGTTTTCATTTTCATTTATATGCACCAATTTAACAATCATAAACAGCATTATATATTATGATATGAAAACTGACACATGGAGACTAAACATTAAGAAATGATGCGAATGAATCATTGTTCCAAAGTTCTGAATTGATTCACTGAATCATGTAAATGAATAATCATCACATATTTAGCAAACATTCAATATCTCAGCCAGTTCTAATAGGCACATGTATTGTTATTGTATATTTATTTGGCATAAATCATGTGCTGCATGAACCGCAGTCGGCCTCAAATAACATCCATCACAATCCAGTTCTTTCAGTCATGGATCCCAGTGGATTGTGGGAAAAGCCTCCATTAGAAACATCAAAGCTGAGGCCGAGGTGAATCTCTCAGCTCCTTCCTTTCATTTTCCACTGAAATCCATCATGCTGCAGAAACTCACCGTGAACCGCTCCGGACGAGATCACAATCGTTTGCAGTGAACGATCATTATCAAGAATTACACCGCTCCCATAAGGAAGAGTTTTAACCGTCATGTGCAGGAGAATGAAGGTCTTAGATTTGAACATTTGGCAAGAAAACTGAACAAAAGGAGCTTTGCGTGAATGCATTTGTTTCATGCAGCTGAATGATAATTAATGCATGCAGGGAAATTACTGTGCAGCCTTCATTCAAGACAGCCAGTCAGAAGAGAGATGCTCGAGTTTATTTACAGCCACTTTTTAATGTTCTTAAAGTTTCTTATGCTTTACAAGGTTGAATTTTATTTGAAAACCGTGATAAACTGATAAAAAGTGGCAGTAAAGACATTTATAATGTGACAAAAGAGTTCTATTTAAAATAAATGCAGTTCTGAATCCTAAAAAAATAAATAAATAAATAAATAAATAATGTATCACGGTTTCCACAAAAATATTGGGCAGCACAACTGTTTTCAACATTGATAATAATCAGAAATGTTTCTTGGGCAGCAAATCAGTATATTAGAATGATTTCTGAAGGATCATGTGACACTGAAGACTGGAGTAATGATGCTGAAAATTCAGCTTTGATCACAGAAATAAATTACAGTTTAACAGATATTCACATAGAAAACAGCTATTTTATATTGTAATAATATTTCACATTTTTTACTGTATTTTTGATCAAATAAATGCAGCCTTGCTGAGCAAAAGAGACATCTTTTAAAAACATTAAAAACATTAATTATTTTGACCAGTAAATGTATTTACACCATATAGTTGTAGAATGTGTTTTTGTGATACCATTAATATTCGTTTAGTTCTGGTTTTATGTCGATCAAGTTCCAAATAAAAATAGAAAAATAATTAAATGAGAGAAAGCATCTTTCATTTGCAAAATATTTCATTAACTGAATTATACACAATCATTACCTTTATGAATATATTTAATATATAAAAACACTAATTCTCAGATAACAAATATAATACACAGAATTTAGTGTTCAGTTTCATATACAATAAAATCCCAAATCAATGTATTTAACCCACAAACACAATTCAGTGTAAACTAGTTCAATTCATTTAATGTTCAGAGATGAGTTAATAGTTTCTCATAGTTTCATTCAATAGTTTGATTCATTTCTGTGAATCAGTTCAAACTGTCTGCTTCATTGAATCAATTCAAAACTCTGATTCAATAATTCAACACCACTTAGAAATGTTCACTGAAGTCTCCATGCATAATTTTTCATATATAGTAAGTATCTGAAGGCAAATATTGCTGTTTATGACTGTGTATTAGTATACTGGTGCATATAAATGAAAACAATTTAATATGATACTTACTTTAGTGAAAAAAGCGTGTGTGCCTTTTGAACAAGCTCTTGGCTGTATTTTACTGACGCAGCAGCGCTCGCATTCGTTGAGTACATCAAACATGAGTGCAGTGATTACCTGATGTGCAGTAATGTGCCCTTGAACGTGGTGGTAGGTTTTCTAGCTCCTCTCAGTCGTCCAGCTTCTCCTCTGTCCAGATCTTCAGACTTCTGACCGTCTTCAAGGAAATTCACCTGCAAAACACATTACAGAACGTCATGATGGCACTTAGCATCTTTGCAATGGAAAAGCATGACATCAGGTCTGATTTTGTGCTCACAAACCCATTCAAATGCTTCGAACGTTGCATTAACATTGCTGCTCAAAAACAGATATTTTAAGATTAACAATCTGTATGACAAAATAATTGCAATAAACAGGAAAACATGACATCAGGTCTGATTTTGTGCTCACAAACCCATTCAACAAACTGATACATGCAGGGTAGACTGAATGTTGCATGAACGTTGAATGAACGTTGCGGCACAAAAATTTACATATTTTAAGATTAACAACATGCATGACAAAAAAAGCAATAAATAGGAGAGCACGGAATCGGGTCTGATTTTGTGCTCACAAACCCGTTCAAATGATAAAATATTGACACAAATACCACACAGCGTAGAAAGAGTGTTGCATGAATGTTGTATGAATGTTGCTGCACAAAAATTAAGATCAATAACCTATACGACAAATTAATTGCAATAAATAGAAAAGCACTACATGAGGTCCAATTTTGTGCAAATGAACCAGCTCGATTGCTCCAATATTGATAAACTAATGCCATAAAGTATAGAATGAATGTTGCATGAATGGTGCATAAACATTGCTGCTCAAAAAGAAGATATTTTCAGATTAACCTGTATGACTACTTAATTGCAATAAACAGGAAAGCGCAATATCAGGTCTAATTTTGTGCTCATGAACCCGTTTAAATGCTCCAAAATTGACAAACCGATATATGCAGCATAGAAAGAAAGTTGCCTGAACGTTGCTGCACAAAAATGGAGATATTTTAAAATTAACAAACTGTATGACAGATGATTGCAAAAAATGCGAAAGCACAACATGAGGCATCATTCTGTGCTTATGAACCAGTTCAAATGCTCCAATATAGACAAGCTGATGCCACACAGCATAGAAAGAGCGTTGCATGAACGTTGCAACACTAAAAAACTCATTTAAAGATGAACAACCTGTACAATACATTAATTGCAATAAAAGAACAGAATAAGAACTGTAACAGGGTTTTTGAAGATGATAAACCCAAAAAAGCAACTGGACTTCATTCATTTTCAATGAGAATTGGCTATTTTATGGTGACTGAAATGCAAAGTCAAGCAGGCCTCAACTGTATATAAATTAGCAGCAACCAATGGGATCAATGGCATCAAAAATGGAGAAGAAAATCAGAACAAAGTCAATGTGAGCACGAGCCCTCAACACATGAATAAACACACTGAAACCATCAGGTTGTGATTTCCCATTTTAACCACTGCAGGAACTTTTCTCCACTTCATTCAGTCGCAAACCAACAAACACATGTGGAAACGAAAAACGAAAGCTGCTGAACACACGCTTTCTTTGTGCTCGTGCTGCAGAAGTGGAAACAAAGTTGAAGCGAAACTCTGGCGCAACCGAACACGTGCTGGACAAAGAGGGAGAGGATGTGGGTCAGGGGTCAAGGTCAAAGGTCACGGCGTCATCGGTTGTTACGATCAACAGAAGCGGCCTTATGATGTGTTCATTAATTAAAGAGGCAGATTAGATTTGAAATGTTCAGGACTTTATTCAGAGTTTGATTGAAAATGTCATAAACAGCTGAAAAATTTTGAACCAGATTACATGAAATATTCTTCACATACGATTACATTTTACAATATGTCAGTCCATCATTAGTGTCTATTCATTAGTTCATTGATCATTAGTGATGAAATTATTTATGTTGTATTATATATCCATCTTTGACAAGCATACATTAATGAATCACAGTACTGATCAGAAAAATCACTCGTAATAAGAACAAACATTGTTTTTCTTTTCAAAATCAAATCATAAAATAATAAAACAAACTTGTTTATGAAATGTAAATGTGGAAAAACTTCATTTTGATGGAGTGTTAGTGCAAAACTGAAATGATTCAATAGTGGGTATATATAAACAACTCAATTTCAGAGAGTTAAAAATGGTGAAAATGTCATGATGCTAATGATGAAAGCAATCATATGACAGTGGTCTACATTAGTTCCTCTGTACGGTCTCAGGCCTCCTACACAATAGAAGAAGCGCAGATTGTGCACTACATCAAACCGGATCCGCCTGAAACCAGCCGCGTTTCTGAAGTTAGTGTATGTTGTAGCAAGAGTTAAAAGTCAAGCAAACCCCAGCGTTTCTTCTTTACTGCCTTGGCATCACTGTTTTATAAAGAGTTAGAGCCTAGAGACCTATAAATCTCAGGAAATTCACCAATTCTGGCTCCTTAAAGGAATAGTTCACCTAAAAATGAAAATTAGTTGAAATTGTGCTCACTCTCAGGTCATTGAAGATGTAGATGAGTTTGCATCATCAGATTTGTAGAAATGTGTCACTGCATCAGTGTCTCATCAATGGATCCTCTGCAGTGAATGGGTGCCGTCAGAATGAGAGTCCAAACAGCTGATAAAAACATCACAATAATCCACAAGTAATCCACAGCACTCCAGTCCATCAGTTAACATCTGGAGAAGACAAAAGCTGAAACAAATCCAGCATTAAGATGTTTTTAACTAAAATACGAGTCCATAATCCATAATAACGCTTCCTCCAGTGAAAAAGTGCATCTGCTGTCGTCTCTCACATCAAAATCCAGCCACATATTTGTTTAGAGCTGTTTTGGCTTGTAAACGCTGTTTGATCTGTGCAGATTTCTCTCCTGATTCAGACCAGAACACTTTTTTCACTGGAGGAAGCGTTATTATGGATTATGGACTCGTATTTTAGTTAAAAACATCTTAATGCTGGATTTGTTTCAGCTTTTGTCTTCTCCAGATGTTAACTGATGGACTGGAGTGGTGTAGATTACTTGTGGATTATTGTGATGTTTTTATCAGCTGTTTGGACTCTCATTCTGACGGCACCCATTCACTGCAGAGCATCCATTGCTGAGACACTGATGCAGTGACACATTCCTACAAATCTGATAAAGAAACAAACTCATCCTAATCTTTATTCTTTTAGTACTTTTGAACTGAAGTACAACTCATTAAATCAAACCTTTGCTTTGTGTATCTTTAACTACACACACTGTTATGAAAAATAAGTAACTATACTGTCATAAGTCTCTCAAGCCTTAAAATGATCATTCATCCAAAATTAAAATTATCGTCATTTACTCACCCTCATATCATTCCAAACCTGTATGACTTTCTCTTCTGTTAAACACATATTTTGAAGAACTCTGAGGTCTAAACAATATTTACTTTCATTATATGAACAATGACGGCAAAAAGTTATTTTGTGTTCCAATATTTTATATTATCACAAAAAAATGGATTCAATCTTTTTATCAACTGGTTTTCTTTCAATTAGCACAAGTTTTGGATTTCTTTTTAGAACTGACTGATTATAAATCTTATTAATCTGAGTTTATGCACCTCAGTTTTAGAGTAAAAAAACCTTATTTGTGGATTATTTTTACTCAAAAAGAGTAGCATGACTTCACATCAGTGAGGCCAGCGATCAACAAGTTCCAAAAACACACAACCTGTGCTAATTGAAAGAAAACAAGTTGATAAAAAGATTGAATACAATATGTGACCCTGGAGCACAAAAGCAGTCATAAGCAGCACAGGTATATTTGTAGCAATAGCCAACAATACATTGTATGGGTCAAAATTATCCATTTTTCTTTTATGCCAAAAATCATTGGGATATTAAGTAAAGATCATGTTCCATGAAGATATTTTGTAAATTTCCTACCGTAAATATGTAACTATGCATGATGTATAAATCTCAATTTCAAAAAATGTATCCTTATGACTGGTTTTGTGGTCCAGGGTCACATATTTGGTGATAATTTAGCATAATGATAGATTTATAAGCAATTATTTGTAGGCCGATCCTTTTTGACCAGTTACAAGGTAGAAGAAATCTCTGAAAAGTAAAAAAAAATTATCAAATGTTTTTTGGGCAAAGTTGTTTTTACCTTGTGTGAACAAAGTCAGTAAGTTTCAGTCCAATGCGATAACATTAACTAGCATTTTCAGGAAAAAGAAAATCCCCTCTGTGTCCAAATGACCCAACATGAGGGTTCATTCAGACTCGCATCTCAGATTAAACAGATGCTTTTGATTCAGTAGCGGTGCAGGAAACACTCAGTACTTTTGTACGGTTTATCTGAAAACACTGGAGGAACGCAGACGCTCAAGATTCTAGATTCCCAACAAGAGTATTCTCCAGTGTGTAAGAGCACTGAGGAGTTTAACACAATAACAACACAAAGATAATCAAATAAAACTGCTACTATAACGTCTTCACTTCGCTTTGATTGATCAAATCTAATAAACCCCGTAACCAGACGGTGATTTGTTAAACATATCAATCCAATCAGAAATGCATTAAAATAATATGAAATGCCACTGAAACTGAGAAAACTAGATGACGGAGCAAACAGAAGCGTCTCGTTCGGTGCTGTTGAAATGGGAAGGACACATGGGATGGATCTGGTTTGGATCTGGAAACTGCAGGCACTTGAGGGTGAGATGCGAGTCACTTGAGGGTGTAGAAACATCTACAATGTCTTACCAGTCCTTGTTTTAAGACAGACAGAGAAGGACATGAGAAAAACATGCACAAGAAAAACCGAGTGCAACTGTGAGTTTCTCCCCTTCATTTTCTCCATAGAATTTTAGAAGATTCTTCAATAAAGAGTCTAAAGCCATGAATCAAATCAACCAGATGAATCACATTTGTGACCCTGGAGCACAAAAGCAGTCATAAGTAGCACAGTTATATTTGTAGCAATAGCCAAAAATACATTGTATGGGTCAAAATTATTGATTTTTCTTTTATGCAAAAAATCATTAGGATATTAAGTAAAGATCATTTTCCATGAAGATATTTTGTAAATTTCCTACCGTAAATATATCAAAACTTAATTTTTGATTAGTAATATGCATTGCTAAGAACTTCATTTGGACAACTTTAAAGGTGATTTTCTCAATATTTAGATTTTTTTGCACCCTCAGATTCCAGATTTTCAAATAGTTGTATCTCAGCCAATATTGTCCTATCCTAACAAACCATACATCAATGGAAAGCTTATTTATTCAGCTTTCAGATGATGTATAAAAATGAGTCTTATGACCCTTATGACTGGTATTGTGGTCCAGGGTCACATTTAAAAACTTTGATTTGAATCAATTGCTCTGTGGAGAATGAAAGGGATTTTTAGTTGAAACTCAACAGATGCGCTCGATAGTGACCGAATATTGGGAAAGGATCTCAGGATCTCAAATGAAAGCCTTCAAATGCTTCATCTCATGCCAAATCAATCATCTGAACCTGTGAGCTCATGCTGAGCGCTTGAGAGAATCACATGATGAATCTGAGCGAACAATGAGACGCTCATGAGTTCATCATCATAATTAGTGCGTCTAACATCAATCAACATGCCTATTAACACAAACACTACCAGATCACAAGACTGCGAGACGCCTGATTAGTTGATGAGATCAGGGATGAGAGTGACAATGACTGTTAACAGCACAATGCATCAGCTTGAAAGACTAAATAAAACTCATTATGATTACAGATGCAACATGTGACTAAATCATGCAATCTTTTCAGTATTGAGCAGAAATACTATGATAAACTGATGCAGAGCTGGAAAATACAAACTGAATATTCACAATGATTTTGCTGGTGAAAGCAACATTGTTGAGTGTTATTTGATATTATTGAGATACTATTATAATTTTTAATATTTTGAATTTATGCTTTCATGTTAATTTTAGTTAAAGTTTTAGTAACTGTTGAGTTTAGTGTAATTTTTATTGGGTTTTGTTGCTTTTAAATATATATAGATTTATTCATTTTTATTTCAGTTTAGTTATTTTTAGTGCAAGTTAAACTAAATGAAAATGGGAAATGTTGCCTTGGAAACTACCTTGGAAGCTGAAAAAAAAAAAAAAAAAAAAAAAAAAAATTATATATATATATATATATATATATATATATATATATATATATATATATATATATATATATATATATATATACACACACACACACACACACACACATATACACACATTATATATATATATATATATATATATATATATATATATATGTGTGTGTGTGTGTGTGTATATATGTATGTGTATATATATATATATATATATATATATATATATATATATATATATATATATATATACACACACACATATATATACATATACATATACATTATATATATATATATATATATATATATATATATATATATAAAATAAAATATATATAATAAAATCACTGAAAGTAACATTTAAAAAAAAAATGATTGTAGTTAACTTGTGAATATTGTGGTTATTTTAATTTGAGCATTAAATTTCCTAAAGATTGTTGCTTGTTTTATTAGTACATTGTACACAAGTTTTACATAAAACAAAGATTACTGGACTGTTTTACAAAGAAAAAAATACTATTTGAGTCTTTGTACTTAAAATTTCACATTTAATTAAATATGTTACTATTTCTTTAAAACAATTTTCACAAATAATTACAAAATAAATCTTACATTAAATGTTCAGTGTATGAAAGTGTTCAGACAGAAGTTTTTTATTTTTATTTCAGTTTTAGTTGTAGTTATTTATTTTATTACATTGTTACACTAAATGAAAATGAGAAATGTTGCCTTGGAAACTAGCTGAAATAAAATAAATTTTAAGTTTTTTATATTTTATATATAATTTCAGTTAACGTTTATTTTATTTTAAGTAATAAAAAATGTTGTTATATGGTTTTAGTTTTATGAATATTGTGGTGATTTTAACTTTAGCATTAAATTTCCTAAAGATCATTTCATTCTTTCTACTAAAAATTTCACATTTAATTAAATGTGTTACTTGCCACAAGTATTTTCACCATATTCCAAATTTTCAGTGTATGAAAGTGTTCAGACAGATTTAGTTTTAATAGTGTCTCTTATTTCAAGTTCAGTAGAAAAGTTGTGTCAGCAAGTTTGATTCATTTCTGTGAATCATTCAAACTGTCTGCTTCAGTGAATCAGTTAAATATATTAAATGATTCCTTTGCGTCATCATTCAGAAACTCTGGAATTTTTCATGTTTTAGTAAATATACATGGGTAAATACAGTTGTTTATCATTGTACATTCATCATCAAAGATGGTTTTTGTTTTTTTTCTTCTAGAATTCTTCTAGAACTATCGTCCAGCTCTAGTCTTTGCTAGAACTCTATTCACCTGACATTACCCTGATCACATGATTATCATCTCACTAATAAAGAGGCCAAAAGAGAGCAAGAGAGATTACAGGGAAAGAGGAGCTTCAGTACAAAGTGTCGGCCATGTCACGACAGCAAAAGCTTTGAGGTGCAGCATCAGCATGCTTTGATTTCAAATCACAATGGTCAAAGAATTTTGATTCAGAAGCTCAAATGCATAGTCAAAAGTACAATAATTATTCACAAAATTATATGATTCCAAAGTAAGAAAAGAATCATTGTTGGAATCCAAGAATGAGCAGTAACTCGTGTAACAGGTGTAGAGGAGTTAATCTCACAAAAACGATCAAGAACATGTCCGGGTCACATTTCAAAATCAGAAGAAAGAAAATAATATTTTGCATAGGGAAATTAAGTCTTTCCAGGACCATTCATATTTTTCCACTATTTTCATGAGAATTAATCCTGTAAAGTCTGACATCTGCCAACAGTCATTTTTTTTTCTTTTCTTTTTTAGGGACAGTTTTTTGAAGGTTTAGACAAAATATTTAAAATAAAAAGAAAAGTTTGCATGTGTGTTTTATGTTTTGTATATTATTTGCTCAATCAGGCTTTTACAGTTCATATAGTTTGATATAATGAGAATATGGAGGAAAAACGGCTCAGTTTTATTCAAAACTGATAATCAAACAGAGAAAAAAATATATACAATTTGGTGCAGATCCTGACATTTATATGGATAAGATGTAAGATGAAATTCTGATGCTTGTAACGTAAATCAATGACAGTATAGCAGATACTATAAATATCAGTGGTCACTTCATATCTCCAATAATATCCCATAAGAAAATCAATAAAGTACAAATCGTAAAAAAAAAAAAAAAAAAAAATTCATGGAGAATCAAGTAAAGCTGAGCAGCTTCAGTCCAGTAAGTGTTCATCTGGAAATATTACTACAATTATTCTGAAGTTTACTTGATTAAAATCAGTCAAGATTTGACAGCAAAAACACACGTTAAGCAGCAGCTGAAGCTGGACGTTTGTACTATCACACTAAAAGAGCTTTTCCTTGATAAAAAAAACTCTAAATTATCAATGAGATGACTGAAGACATGGAGTAGATTGTGTGCGACACGTTTATCAGCAAAGTTTGATCATGTTGATCATCTGGAGGCCTTAGAAATTTGTAGGCTTTATGGGGTTAAAGATATTTTCCTGTCTAATTCTCATTACCAAGGTGCAAAAAAGTGTGTATGCAAAATGCGCTGTAAAAGATTTCGCAAAATATAATTTCTTTTGATTTTTGGGGAAATGTGACCTGGATTTGTGAACAAGGAAACGTAGATTAGACAGAACGCAGCATATGAACAAGAGGAAATGTGGTATACCTTCTTGGGTTTGATAGACTGCTCAGAATTGAAACTGGATTCGAGAGTCTCTTTGGACTCGGATTCAATATCCTTGATGTCATTCTCATCTTCGCTGACGATTGGACCGTTTTCACAGATTGGAGACTGGAAGTCATCGTCCGGGAGAGGCGGATAACTGTATTTGAACTGGTCCTGTCACACAAAACAAAAGAATATTAACAAATCTTTGCCAACCTGCAATTTATTATATTTTTGTTCTGTATTACATTACTTGAAAAATGAGAATCTTGACATAGTCACTGTTGTAATTGGAGAAGAACAAATTGGAGTAATTTCCCAAAAATCTGAATTACACTGAAATATATAGCACAATAAGCTCTTTAACCCATAGCATCAACATCACATGCTGTGAGATACTAATTCAGGTTTATGTTGCCAGGCAAGATTTGTTTCTAGATAGAGGGTTTCAGGCAGATACCCTAAAGTTGGTGAAATTAATGTTTAGGTTTAGACCCTTAGCAATAAATGTGCTAAATTTCACACCGTTTCTCTATATGGTTCTTGGTGTTTCAAAATTAGACCAAGCAAAATTCACAATCAATTTTATAGCTACAATCATACAAAAAGCTATAATTTGAACTGATGGTGGTGCTAGAGGATTTTAGCCAGAGACCCTAAAATTGGAGAGACTAATGTTCAGACCCTTTGCAATAAATGTGCCAAATTTCATGATGTTCTTCCAAATAGTTTTTGGGGTTTCAACACAACACATATTGCTGATGATGAAACAAAGCTCAAAGAAATCAAGCATTAAAACAGAATTTTACAATTTAAGGCAAATAACCTCCCTTAACTGATGTACAGAAATCAAATGATTAAACTTCCATTCCATTTTAGTTCAAATACATCTGATCAAAGTACATCTATTATTTAAACTTCAAGCCATATTTAATTAAAAACAAGTAACTCTCTTATTTGTACGTACTGTTCCTCCCATGTATGGTGGAAGGTGCTCGGGGCCGACATATGTCTGGATGTCACTCTTGGTGACAAACTTGAGCTTACTGATGGCATCAGGGCCCAGCCACGTCTTCACTATCTTCCAGGCAGCTGCCACACACAAGAAAAAGTTATGACAAATGACCTGCTGGACCAGACATCATTACAAAGATCTGTTTAGACTTCTCATGAGCCAGTCACAACTCACCATTCATGATCCAAGGCATCTCGTACATGATCATTTTGGCTGAACAACAAAACAAAGATGTTTCAACAAAAATGTGAAATCCCTTTCTATAATACTACGATTCCCAAACTTTTTGTCAGCCAAACACCTTTGAGCTTAAATATTTCCTTGAAGTCTGAGATTTTAAGTTAATATTTCTATAATTCAACATCACATTGCATGTTCACAGTTCTCTGATGTCACAAATAATACGATTTCACCTTTAAAAAAAAAAAAAAAAAAAAATTTACATTTTGATTTTAATTAAGTTTTCATCAACCCAGTTTGAGAAACCCTGCTATAATAGGAGGTTTAAAAACAGAATATACTCACAAAGAAACTTTGGATAGTACACTTTGAAGCAGTTAATGATATACTTCACAAAGTCCATGTCCTAGAAGAGAAACACATGGGAAAGAAATCTAAGTTGCTATAATTCATAAAGCTGGATGATATGATGGTGTATATACTGCGTGACAGTAAAAACATTAGCTGTTAAGAGATTTTGCTGTACCATTTATACCACAGTAAATATACAATATTTGCCTGACTAGTAGTTGACAAGACTGCTTTGTTATTTACATGTGAAAATAAAAAGGACTGCAACAAAAAACATGGATTTTTTGGGGGTTCATTTAAGTTCTAAATAAAATAACTTAAATGCTTTTCATTTGTACAGCATTTTATTCACTTGGATTACACAAAAATAGACCTTACAACCAAATAATTTAATATATAAAGTTTTTTTTTTTTCATAGTTTAGTTGAATATTTGAATGTATGTCAGTGAGAGTGTTTACTTTACTGCCCCACTTCAAGACTAAACCGTTGCCTCAGGTTCATCTGTAAAGCTCCTGTTAATCCATTGGCTAACTAACTGTTAAAGCTCACCAATGGGTGTCAAATCTAACAGTACACAAGACTGCTGAACCAGCACTGAAATCACACACATACTGATCAGCCTGAACACTACTAGACTGTACTACAACCGGTTAATCATTCAGTTGTGCAATTCTGATGTTTACTGAATGCTCGGGTAACCTTTAGCTTCATTTACTGTTGACACTTACATTTGCTCTACAGATTGACTCCTGGGAGCCACAACAGTACTTTCCAATGAAAGTTTGTTACAAGAAAACAATAGAAGAGTTTTTATATGGAATATTTATTTGAAAACCTAGAAACTTGACATGGTCACTGTTGTAACTGGAGGAGAACAAAGACATTTTTACTGTTTTTATCTGAAGAAATTCCCCAAGAATTATTAATACAGTGAAATGTATACAGTAGCTGTAAGCACAATTTGCACTTTAACCCATAAAATCAGCAGATTTATGTTGCCAGATATGATTTTCTAGACGTTTCTAGAGTTAAAAGTTACAGAGTTATATTTTGAGCTGATGGTGGCGCTAGAGGGTTTTAAGGTAGAGATCCTAAAATTGGTGTAATTAATGTTTAGACCCTTTGCAATAAATGTGCCGAATTTCACAAAGTTCCTCCAAACAGTTCTTGGGATTTCAACATGAAATTCACTGCTTGGCTCCTAATAAATCGCTACGGAACAACAAGGTCAATAAAAAAATCTAAAAATTATTTATAAAATAAAATACAATTTTAGACTAAGGGAAAGAACATGTTAACTAATATACAGAAATCAAATGATTAAACCTAAAAAAACATTCCATTTAAATTCAAATATATCCGATCAAAGCACATCTCCACAGTAAAGACACTTCACATGACAGTCCTTCATTTTATAAACACGGACAACCAATTTACAGTCATATAAGATAAGCATTAAAGAGAGCAAATTAAAGCACACTCTAATTCCTCCATATAAAACTGGCATTAGGTTTGATTAGGCTGCGGCTTTGGCTTCCAGCAGCATTAAACTCCTGCATTTCTGCTGCAGAAACATGAGACGAGGAGATTTGCAGTTTGACGGGAATTCTCTCGGATTAAGTGAGCGAGTTGGATTGACCAAAGGGATTTAAAGGCCACGTAAATCTGCAAAGTGTTAAACCAGTGAGCAGCGTCTGTCCCTCTGCACCTTCCACTCATACAGCTAATGACCTTAAAATGTCTGCCAGAGGGTCAATAACGGCCCAAGACTAATCAGAATAACTGCACTCCGGTGACCTTAAAAGTACTAAAAATAATTTTGGACTATGTGTGTGTGTGTGTGTGTGTGTGTGTGTATGTATATAAATATATATATACACAGTGGGTATGGAAAGTATTCAGACCCCCTTAAATTGTTCACTCTTTGTTATATTGCAGCCATTTGCTAAAATCATTTAAGTTAATTTTTTTTCCTCATTAATGTACACACAGCACCCCATATTGACAGAAAAACACAGAATTGTTGACATTTTTGCAGATTTATTAAAAAAGAAAATCTGAAATATCACATGGTCCTAAGTATTCAGACCCTTTGTTGTGACGCTCATATATTTAACTCAGGTGCTGTCCATTTCTTCTGATCATCCTTGAGATGGTTCTACACCTTCATTTGAGTCCAGCTGTGTTTGATTATACTGATTGGACTTGATTAGGAAAGCCACACACCTGTCTATATAAGACCTTACAGCTCACAGTGCATGTCAGAGCAAATGAGAATCATGAGGTCAAAGGAACTGCCTGAAGAGCTCAGAGACAGAATTGTGGCAAGGCACAGATCTGGCCAAGGTTACAAAAAAAATTTCTGCTGCACTTAAGGTTCCTAAGAGCACAGTGGCCTCCATAATCCTTAAATGGAAGACGTTTGGGACGACCAGAACCCTTCCTAGAGCTGGCCGTCCGGCCAAACTGAGCTATCGGGGGAGAAGAGCCTTGGTGAGAGAGGTAAAGAACCCAAAGATCACTGTGGCTGAGCTCCAGAGATGCAGTCGGGAGATGGGAGAAAGTTGTAGAAAGTCAACCATCACTGCAGCCCTCCACCAGTCGGGGCTTTATGGCAGAGTGGCCCGACGGAAGACACATGAAAGCCCGCATGAAGGACTCCAAGATGGTGAGAAATAAGATTCTCTGGTCTGATGAGACCAAGATAGAACTTTTTGGCCTTAATTCTAAGCGGTATGTGTGGAGAAAACCAGGCACTGCTCATCACCTGTCCAATACAGTCCCAACAGTGAAGCATGGTGGTGGCAGCATCATGCTGTGGGGGTGTTTTTCAGCTGCAGGGACAGGACGACTGGTTGCAATCGAGGGAAAGATGAATGCGGCCAAGTACAGGGATATCCTGGACAAAAACCTTCTCCAGAGTGCTCAGGACCTCAGACTGGGCCGAAGGTTTACCTTCCAACAAGACAATGACCCTAAGCACACAGCTAAAATAATGAAGGAGTGGCTTCACAACAACTCCGTGATTGTTCTTGAATGGCCCAGCCAGAGCCCTGACTTAAACCCAATTGACCCAATTGAGCATCTCTGGAGAGACCTAAAAATGGCTGTTCAACAACGTTTACCATCCAACCTGACAGAACTGGAAAGGATCTGCAAGGAGGAATGGCAGAGGATCCCCAAATCCAGGTGTGAAAAACTTGTTGCATCTTTCCCAAAAAGACTCATGGCTGTATTAGATCAAAAGGGTGCTTCTACTAAATACTGAGCAAAGGGTCTGAATACTTAGGACCATGTGATATTTCAGTTTTTCTTTTTTAATAAATCTGCAAAAATGTCAACAATTTTGTGTTTTTCTGTCAATATGGGGTGCTGTGTGAACATTAATGAGGAAAAAAAAATGAACTTAAATGATTTTAGCAAATGGCTGCAATATAAATAAAGAGTGAAAAATTTAAGGGGGTCTGAATAATTTCCGTACCCACTGTGTGTGTATGTATATATATATATATATATATATATATATATATATATATATACACACACACACACATACATACATACAGGTGCATCTCAATAAATTAGAATGTCGTGGAAAAGTTCATTTATTTCAGTAATTCAACTCAAATTGTGAAACTCGTGTATTAAATAAATTCAGTGCACACAGACTGAAGTAGTTTAAGTCTTTGGTTGTGATGATTGTGATGATTTTGGCTCACATTTAACAAAAACCCACCAATTCACTATCTCAACAAATTAGAATATGGTGACATGCCAATCAGCTAATCAACTCAAAACACCTGCAAAGGTTTCCTGAGCCTTCAAAATGGTCTCTCAGTTTGGTTCACTAGGCTACACAATCATGGGGAAGACTGCTGATCTGACAGTTGTCCAGAAGACAATCATTGACACCCTTCACAAGGAGGGTAAGCCACAAACATTCATTGCCAAAGAAGCTGGCTGTTCACAGAGTGCTGTATCCAAGCATGTTAACAGAAAGTTGAGTGGAAGGAAAAAGTGTGGAAGAAAAAGATGCACAAACGACCGAGAGAACCGCAGCCTTATGAAGATTGTCAAGCAAAATCGATTCAAGAATTTGGGTGAACTTCACAAGGAATGGACTGAGGCTGGGGTCAAGGCATCAAGAGCCACCACACACAGACGTGTCAAGGAATTTGGCTACAGTTGTCGTATTCCTCTTGCTAAGCCACTCCTGAACCACAGACAACGTCAGAGGCGTCTTACCTGGGCTAAGGAGAAGAAGAACTGGACAGTTGCCCAGTGGTCCAAAGTCCTCTTTTCAGATGAGAGCAAGTTTTGTATTTCATTTGGAAACCAAGGTCCTAGAGTCTGGAGGAAGGGTGGAGAAGCTCATAGCCCAATTTGCTTGAAGTCCAGTGTTAAGTTTCCACAGTCTGAGATGATTTGGGGTGCAATGTCATCTGCTAGTGTTGGTGCATTTTGTTTTTTGAAAACCAAAGTCACTGCACCCGTTTACCAAGAAATTTTGGAGCACTTCATGCTTCCTTTTGCTGACCAGCTTTTTAAAGATGCTGATTTCATTTTCCAGCAGGATTTGGCACCTGCCCACACTGCCAAAAGCACCAAAAGTTGGTTAAATGACCATGGTGTTGGTGTGCTTGACTGGCCAGCAAACTCACCAGACCTGAACCTCATAGAGAATCTATGGGGTATTGTCAAGAGGAAAATGAGAAACAAGAGACCAAAAAATGCAGATGAGCTGAAGGCCACTGTCAAAGAAACCTGGGCTTCCATACCACCTCAGCAGTGCCACAAACTGATCACCTCCATGCCACGCTGAATTGAGACAGTAATTAAAGCAAAAGGATCCCCTACCAAGTATTGAGTACATATACATTAAATGAACATACTTTCCAGAAGGCCAACAATTCACTAAAAATGTTTTTTTTATTTTTTTTTTATTGGTCTTATGAAGTATTCTAATTTGTTGAGATAGTGAATTGGTGGGTTTTTGTTAAATGTGGGCCAAAATCATCACAATTAAAAGAACCAAAGACTTAAACTACTTCAGTCTGTGTGCACTGAATTTATTTAATAAACAAGTTTCACAATTTGAGTTGAATTACTGAAATAAATGAACTTTTCCACAACATTCTAATTTATTGAGATGCACCTGTATGTGTGTGTGTGTGTATGTGTATGTATATATACATATATAGAGAGAGAGAGAGAGAGTATTAAAATGTTATATAATTAAAATATTTAACTATTACAAATATAAAATTATATAATATAAATTGAAAATAGTTAATTTAATATATTACTTTTAATATACATACAATTTAATATTACACATTTATAATTAACCCAGTGAATAAAATGCATTCAAAAGAGATGAAGTGCCTTTCATTTAATTATTTTGAGTATAATTGGTACACGAGAATCACAGTTTGACATTTCTATTAACATACAATATCAGCCGTTGATTACATAGCATTGTCAACCAGTTAGTCTTGTCAACAAGTACTATTGAAATGTTTTAGACCGAACTTCAGCATTATTTTATTTTAAGGTGACATAAGCATGTAGAGTAAAGTGAAGAACTTACTATATTACTGAGTCCTGACTCAGACATGTCAAACACGACCGTCAGCGGCATCCCAGGCTCACGCTTGGCGTAACGCTCCAACCAGAACGCCACATACCGCTTCTTATCCAATACCGACTTGGCATCTTTAATGTGGAGCTTCACTCTGAACCAGACTGCATTTGAAAGACACAGACAGAAAGAGCCGCAGATGGATGGATATCATTTATCGATTCTTCAGGAGAAATTCAGTGCAAGCAAATATCATAAAAGAAAATCACTACAGCATAGTACTATACTTCATTTAGACTAGAATTGAATGATACTGCCAAAGAATTTGTTTTAAGTGTCTCAGTTTACAGTAAATCACGTGTGCTGTGATTTTAACATACATTTGGCAATGCAATGTAGGCGAGTTATGCTTTATTTTCACATTTGCATAATATCCAACATTTCTGAAGACATATAATTACAGAATTTCACTAAATTTATCATGTGTTCGAAATCCTGCTGTGATAGAAACTGCAATTTTCCAGCAAAATAAATTACTATATAAAAAATTACTAAATAAATATGAATAAATAAACAAATAAATATACTATTACTATCCAAATTATAAATAAATTAACTATATCAAATAATTTACATACTTTTTATGAAATAAATAAATTTTATTTTACAGTGCATTTGTTTTACAATAGTAATATTATTGTCTTAGAAGTAATAATAATTATATTGCTATTATTATAAATTTATATAAATATTATTTATTACATGTATTATATATATATATATATATATATAGAGAGAGAGAGAGAGAGAGAGAGAGAGAGAGAGAGAGAGAGAGATTTATGAATAGTTTTTATATTCAACTGATGTATTTTTTTTCTGATGTGGTTTAAAATGTTTTTTTGTTTCTTTCCAATCAGAGTAATAATTATTTCAAACAAAGTCACTGTAGTTGAGTACAGTATACTAAAACATTAGGGTAAAATCAGTAAAAAATATATTTTAACAATCAAGGCATGTTTCCACGCTGCTTTCACTAAATGAGCACTATTAAAAGCATGTATTATTGCTATTAAAATACACATTGAATTGTAGTTTTAACATGCGAGGGACATTTTAACTCCACCTACAGAGTTTGTTTCCTTCTTTGTCGTATCCGTGAAGGAAAACCGCACCACTCTCAAACATCCATCTGGGAATACTGCTCTCTGTGAGGTCTACAGGAAGAAGAAAACAAAAATAAAATTCATCTTATTCATCACATTTTCTTCCTGAATCATCAGAACAGTATCAGCTTGCAACTCCGTGAACGTCACGCTCTCCTTCAGAACCTGATGACACATTTGATAAGAGAAGCTCAGCATTGACTCTGTTTGCTTTGGAGGCCATTATTTTAAAGCTCTTCTGTTGAACACATCAGCTGAAATGATTGAATTAACACACTGAAGCTTGTAAGGATGAAGCACAGACAAGAGGAGGATTATAACAACATACAATAAAGGTCTTCATTAGAAAGTAAAGCTCAGGAATCATTTCCCTGCAGCACAAAGCCTTTCTTATAAACCGCTATGATCTGTTGGTCAGTCAATGAAAGCTTTGAATCTTTAGAACTGTAAAACACCAATGGAGCATATAGAATTTATTCATTGGATCTTGGAAATTGGATCTATTTATCCATCAAGAACTCATGACCATGCTGGGATCAAAAAAAAAAAAAATCATAAAATAATAAATATGGACCAGTATTACAGGACCAAATAATTACAGCTTCAGTACTTAACAACTTTAACATCTTCTAATCATTTAAAAAGGTGAATTTGTTAAGAACATGCCCGGGTCATAATTCAGAAATACATTTTATGCTGATTTGAATACATACAATATTTTTTTTTTCTGCAATGCGTTAAAAAAAATTGTACTACAGTCATGGAAATCACCGAGAAATTTTTTTTCATTTATTTTTTTTGTTGTTGTTGTTAAAATGACCATTTTTACTGTAACACAGTAAAAACATACCATAGTAATGAGAATCACAGTTGAGAATAATGGTGATTTTTGTTTATTTTAAAAATGATTAAAAAAAAATTATTCAAAAAGTTACAATAATTTTTACTGTAATATGGTAATTGTACTACGGTAATAAAAATCACATATTGAGAATAATGGTGTTTTATTTAAATAAAAAATGCTTTTAAAAATAAAATGTAAAATTACAATAATTTTTACTGTAATATGGTAAAAAAACTGTACTATAGTAATAAAAATCACAGTTGAGAATAATGGTGTTTTTTTTATTTTAAAATAAAATGTAAATGTTACAATTTTTATTGCAATATGGTAAAAAATGCACTCCAGTAATGACAATTACAGTTGAAAATAATGGTGATTTGGTTTATTTAAAAAAATTTACATTTTTTAAAAATGTTTTAAAAAATTTAATTAAAAAAAAATTAAACAATTTTTACTGTAATATGTTAAAAATTGTTCAACAGTAATGAGAATTACAGTTGAGAATAATCTTGATTTTTTATTATTTTAAAAATAAAATTTAAAAAGTTTTATTTTTAAAAGTTTTAGTTTAAAATTTTTACTGTAATATGTAAAAAAAATGTACTACATTAATGAGAATCACAGTTGAGAAAAAAGGTGATTTTATTTTTTTAATTAAAAAAATTAAAAAATAAACTTAAAAAAAAAAAAAAATTGTCCAGATGCATGAATGAGATCTCTTGGGTGAAAAAAAAAAATCCTATAATAGTCCTAAAATAAGTTTCATTTTTTTTTTTGGTAAATGTGACCTGGACATGTTTTTCACGAGATTTATGGTGCAGCAGCTCGACATGCATGTGAGTAACTTCCTCATTTCGGCCTCTTCTGGGAACAACCACAAGCATCAAGGCCACATACTGTACGTACACACCATTCAGGGTGAACTCTTTCCTCCACTGCAAGCTCTCGTCGATCATCTTCAAGGTGTCTTCCACAACAAAGTGTCTCCATGTGAGGTAGCCTTCGACCAGAGCGTCATCTCTGAAGAGCCTCTCCACGTCTCTGCTGTCATATCTGTCTTGGGACTCTGCAAGATTGTTAGTAAAAGCAATGCAGGGTTTGAATTAGAGACATAGTCCAGGAATAATAGACTGATTAATAGTTCTGTTAATAACTCTCAGTTCAAACATCTTCCCACAACATACAGCATATGCATATATTTTATTTAAAAAGTGTGTATTAATGCATATATTTTATTTAAAAAGAGTATATTATATACTAATATAAAATTCCACACAATAAAACACACACAAAGAGAGAAATTTAAAGTCTATAAATATCAGGAAGTATTTTAAAGCAGTATATGAGAATATGATTTCAAAACACAGTCCAGGAAATATCATAAAACCATTTATGCAAAGACTGTAAGCCTAAACTGTGCACTTATTGCTATTTATTCCTCACTGGTGCGAGTTTTACAACAGCAAAAAACAACATAATTATTAAAACATGAATTGTGAAGGTTTTTTGACAGCTGAATCCAACAGCTGTGATATCAAATATTAAACATCAGCTCTCACAATGAAGCTTCACCATAACACACGATCCATAAAAGTCTTAAATGTCACTGTCGATCTTCTAATATTTAATATTAACTGTTCAATTATGAGATGAGAATGAATGTTATTGTGAAGATCACAACATTTGAGAACTTAGCGTACTGCTAACTCACCTTCAGCATACTCGCTTTTAAACCTCTGTCGTGTTTCTTCGATCTTGCTCTCGATGTCCTTTTGGAGAGAGCAAAATAGTACTTATAAATCCATTTCAGATGAGAATATAACATATAACGCTTCTTTTGTTTGGCTGTCTGATTACCTGCTCTGATTCCGCCTGTCCTGCTTCCGCCATGATAGTGCACACTCTCAGTCAGCAGTGGCTCGATCTTCGATGGAATCGACCGCAGACTCCGCGAAACTGGGCACAGGGTGACGCCATGTTGGATCTGACATGTCAAACAAACCTTTGAACGGGCTCTCGCAGCGAGATAAAGTTCCTCTGATACGCTCTGGCAATTGAAAACAAATAATCGCATCATGTGCAGAGTCTAAAAGCAGTAAAAGCCTCTGACAACATCACTTATTTGTGAAACACTGATTGAATTGTAGGACTGTTTCTTTAAGAAACACCCGGAAATATGCGAACGTGATGTGCGTCAAATGCGCGCGCAAGCGTTTGAAACCGATAACAGTATAAACAACAGAGAAAGTTATGCGGAGGTAAACTATGAACGCATTTTGTTTTAAGATATTAATTCCTTATCACTCAGTGTATCATTCCTAAGTTAATGTTGTATTAATATTAAAGGCAGAAGTTTACTGTAGTATCAAGTTTGTGTTCCTGAGGTAACGTTAGCCTATTCACTAAAGATAATGTTTGAAAACACTTTCAACTGTTGCTTAATAGTGCATATATTATCTTATGTGTTATATTTTTTAATATTTAAAATTATTTTAACTTTTAAATTAATTTCTACAGCAGTTATTTTCACAATACAAAGAAAAATGACAAGTATTCCTGTTATTAGAATTTAGCACAAGGAAATTGCATTATTGCGTTATATGTTTAATCATTTCAATCTCATCTTACTAAGACATATTATTGACCACTGATATTTAGATTATTTTATGTCAGTATCTGCTCTACAGTCATAAAGATCTCATTTATTTACATTACAAGCATCAGAATTTCATCATATAATTATCAGCATCTGCAGAAAATTCATATTTATGCTCAGTTTGTGTCTCTGAATAAAACTGAGCTGTTTTTTCCTCCATATTCTCTCTATATCAGACTATATGAGCCATAGAAGAATGATGCATCAAATATGAAACTCAACAAAAAACGCATATGCAAAGTTTTGTAGACTTTCTTTTATGTTTGTTCTAAAGTTTCAGTAAACTGTTCCAGATTTTGCTGATGCTTATTTCATATGTCAGGCTTTACTTGCTTCATCCACCAACTTTATGATTGTTTTCAACAGTGAACCTAGCTTTTCAAGTTTGGACACCAAACCAAATGAACCAAATTCTGACGGCAAACGGACTCGGCTTGCACCAAACGTCTTTTGTGAGTTCATCAGTAAATGACTTGGTGTTATATGCAGAATCTTTGGAAATATGTTGATGAAGTTCCTTAAAGATTGAGGTTTCTTTTCACTTTCAGAATCTGAGTTGACTTCAGATCACAAGGTGATGGCTGCAGAACGACACGTCAAAATGCTCGCGGTTAAAGGAGAAGTGCTTGCTTTCCAGTGCAAGAGTTTCAGCTCAAAAACCAGAGATCATCGCAAGGGCTCGGAGGTTTCTTTCTACGGTCTGTCCTTCAGCCGAGACTCACAGAGCTTCTCCATTAGAGATCGTAACTCATCTCTGATTCACAAGGACAGCTCTGCAGAAACAGACCTCGTTCATTGTTGCTCTGCTCTGGATGTTCAACAGAGACAAAAAGTGCCTTGTGTTTTACTGAGACTGTGCAAGAAGAGGACGTCTGCTTTTAAATACATGCTTTACTCCATATGCACATCCACAGATGCAAAGCTTCATGCTGAGTTTGTGTTGCCATACGAGATGAGAGATAATATTTCGATATTGCTCGGCCCTACACTGATTTGGAGTCATGAAAACTCAGTTTTTTATACATCCTCACAAACCGGTGGAGTGAAAGAAGTGCCAATTCCCATGACGGTCAATTTTATTGGCGAACTTCCTCTTCGGCAAAGAAAACTAGTGATTCAAGGAGCCCAAAATGAGCCAAGCGATCAGTCTAAAGTGAAAAACATCCTGTATTTCATAGAAGATGGAAGAACTTTGAATTCTGCATGTCTTGTACCTGATGCCTACAGCTCTGTGATCCAGTGCGTGATGGTTCTGTCGGCTGAAGAAGTCGACGGTGGTTTGAGATCGGCTGTTCTGGCGGCTACAAGCATGAAACAGCTGGTTCGTTTTGAGGACGGACTTCCTCGGGACGTTTGTCTTCTTCCTTACGAGCGACCGCTGAGTATTCAGATGATTCACACTCTGAAAAACGACTGTCTGGTTGTCGTAAGCTTCAGTCAGGGAAACGTCTGCGCTGTGTGGAAAGACACTTTCCAGGTGAGGGTTTATTTGTGGTGTTGAAGTTTTAAAGGAATAGTTCACGCAATTTGCTGAATGATTTGTAGAAATGTGTCACTGCATCAGTGTCTCAGCAATGGATGCTCTGCAGTGAATGGGTGCCGTCAGAATGAGAGTCCAAACAGCTGATAATAACATCACAATAATCCACCAGTAATCTACAGCACTCCAGTGCATCAGTTAACATCTGGAGAAGACAAAAGCTGAAACAAATCCAGCATTAAGATGTTTTTAACTAAAATCTGAGTCCATAATCCATAATAACGCTTCCTCCAGTGAAAAAGTGTTCTGGTCTGAATCAGGAGAGAAATCTGCACAGATCAAGCAGCGTTTACAAGACAAAACAGCTCTAAACAAATATGTGGCTGGATTTTGATGTGAGAGACAACAGGAGGTGGACTTTTTCACTGGAGGAAGCGTTATTATGAATTATGGCATTATTATTTTGGACTTATAATGTACTTATAATAATTATGGAATTATTATTTTGGCCAGAAGCAACGGTTGGAAGTTAAATTCATCTTAATGATGGATTTGTTTCTTTTGTCTTCTCCAGATGTTAACTGATGGACTGGAGTGGTGTGGATTATTGTGATGTTTTTATCAGCTGTTTGGACTCTCATTCTGACGGCACCCATTCACTGCAGAGCATCCACTGCTGAGACACTGATGCAATGCTACATTTCTCCAAATCTGATGAAGAGACAAAGTCATCCACATCTTGGATGACCTGAGGGTGAGAATTGTCATGCAAATAATGTTACAGTGTGCTAAAAATAAGATATTTTGCTTAAAGACAAGAGCTTGTTTTCTTTCTTTTGATTTTGAAGCAAATGATCTGGATGTGTTCCTGACAGGTTTTGCCAGATTATGCATTTGGCAGATACTTTTATCCAAATCATCTTTCATTGCATTTCATATTTCATTAGCTCATGCATTACCCTCTAATTGAAGGTTAAGCTGTTATCATCATAAAACAGTGATTATAATTGTCTTTTTAATGGAGATTATTTCTAGGACAGTATTTGTTGCGTCTAAGGCAGTGGTTCTCAACCTGTTTGACTCCCCATCGTTTTAGACCATATTTGGAGGTATTTCTGCTGTAAAGCTGTAATGATGAAGCTGCTAATTTTCAAATATTTTTATTTACAGAAACTAGGATTGGCAATACACTCTTAAAAATAAAGGAGCTTCACGATGCCATAGAAGAACCTTTTTTGTCTAAATGGCTCCATAAAGAACCTTTAACATCTGAAGAACCTTTCTGTTTCACAAAAGCTTCTTTGTGGCGAAAGAACATTCCTCAGATTATAAAAAGGTAAGAAAGAGATGGTTCTTTAAAGAACCTTTGACTGAATGGTTCTTTGTGGAACCAAAAATGGTTCTTTTATGGCATCACTTGAAGAACCTTTTAAGCACCTTTATTTTTAAGAGTATATATTAAAATAATTAAGGCAAGACACTACAGGCAATTTGGAGAGATTTTGCTTTTTTAACATGTTCTTTCAGACTAGTGGAAATAAAACATCTAAAATACACATGTAAGTGTTTATTTTATTGCACTTTATCTATTTCAATGATTTCATTACAAAACATATCTTTACAAGTTTGTATCTCCACTTCAGCACCAAGCAGTTTTATTCCTGTCTGTGTGCTGAATGGTTTTACTAAGGGGTTTGTTTGTTTTACTAAGGAAATCACTCACATGATTTTATTCAACATTTTAATCATAAAAACAGTGGATTTTTTTTTTTTTGTTTTTTTTTTTTTCCTTCCTTCCTTCCTCTGGCTGTTGAGTATTTTCTGATTTATGATTAAAGTTTTTTGGATTTCTTTTTTTTTGACTCTAATCAACAAAATCAAACAAGCATTTAGAGTTTTGAACCTGAATTTATCCAATGTTCAGATTTATCTCCTGGAAATATTTGCAGGATATCTGCGTCTTTAAATAAATGTCTCATTTACATTAAAAAAAAAAAAACAACAAAAAAAACGGAAGACTGACTTTTTATAATCCTATTCACCTGGGGTGTCTTGCCTTAAACTAAAATTATTTTAATTTTAAGATTTTAATTGTTTGTAATTATTTTAATTTAATTATAGGATACAGTTCTTAAAAATATTTTTAAAATTAAAATAATTAAAAATTCTCAGCTGCAGTTTCCACCTGATAAAATTTTCTGAACTTGACAAACCCAGAAAAATGTTTATTCATTCAAGAAATATGTTCTCAACTTTTATAGATAATATTCATTTTCATAATTTTTTTCAGGTCTAGAAATCACACTTTTAAAATTCCCTCAGATATTATCCATGTTTTGCAAGACTTTGTGATGTAAAATAAAAGACATAAATAAAAATGTTGGTTTTTGTGGGGACAAATTGAAATTGTCCCCACAATGTCAGCTTATTAGATCTTTTACCTTATTTTATTGCTCATTTTATGTCATTTTAAGCCACCTTGTGGCCCCATTGGCAGTGTGCTGAGGCTCTATTGGGTCCCGGGCCCCTGGTAAAGAACCACCGCTCTCTAAAGCATCACAAAATGCATTTGGTGACCTCGACAGCAACTTCAGTTTGCTGTTACGCTTCTTTAAGAGGTTTGGCGTGTTTAATAAGCGATAAACAGGAAGACTGTCAATCACAGCACAGATGTTTACTGTACACTTACTGATGGATGATATTAAAAGCTGTTTGCAGGACTTGCATTTAAAGGTTACCGTTCGTACTAGAAACATTTCAAAGCAGCAGAAAATGTCAGATTATTTATTATGTGTTGTGATGCATCGCTGCGTGTTTATCCAGGAGCTTGTTGAAGCGACGTCCTGTAAGACGAGTGTTTTCACAGTGACTGGAGTCAAATTTGGGTCTGTTTTACATCTAATACAGGTTTCTGTTGAAAATGCATAAATAATAAGCTTGTTTCTAACCTGTTTTTTTTTTTTGTGTGTGTGTGTACCTACAGTATATAGACCTTAGTCAGAGGTTGACAGCATGGACAGAAAGCCTGTTAAAGTCATTGTGATATTTATGATGTCTAATTTTACGTTTTTGTTCATTGGTAAGGATCCTCCTTTATTGTAATGGATTCTGACCATTTCAACTCCTCTAGAACCTTTTTTCTTCGGTTGATTCATGTGAAAAGATGAAGGCCCTTTTTTTTTTTCCAAGATAAACATTAAAAACCTTTTGTAATAGTATAGTTTTTCTTTTTGTACTTTGTAACATTTTAACCTGGATTAAACCTCTGCATGAAAAGGAGTTAAATTACAAACAAAGCCTAATTTTATATATATATATAGTGTTAAATATTAAGTGTTAAATATTAAAATAGTAATAATTAAAATATTAAAATAACTAATCTGAAATGTTAATAAACTATTATTAAAACTAGAATGATACAAAAAATACAATATAAAATAACACTGCTTTGAAACTGTTGTTTTATGGACAAAATTATGTGACGTTTCTACTAATATACTATATACCTACAAAAATGAAAGTGTTAACTATTGCAACTATTACAGAAGGTTCAAACGCTCAGTGATGCTCCAGAAGAAAAAAAACATGCATTAAGAGCCGGGGGGTGAAAACTTTTTGAATTTGAAGATCAGGGTAAATTGAACTTATTTTGTCTTCTGGGAAACATGTAACTATCTTCTGTAGCCTCTGAAGGGCAGTACTAAATGAAAAAATATGATATTTAGGCAAAATAAGAAAAATGTACACAACTCCATTCTGTTCAAAAGTTTTCACCCCCGGCTCTTAATGCATGGTTTTTCCTTCTGGAGCATCAGTGAGCGTTTGAACCTTCTGTGATAGTTGCATATGAGTCCCTCAGTTGTCCTCAGTGTGACAAGATGGATCTCAAAATCATATAATCATTGTTGGAAAGGGTTCAAAATACACAAAAATGCTGGAAAACCAAATAATTTGTGGGAGCTGAAGGATTTTTCTGAAGAACAGCAGGCAGTTTAACTGTTCAGGACAAACAAGGGACTCATGAACAACTATCACTAAACAAAAAAACACAGCTGTGGATCATTCAGCTAACAACACAGTATTAAGACTCAAGGGGATGTAAACTTTTGAACGGGGTCTTTTTTTTTTTTTTATAAATTCAACTTATTTTCTCTTGTGGACTATATGTAAACATCTTTTATGTGAAATCTTATTCAGGTCAGTACTAAATAAACAATAACATGCATTTCGTAAGATCCCTCTTATTTTGGTAAAATAATTAACATTTTGCAGATTCTGAAAGGGGGATGTAAACTTTTGACCTCAACTGTATATAGCTACTGCTTATATATAACTAATGGCGTTCTTCTGTGTTTCAGGTGGCGGGGTGTTGGACAGGAGTGCGTCTGCTGCTCGTTGATGACTTCATGGGATGCGGGACGGATCAGATGCTCTTAGTGTTTGAGAGTTCATCAGCAGAACCGCTCAGCAGCTTCTTACTCACTGATCTGTGTGCCGTCACTTACTCTGTGCGTCAACAGCTTCATCTTCATCTATCAGTGCTTCTCAGCTGCTTTTGCTTCAGGACCAAGCATTATATACTGCACATTGAATTTTATCTAGTCTTTAGAGTTTGATTGGATGCACATAAATACATAAAATAGATGCACATAAAAATAATGTTATTAAAAATAATAATAACTTAAGTATATTTATTTTGATTTATTAATTATGCATGATTAGTTGCATATGTTTGTTTGCATTGAACACAGTTTCTCCCTGCTGTCTGTAGTATGAACAGACAGATGTGCAACACACCGGATGAGAAGCACTGATCTCTGTTTCTAATGCGTCTGATTGAGTTTGCTGTGTGTTAAATCTATCAATACTCTGTAGTGCGGCCGATCAGATGGTGAGGAGCTGAACACATCAGACGCAGCGCAGGAGAATCACCTTCTTATGGTTCAAGCATTAGAGTCCAGACTGCAGGTAATTAACAGAAGCACCTGCTCGTCTGTCTACAGACTCATAATCAGTTTCCTTCCTTTGAAAATAGAGATATTATGGGAATAGTTGTGTGATGAAGAGGAAAAATTGGTTACACTTTAGTTTAAGGTGTCCTTGTTACAGTGTAATTATACATTTAAGTACTGAGTAATATTAATTAATTGCATGTACTTACTATATGGTTAGGGTTAGGATTAAGGTTTGGTTTAGGATTACTTGCATGTTTGGTTTAGGATTACTTGCACTTGCATTATGCATAATTAATTGTTATTATAATAGTAAGTACATGTAATATGTGTAACAAGGACACATTAAAATAAAGTGTTTCCGAAAAATTCTGTCATTTACTCACCTTCATGTCATTTCTGTTGTTTTTTTTTTTTTTTTTTGTTTGTTTTTTTTAATAGAACATAAAAGGATTTGCTTACCATAATTTTGCACATAAAGCAACAGTTTAAAAGCAGTATTATTTCAGTATCACTGAGATACTGTTCTAGTTTTTATTAACAGTTTGAATTTATTTAATTTATCAAGTTTTTATTTAATAGTTAGAATTTTTTTATTTTTTAATTATTTTAATATTTTCATTTAAGTTGTTGTTAATGTTTTATCCATTTATTTTGTGTTTTTTTTAAATTTAAATATGTATATAGTTTTAATTTTTTTTCTATGGTTTTAGTTTTACTTAACTATCATAACCCTGTTCTAAAGCTCCGAAAAGGACAAAAAAAGTACAATAGAAGTACAGACAGTAATTATAATTCATATCTAAATTAAAATAAACAAACTAAATAGTCTAACAAAATATATGAATCCCGCACACTGCTATTATACAGTAGCTTGCAAATCATATTTTAACGTACCATTTCGGTCATGAGACTTTTATCAGGCATCGTTTTTCAAGAACAAATGAAGGATGATCGAAAGATTGCATCAAAATATGATTTTCAAGCTATAGCGGTTTGTAGGATTCATCATTTTTTTTGGATTATTTGCTTTTCTTTATTCCTATGCACCTGCTTATATGATTTACTGGGAGTTGCGGTGGTAGTTTCAGTTATGCACTTACAATTGAAGTTACATTGTAAGAGAATTTCCTACAATCACTGAAAAAAAAGTTACATAATGTAATGCAACTGTAATACATGTGTCGTGCATGATATTTTAAGTCGTCTTAAGTCATATGATGCTGTTGCATATTTTTTGTGTTCAGTTCTGACACATGCAACAGGCATCAAACTTGCTATGATGCATCAGCAATTTTTAAATCTGAATTTGATCAGCTTCAACAAAGGGAAGATTATCAGTGTTTTTTTTTTTTGTTTTTTTTTAATTTGCATGTTTGGATTTTAATTTTCATTCGCTTGTTTAAATGCACTTACAATGCAACTTCAGTTGTAAGCACATAACTATTAAATGCATTTTATATTGTTTGTATTATATTTATTTTCTGTGGCTTTGGTTGAAAGGGCAATATTAGGGAAAAAAGCTATCATTAACAAGACTTTATTATCAGATGGCTACATCCAAAAAAATCTAAAAATTCTCCAACGCGTTTCAGCTCATGCTTTCCTCAGAGAGAGCAGACAGCTAACTCAGCACAGGTAATAACAGTGACCATGGGCCCTATTTTAACAATCTAAGCGCAAGGTCTAAAGCGCAAGGCGCAGGTGCACTTAAAGCGTGTCCGAATCCACTTTTGCTAGTTTAACGACGGGAAAAACGGTCTAAAAGGGTTGTCCCTATTCTCTTAATGAGTAATGGGTGTGTTTTGGGTATAACGTACAATAAACCAATCAGAGTCTCATCTCTTTAAGAGCCAGCTGCGCTCGTGCCACGGCGGATTCGCTATTTACACTGTGGAATTTGCAAGCGCAAAGACTGAACGCATCTCAGAGAGGAAACGGAGCTGCTCGTACGAGAGCAAATAGGTAGCCTCATTCTGATACACGCAATGACTATCTATTATGACATGTATGACATTTTTAGATTTATGTAGCCTACACAATAATAATCTTTACATTGTAATTCTTTCATTTTTAATGTTTGACATGTTTGTGTGCTTCTGCGCGTCCCTGTGTGTAATAAGCAGAGTGTATGTGACCAGCCTATAGGCGCATATTATTAACGTGGTCTTTAAATAACAAAAGAAATACTGCGCCATTGACTTTAGACCAGGTTTTAGTTGGTCAATGGCACGGTCTATTTCAGTTGCGTCAAAATAGCAACACGCCATCAATGCGCCTGAACACACCTCGTTTTCAGACCGCCCATGAGCACACAAATGGGCGCAAATGCATTTGCTCTTTAAACAACGTGGCGCAAGATATGAAAATGATAACTGTGTCGGGCTGAAACTAGCAAAAAACACTTGCATTGCGCCGGGTGTATGATGGGGCCCATTAACTGGGCGGTTCTAGACCACAGTAACTGGGGGGGCCAGACAGGGGCCGCTTGTGCTTTTAGGGGGCACAATTTTAAAATTCATCTTAACCTACTTAAAGCATTATTCATTCAGTCATTTAATTATGTATCACTGCAATCTCTAGAAGTAATCTATAACAATTTCAACTAAAATGAGTGTTTCATCATGTTTTTTGACAAATAAATTCGTATTGAAGTGTCAGGGGCATCATGCACTCATTATTTTTGAGGGGGCGCGAGCGACGGGGGGTGGGGGGTGCAAGGGGGGCTCTCATGCTGTAATGGTGTCTTGTTTTTTTCAGCAGGGGTTTTATTTTTTTTATTTTTATTCGATATATCCCCAAAATATATATGGGTGTCATACCATAAAATACTTTTAATACGACTGAATTTGTATTTAAGTGAAGTTACTAATTAGCCTATAACACTTTCATTGTACAAAAAGAGAGCAAAGAACATTTTCACTTCAGTCCAGCGAGTTCAAACACTCTCAAAAACTCCCATAATAATCTCTAAATCTGTTTACACTGTGAAATTAATATCTTACTTATTATGCATCTTCACGTTGTTGTTTCTGATGAGAGAATTAGTCAGAATTCAATCAGCCAGCGCGCACGGTGACGAAACAGTGTTTCAGCGATGACTCATCTGAACGCCTCTGATTGGTTATTGCATTCATAAGCTCAACAGAATCATATGTGATTGGTTATAATGCGCAGTGCTTTAAAAACATGTGTGTCTCTAGAACCAAATCATATCCCCCTAGAACCGCCCCTGCCCATTAAGTCATCTGATTAGTTGACAGTTGTCATGTGACCAACATAGTATTAAATGAGGACTTGGATTTTATTTATTTTTTTTTTATTTTTTTTTTTTTCGATATTTGAAGTGGTATTTTTTGGAGTATGAAAATTTTCTGTATTTTTTGAGAGTGAAGTGCTGTTTTTGTGAATGTTTAATGCTATATAGAGTTGGTCACGTGGCAACTAATTAGTTAGTTTTTTCAACTAATAATCAACTAAATATGACAATTGCCATGCATCCAAAAGTTTTCTTTGATGATACTTGTTAGTATACTTTGAAATGACAAATTAGTACATTTTGAAATGGTACCGCCCCAGTTACAGTTTTGTACCTTTTTTCTGAGAGTGTGGCATTGAAGCTGGATTATTCCTCTCAAATATAACATGCATGGTTGTCTGTTATTGGTTTGTTGTGTCTTTAGAGCGGCCTGAACGTCCTCGAAGACCTTCAGAGAGATGTGGAGGTCAAAGACAGACTCCTACAGCAGTCATTAGTGGCTTTAACTGATCTGGTGTCAGGCAGAGAACATGCGATCTCCTCTCCAGAGCAGGTTCTTCAAACTTTCAGAATAAAAATGGAGTAAAAGTGCTTGAGATTAAATTAGCAGTCAACAGTTTAACACTCTTTAGATCGGGTTTGTCTGTGAATGTCGCAGGAGGGGCTTGTTTCTCTGTGGGATGAAGATGATGATGATGGTGCTGGAGATGAAGAGGATGATGGGATGCAGACTGAATGTGCTGAAGCTCCTCTGAAGATGCACAGAGTTTGGCAAAGAGTCATCGGACAGAGTTTGATCGTCGGTGTCGTTCTGACATCAACAAATAACACGTATGTCAGATTTACTCTTCAAACGAGTCGCTGTACAAGCTTCTACAAATCTATACTGAAAATAATCAAGGCTTTTTTTCACTAAAGCTAGAAATATTGAGGTGCTATTATAGTTTTTATTAATAGTTTGAATTAGTTTTTATTTTTATAGTTTTTCTTTTTCTTAAGCGTTTTTCTTGTTTTTTGTTTAATTTTTTTTTATGTCCAGATATAGTTTTTATTATTTCAGTTTCAATTCTAGTTATTTTAGTACATCAAGTGGAAACTGAATGAAAATTAAAATTGTTTATAATCTCAATTGATTGATTAATTATATATTTGTAGAATGTAAAGTATATTTTCTCACAATTCTAATCTGCTAAACGTGACTGTAAGGCGAGAAGTTAAGATAATAATTATAAACATAAACGTCGTGATTTTCTGTAAAGCTGCTTTGAAACAGTAAAAATTTGACTCAGGGTTATTGTAGTAAACAAATTTAAATAAAATTCAAACAAATAAAAACTTTTTTTAACTAATTAAAAATGAAAAAGGAGAATACAATAAAAATGATTTAAAATAATAGTAAGAACTATAATAGTCTCTCATGATACTAAACAATTGATAGTTTTCACGTGACGTCACACACTCATAGGAACGCCCAGCTATACTGCCAGTTATTTTTACGCAGTTTGCATTAAGTAGTAATGTAGTAAAACGCAGATATTAAAAGGCGAAATTCAGTAAACACCTTATTGATGTATATTTTGTACAGGGAAGCAGATGAAGCCAGAATATAAACACAATGTGCAAAGTTTCACCTTAAATGACCTCCCATAGAAAACCATTAGAAGGAAAACACTGCACCATTAAGCGGATTGCGTTCATGTCTCGGTCTCATCTGCTTGCCTATGTAAACTATGTATCATTAACTATAGAGATTACTGAATTTGATATTTTAATATTACTGTTTTAAATATATTAAGGCACTTTTAAGTGTTTTTACAACGTTTTGTCGCACTGTTTAATGATTGAAATGTTGCCGCGGGTGTCTAATATGGATTGCAAATGCCCAGAACTTTCATTTTGTTCACATACCTTTGTTTTCTTCTTTTGAGAGGTGATCTAAATATTTTCGGCTGTGAAACAGATGGAAAATTGACAGGCTTGTCCTGCAGTTCTATGGATGTTTTGCCCTCCAGGTCTTCGAACCGGTCACGTGACTGAAAGCTATGAATACATAAAGCAATATTTACTTACAGATATTGTTTTGCAAAACATTGTAATGCATGTAAAGTACCATGCGGGGGGACACAGACGAATTCACTGATTCATTAAAAGAGATTGCTCAAAAGATCTGATTAACCTAAATGAATTTTTTTTGCCATTTTTGCTGCTGAAGTTTAAAGATGAACAAAGTAAAGCGTTTGTAGGTGGATTTCTCTGAAAAGTGTGACTCTGTGCAGCTCTCAAAACATTGATCTGGTTGTTTGAGCGTTGCAACCTACCATCCGGCCCTAGACTTCATGCTAATAGAGAATGGAAGCAAATATTGAAGCTGAATCTCATTACTGTACAGTTATCTGATATATTCACACTCAGGCTGTTCAGGGTAATAAGACTGTAACCATAGAAACCAGACCGCCATGCAAAATGAGTCTGTTTTTAGAAATGCAGCTGTGTTTGTTCCTCACCTGACCTGAAGGAGACCAGCTAATCATGGACCTCACATTCAACTCAAAAACTGCTCGAAATCTGCTCTGTTGGTCTAATTCATCTCCGTCTGATTGCTTTCATACTCGCAAGACATGAGATGATTTACTAATATCAACTGTTGTTTAAACTTCAGTTCAAGAAACAGAATTAGAGTTGGTACCTTGATTCTTTTCTGTGAATCAGTTTAAAATGTCCATTTCAATGAATTGATTCAAATGACTCTGATTTAATGATTCATTCGCATCGTCACTCAGAAGTGTTCACTGAAGTCCCCATGTGGGATTTTTCATGTTAAAATATTTTAGTATATCTGTAGGTAAATTTAGCTGTTTATGACTATGTACTGTTGTTTTTTTTTTTTGTTTGTTTGTTTTTTGTATGTACCAATATATGATTCTTCCTTGTGTTTAGTTAGTGAGAAAAATGTGAAAATGGGCCTTATTTATATCTATTTTTTATTTAATCTTTTAACTAGATTTTTACTGTATTTTACTTCTTACACTAAACATTTTGAAATCTACTTGACTACAATGACTGATTGATTCAAATGATGCTTTCTCTAAATGAGAACAAAAGTTTTTTTTTTTTTTTTTTTTTTTTTTTTGCAACAAACAGCAATATTTACCTACAGACATTGTTTTTGCAAAGCATTTCAAAGAGTGTAAAATGGCATGCAGGGACATTTTTGAGTTGGTTACCCAAACGAATTAACTTTTATTTGAGAGTTTAAAAGTGAAGTTTGTATATTTTTGTGCAATTTTTGTATGCTTCCTCTTTTTCCTTTTTCATATGTGTTATTTTAGTATTATTAGTAATATTCTATTATAGTTTTGTTAATATTTTGAATTCAATTTAATTTTTATATTTTCTGTTTTTATTTTAAAACTTTAAAACTTTTATTTTGGAGTTTTAGTCATTTTCTGTTTTTGTCTTTTTTTTTTTTTTTAGTTATTTTAGTGCTTAAATTTTAACTAAACGAAAATGAGCTGATTTTTTTTAAATTCATTTAAGTTAACTTTTAATTTTATTGCAATAATGATTTTTTTTTGTGGTTTAAGTTTTAGTTCACAATAACTCTGATATGCATTTAATTTGGATCAAATGATGCTTTCTCTGATGGGGGAAAAAAGGTAATTTCAGATCGAATGCATTAATATCAAGACAAAATAACTCTCTTCTGACTGTTTTGTAGGTCTGTAATGAATATTAGCGCTTCGATTGTGTTGGATTCTCATCAAACCGGAGCGGCTCCTGTTCTGAACACTAAGACTGTGATCCTGCCGTATCCTGCATCAGACGCAGCTGTGGCTCACGGCCCGTCGCCGGTGAAGATCAGACGCTCCGATTGTTCTGCTGACAGCGACGGATCAAGACTCGCCCTGGTCGCTGTCACTGACGCGGCTCCTTTATTAACCTCGGGCTGCGTCAGATGTCCCATCATGCTCCATTACAGCTCCAAAGACTCACCCGGATCTCCTGCGGGAGAATGTGCTCGGGTTTCTCAACACTGCGGGCAGATCTCACTGGATCTAAAAGATATTTCCATGGGAAAGTTGCATCCACGACTGTTACAGGAGCACAGACTCAACACAGGTGAGAAAACAGCTCACAGTGGCAGTTTATAGTAAGGATGCACCGATATATCGGCCAGTAATCGCTATTGGCTGATTACTTTAAAACAGCCGGTGATCAGAGCTGATTATATCCCATATATCAAAAGGGGAGAAAAAAACTAATTAGACTAAAACTCACGTGTGAAATAAATGTCTTTTGTGTGGACTTTAGGGCTCTCGAAGTTAATGAGATAACGCAATCTCATTTTTACTTGAATAACGCATTCAGGTTAGTTTTAACCTGGAAGAGATAAAATTTTCTAAAAATGCAGTTTTTAGTAAGTGAATGAAATTTTGCAGATGCTTTAAAACCCCCAAAAGACACTTTCTTTCTTTCTTTCTTTCTTTTTTCTTTTTTTTTTCATTTTTTTTTTTTTTTTGAGAGATATGTCCATTTCGTGTTTGGGTCATTTTTGACCCGGGGTGTGTATGGGCTGTTAGTAGATGGTAAAAATAAAATCTATGAAGTTATATTAGTGTCAAAAAAAACTTTTATAAAATATTTAGCCTTTTACCAAATCTTGCATGCTTTTGAGACTGGATTTTGTTGCTAAACATGAATATATGCACCTATTTACAAACCACTGCAGCATGAAAGATGTATAATTTCTTCATCTAAAAGTAGAAGTTTATACAAGTAAAATGAATTTATTTAGTTTTTTTGGGGTTTTTTCTGAATAATTTTTTTGTTAGAAATAAATATGTAGGTTTCATAAATTTGGACCATTTTTGAGCAACCATGAGTTATGAATTCAAAGGAATTTAATTAAGTTACATTCATTAATACTGGTAATTCTCAGATTATATTTTCTTGTAATTTAATACAATAATACATTTCTCATCAATAATGAAAAAATATACTTTTTTGTATCATAGTTTTTTTGGTGTAGTTTGGTGTAATTTTATTTATTTATTTATTTTAATTTTTTATCTCAGGAAATTTATCCAGTATTCACAGTTGGTTAGTTAGCCATTAAAACACTATCGTACACTAGGAGCTTATTTACTGTTAATTATATATGTATGTTTGAATAAATCACAAAGACAAGTTTTTATGAAAAATGTGCAATTGAGTTGTACACAAACATTTCAGTTTTTATATTTAAAAATAAATAGTGGTTGAATATAGTAGTTTGGGCTCTGTTGTTAATTTTAACCTCTAATATTATAGTAATGTACCAAATGAGTTGAGTGTTCCTGTACAGTTTACAGCATTACTTGGGAGAGATTTTTTTTTTCCCCCTTGTGATTCTGAAAACCAAACTATCGGTTTCAGTATCGGTATTGTTATCGGTTCGGGTGAGTAATTTAGTATGGGTGCATCTGTAGTTTCTAGTCACAGTGGTGTTCTCTGATGGTTTGTGTGTTCAGACGAGGCCAGAGAGGATCTCCTCAGCCTGATGGCGCTGCTAGACGTGTGGTTTTTCCGGCTGGAGTGTCCGGATCACACGCTGGCGGATGTGCAGGGCTGGTTGCAGGAGTCGCTGCGGTTCGAGCGGCTGGAGATTGACCCACACTTCACCGCAGACCCGTCAGGCGTCCGGCTCTTCCGCTGGGAGCAGAACTCACCGTTTCAGGGCGTCTTGAGCGTCTACTGCAGGTGAAAACATGGACTATCGGTTTGTTTCAGTCATGTGACTTTCTGCTCATCCGCCATGTTCACTGGAACAGAGATAAACTATATGGACTAAAGTATTAGGACACTGCCTTCTAATGAACAGGTTTGACTACTTCAGTAATTTCCATATATATATTTTAGGGGTGTAACGATACGCGTATTCATATTGAACCGTTCGGTACGAGGCTTTCGGTTCGGTTCGCATAACAAACCGAACGATTCGTTGGACTAATCCTATTACGTTTGGAAAATAAAAGCGCTAAAAGTGTGAGAAATGTAATGTTCTCAGTGCCACTGCGCTCAACAGCGCATCCCAAACAACGTAACAAGCAACGTGCTGTCTGCCCTGCGATAACCTCCCCGTGCTGGGATGCGTCGAAAAACAATGATCTTGTATCGACAATAGCCAGAGATATTGTCAAAAACATCAATTATTGGCAATATTAAGAATATTTGGTATTTCCAATTAATGTAGGCCTGTTACATTGTTATTTTTATTAGACCTATTATTATTATTATTATGAAGTTACTTTTATTATTAAATTAAAATTGCAATTAATTTGCCCCGCAATAATTACCACATAACTGACATGCTGCGAGGATAAGATTAGGCTATTTACTCCTCAATTAAAATGTATTAAAAAAAGGTCTTTTAAAACAGGTCTATTGGGCTATACAATGAATTATAGTCCTATAATTAAAATATTAACACTGCAGTCATCAATAAAATACAATGAAATAAAAAGTTTTTATTTCATGCACCGACTTTCAAAAACAACCTGTTTAACACGAAATGCATTTCTTCTTTTTTTTTTTTTTTTTTTTTTTTTTTTTTAACCATGTACGGGCCACAGGAGATATATTAAGGGAATAAAGGAAAACAGCCTATATTCGTTATCAGCATATGTTGAAGTAGATTGGTCTCTCGTCGTCTCTGAGAGAATAAGCAGCGTCAGATGCCGAAAGCTCCGTCATTACTCCGTCATTCAGTTTTTACTTTCACTTTCTGTATAGTGAATTGACTGAGATTAAGACGTTCACCGGCATAAATATTGCGCAAAGTTTGCAAGTGTGCAAACGCGTGCTTGTGTGATATCCATTGGCTTACCTTCATGGTTTAAAACAGAAATATTTCCAACATTGCAATGTAACCAATTACCCCGCCCCCTGTATCGAAAACATACTGAACCGTGACACCACTGTGTCGTATCGAACCAAACTCTATATATATATATATATATATATATATATATATATATATATATATATATATATATATATATATATATATATATATATTAGGCCTGTCAGTCAATAAAATTTTTTAATCTAATTAATTACAGGGTGCTGCGATTAATTAATCTAATTAATCGCAAACTAAATTTGGCTGTGAAAATACCCCCAAAAGACAATTTAAAGCTATTGTTGAGAGAGAGAAAGAGGCCTATGATTTCTGTAATGCAGACTATACTTAAGTAGTAATAATGAATTTGAAATATGAAAAATGAATTTCATAGGCCTTGTTGTTTTATAAAGTTTAATAAATCATTAAAATGCTAAAGTTTTTATTAATTAATTAATTTTTTTTAACATTTATTTAAACAATTAAAAACAATCCAGAAATATTAAAATGAAAAGAAAAAAAAATGTAGAAATGTAATTTTTTACTTTTAATAAATGTAAAAATGTTTCATGATTTGAATTAATACTGAATTTTAATGTAACTATTAAAACGCAATACAGAAAAAAAATGCAATTTGGGAAAAAATAAAATGGAATTTGTGATAAAATGGATTTAATTTATGAAAAAAGGCACTTCCATACATTTACAAAAGAAAATATTCATTAAAAATGAGGAATGCAGAAATAATTTAAATTGAAATGTAAAAAATAGAATAAAAATTAATTATAAAGCCATATGAACTGCTATGGTACTTTTATGATGTGCCTTTTTTCATGTGATCACTGAACTGTTGTTGGGGGAAAAAATAACAACATATTTCTTTAAAATGACATGAGATGAGTAAATGATAACAAAATGGACTTCATTTCATTCATTTCAACTAAAAGTTTGATTCATTGGAAGATTTGTCCTTGAGCAACATGAACTTGAGAACCTGTAAATCTCTTTGAAACTCTGTTGCTGTTCGATGAGCGTGATTGATTGTGTTCTGCCGCAGGGATGAGCTGAGTTTGCTGCACTTCCTGCACTCGCTGTGTGACTTCCTGCCCGTGTCTCATGACCTGCAGCCGCTGGAGAGGCCGAGGTTCTGCGCTGGATCTCTGGCTCAGACTCTGCAGACGGAGATCCATACCGTGATGCAGGAGGCGTCTTCAGCGCTGCGCTCTGATGAGGGAGCGAGGAGAGGAGAGGCGGAGTCACAGACGCTCCACACACTCAGGGAGGCATGGCTTAAAGAGCGGGGGCTGTGCAACCAGAAGCTCCACCCCCTGCTGGACCAGACGCGCTACAGCAGACTGATAGAGCGCATGATTCACGCGCAGCTGGACGCTGATGAAGCCGCTCTGATGGAAGCTCCTCGTCTGTAGGTAAAGGAACATGTTTTGAAAACTCAAAAATACCATCCAAAATACACCAAAAACACATCATAACAGTTGTATGACTCCCCTCATCTAATTTTAAACATCTTACAGTCAGTCATGTGACACACGAGAACCAATGACGTTTATCTCCAGTCACATCAGACCTTTTGTGATTTATTCATTTAATCTTTTATTTTATTTATCTTAATTTCAGAGCTGTGGTGAATAGGAAAGATTACCAGTTAATAATAACTATTTTAGTATCATTAATATAGTTTTTTAAGTATTTTAAGTTTTTAGTTTTAGAAGTTTTGTTGTGTGTTTTTTAAGTATATTAGTTCTTATTTTTAATTGTATATTTTTATTTCAGTTATTTTCAGGTTTAGTTTTAGTTTATTTTATTTTAATAGTTTTGTTGTGTGTTTTTATCAGTTCAATTAATTTTTGTTGTTTAAATGTCTGTTTCGTTTTTATTATTATATTTTAGGTTTGTTTTTCATTATTTTCAGTTTTAGTTTTCAAAATTACTTCAAATTGCTACTTCGAATTAAACTAAATGAAAACTAGAAAAGTAAGTAATATTTGCATATTACAGCATAACTGAATGGCTTTTATGTTTTATTATATTTAACATCTATTTTAATATAAATGTTTTTATTATCTTGTTTTAATTAATGATGATTTGTTCTGTTCGTCATGCAAAATATCACTACTTCAGAAACGCACAAGCCATTTTTTAATAAAAAAAAAATTAAAATAAGAATCTTTTTTTAATAAATGAAATGCAAATAATGAATATAAAACATGACAATATTAATCAATATATATTGACGTAATATTTACAAAGATGGTTTTTGCCATTTTTGGAATTTGACAGAAGTCACTGAACTGAACTGTAATAGGAAAAATAACAGCATAGAGGTTTGAAATGACATGACACGAGTAAATAATTTCAGAATTAGCTTTTTCAGTTGAATTATTCCTCTAAAACAGTTTGGTAGAGAGGTAGAAGAAGCACGAGGAGTATCACAGTCTGATCAAGTAAATAAAGTGATGCATGTTACTCTGGAAGCGAATGACAGCTCTGTATCTTTCAGCTGATCATCAGCGGCTGTGGATCTGAATCCGTGAGCTTCTGCTGGTTTGGTCTCGAGGTTCTCCAGGGCTTCACGGCTCTGAGAGTTCAGTTTCCACAGGAAACACTTCATCTGCCCTCAGAGAAACAGATTCTCCATCACCGCCTGTGTCTCACTTCCAGCAATTGTTTGTGCATTTACTGTTAAAAATAAACGCTTGGATGCAAAAAGCCTCAGACAATTTTTTTTTTTAATAAATTAGGTTTTTTATACTGTATTTCAGTCTTTCTGCTTTCTACCAAAATTTCACATTACTTGCTGTTGTTACTGGTAGAATTTAATAGCAATTTATTTGTGAAAATTATTTCCAAGTAAATCCTACATGTAAATCCTAAACAGTGTATGTGTGTGTGTGTGTGTGTGTGTGTGTGTGTGTGTGTGTGTATATATATATATATATATATATATATATATATATATATATATAATATAATGCATGTATGTATTAGTTCTCAATTTATTTCTGTTTGTTTTTGTTTATTCTGTTTGTTTGTTTGTTTGTTTGCAGTATATAAATAAACCAATAAAAATAAACACAGAAATACTAAATATACAGAAACTGTTTTATTTAATCATTTGAAGAATTATTTTATTTCTATCTATTTATGTATCTGTAGATACTGTAAAAATGTTATTGATTTAAATAAAACAAAAAATATTGCAGTATGTTTTACAAGAAAAGAAAATCCAACATAATATATATGTGTGTGTGTGTGTGTGTATATATACATACACATACAGGTGCATCTCAATAAATTAGAATGTCGTGGAAAAGTTCATTTATTTCAGTAATTCAACTCAAATTGTGAAACTTGTATTAAATAACTTGTATTAAATAAATTCAATGCACACAGACTGAAGTAGTTTAAGTCTTTGGTTCTTTTAATTGTGATGATTTATGACTGGTTGACCCTTATGACTGGTTTTGTGGTCCAGGGTCACATATATATATATATATATATATATATATATATATTATTATTATTATTTTATATATATATATATATATATATATATATATTTAAAATAAAATATTTTACTATTTGTATGACATTTCCAAGATTTTTTTTTTTTTTCAATCAATTAATAATTTATATATTATTTTTCCCCGTGTTCTAATATCACTTTGCATCCAAATTCTAAATAAGAAAAGCTGGTTGGTTAAAGCATCATCTCCAGGAAGTGACATTGTTTTGGAGGGAAATCGGCAGCACATCTGTGAGTATTATGATGTCAGTGTGTCTGATGCTCTTGTGTTTCAGTCTGCAGATCAATCAACGTTTGACATGAAGATCAGTGTCTGAAAACACACTCTCCTGAGGAACGACAGCAGCTTCTCACCGACAGATCAGATGCTATTGCTGAGGCGTCACAGGAGAATGAAGCCTTTGATTGAAATAGAAGAAGAATACGGCTATTTCAGATGATTTCCACAAAAATACTTAGATTTTCTCTTGGAGAGGCAGAAACTGGCAGTGAATTACAAATATTTGCTTTGTATTTGCTTTTCTAGTTTTCTACATATGTAAATAAATGATGAACAAAAGAAAAATGCACATTACTTTTGACTAACATAAATGATTTTAGTTTGTTCAGAGTTGGATGCATCATTTTCTGTATCTAATGTTGGCGTTTCTGTCAAATAATCAGCACGATTCATAACAGTCCTTGTGTTTCAGACGGACCGGAGCAAACAGAAGCACCGCTGACAATCATCCAGCTCAAGTGTCCTCGCCGCTGCGACTGGTTACCATGGAAACCAGCATCAGCATCAGCACCATCCGACTGGAGCTTCATCACTACCTGTCTGAGATCAGCTGTAACGGTGAATGTGATGACTTGTTTTTATTACTGTTTTCTTAAAATGCAGCATTACATCAGTGTCTCAGCAATGGATGCTCTGCAGTGAATGGGTGCCGTCAGAATGAGAGTCCAAACAGCTGATAAAAACATCACAATAATCCACAAGTAATCCACACCACTCCAGTCCATCAGTTAACATCTGGAGAAGACAAAAGCTGAAACACATCCATCATTAAGGCATCTTTAACTAAAATCCGAGTCCATAATCCATAATAACGCTTCCTCCAGTGAAAAAGTGTTCTGGTCTGAATCAGGAGAGAAATCTGCACAGATCAAGCTGCGTTTACAAGACAAAACAGCTCTAAACAAATATGTGGCTGGATTTTGATGAGAGAGACAACAGGAGATGACTTTCTCACTGCAGGAGTTATTATGGATTATAGACTTGTATTTTAGTTAAAAACATCTTAATGATGGATTTGTTTCAGCTTTTGTCTTCTCCAGATGTTAACTGATGGACTGGAGTGGTGTGGATTACTTGTGGATTATTGTGATGTTTTTATCAGCTGTTTGGACTCTCATTCTGACGGCACCCATTCACTGCAGTGGAATTGATATCCACAAGACATCACAGATTAGGACAGATGTCTTGCCAAATGGTTTTGCAACATCTTCATTATCTAATCATGATCGTTTGATCTCCAATAATTGGCTCAGTGGACCTGAAATATGGAAATGTTCAGCATATGCAGCGTTTAATAGTTTTATACTCAACACATCTCCAAACAACTGATTATGCATCACATCCGTGAGAAACAGACGAATCTACATCATACCATACTGTAATGAGAGACAACGTGATCAAGATCCAAAACCAAAGACGCTTTTCATCTGTGATCTTCAGTATTACGTGTTATTAATAATTCAAACCAATCGAGATGACAGCTGAGGAAAAACGTTTTCAACAATTCCTATAAATTATGGGTAAAGCTGAAAAGCTCCATATCGGTAAATATAATACAATGTTATATATATATATATATATATATATATATATGTAGTATTATATTTGTTTAATTCCTATTTATGTTTAACTTTATTTTGTTCTTTAAATTCTCTAGTTTTTAAGTCACTTTATTCTATGTTTTTCTCAGTCGTAACATATTACTATATAATGCTTTTAAACTGATTCATATTTTATTTTTATTTCATTTTACATTACGTTTAAATATATGCATTTAGCAGCTGCTTTTATCCAAAGAAACTTTGAAAAGTAGAACAAAGCAATCAGTTCATGATTTTAGATGGGCAGTCCAAAGATCTCATAAATAAAATTTGGTTTTATCTTACTTCGGTAAACAATGTTTTTAATGTAATGTTTTTAAATTCTATATAATAAAATGTAATATTATATTTTTATATTAAATATTGAATTTTTTTAATTTATTGTTTTATATATATATATATATATATATAATGTATATATATGTATACACACATACATGCATATATACATATATATATATATATATATATATATATATATATATATATATATAATTTTAAAATATACAAACATTGTATTATATATAAATATTAAAAATAAGATATATTTTTAAAATATTTTAAATTTGTGTGTCTGTGTATATATATATATATGTGTGTGTGTGTGTGTGTATATATATATATATATATATAAAATATGGTGTGTGGTGTGGGTATGTAAATTAAAAATAAATATATTTTTAATATATTACATTAAAATATATATTTGAAAAAAAATGAATATGGTATTTTGAAAGTATTGTTAAACTTTAATTGTAGTTATTCAAATATAATTTTTAATTTAATTATAGAACATTTTATTACATTATATTTACTGACTTTTAATATAGCATTTTAATAATATGTAATAGTTCCATTGATTTGTGGGTGAAATATAACCTGGACATGGATGGGTTCAGTGAGATTCATCCTCATAAATCCACAATATTGTGTTTGTGCAGTAAAACACGTGCTGCTGTGATTAGAAAGAGGAGAAGAGTGACTCCATTCATAAAAACGATCCAAAACACAGTCGTATAAAACAGCGTCTTTCATACGAAACCGTCCAGAAAAAGCTGGTCAGATGCTGAACTGCTGTGTCCGTCTGCGTCAGGTTTTGGCGGCGCTCTGGTGGCGGATGATCTTGTAGGTGATCCAGTAGAAGATGTTGAAGATGAGGAAGGCCAGAGGGAAGGCGGCGCGTGAGACGGTGTCGATCCTCTTCGCTCGGTCCACAAACTTCTTACGGTTCACGTCTGTGTCCTTCAGCGCGGCCGGCGGCGGAGGATTGGCGTTCGTCTGCGTGTTTCTGACCGTCGTCCCGTCCTTCACGCAGGACGCGGTGTTATATGCGGAGAAAGGCAGACGGCCGTCCTGTAATTCCTCCTCCTGTGTGTTCAGAAACACAGACAAACAGGTTCCTACGCGGTCTGGAGAAGTATGAAATTAAAGTAAAATGGAAAAGTATTTCTACACTGCAAAAAAAAGTTATTTTCTTAGTATTTATGTCTTGTTTTCTAGTACAAATATCTAAACGTTCTTGAATCAAGATGCATTTACTTGACAGGTAAAATGACTTAAGATATTATTTCGTTTTCTAAAAAAAAAAAAAAAATCAAAATTTTGTTAGTTTTTGCTTAAAACGAGCAAAAATATCTGCCAATGGGGTAAGAAAATTAATCTTAATTCAAAGGCTAAACAAGATTATTTTTCTTACCCCATAGGCAGATATTTTTGCTCATTTTAAGCAAAAACTAACAAAATTGATTTTTTTTTTTTTTTTTTTTTTTTTTTTAGAAAACAAGACATGCATCTTGATTCAAGAATGTGTAGATATTTGTACTAGAACACAAGACATAAATACTAAGTAAGAAGAAGATGTTTTGCAGTGTGGTATCAAGGGGCTTGATCTGTAAATCGCGAGGATCCCGGAACAAAGCGGTGATTACAGGAGCGTCCGCGCAGTCACATCGGTGGACCAGTTTAACTGATTAACAGCCTGCATCTGTGGCTTTTAGGGTCATGAATAACCTGGAAAACTGCAATTCCAGGCTTGAAAAAGTTTTGAAGAAGTTGTGGAATTTATTTTTTACAAATCTCTGTATAATAGAGTTATATTTAACCAGGTCCTGAATTTCGGAGGGGGTTGTGTGTAGCTATATCGCATAGTTTTACTCATTCCCGCAGCTTTCAATCTTATAATGAGGGAAATCCCTGCGTTTCTTCAATATAGCATGTAGGTTAGATGAGCAAATAAATCCACACAAACTATAAGATTAAATCAGAATCCATGAATCATCTGATCTGAACTACAACACACTGAGATACAAGACTTTCACTGCATCTCACTTTACTAATCGGGTCATTGTCACAAAAGTGTAGAATTTGCACATCTTTTTAAGTATTTTTAAGCCATTTGTTACTCGCACACTCCAGAGGCTGTTATTCTGGCGGCTCTCAAAGCCTTATATAAGGGTTATTATTCATAGTTTGTCGAGCATAAGCGACCAAATAGGCTACACACAAAATGAGGTCTAAATGGCGAGTATCCCCTTTAGCACAGCAGGTTCCTAACGTTAAATATAAAGAGTTGAGAAAGTAAACGCACGTGTAACGGATCACGCGTTCAGTCTCGTGAAAGCAGCCGCTCGCGTTGCGTCTTTCTCGCGCTGAAGTTTGTTTCAAATGTAGATGTGCAGCAAGCGCGCGCTCATAATAGAAGATTTTTCATGAAATATATGCACGCTATAAGTTGTTCCGGCACAAATCAAGCCCTGCTTGTCTGTATTCGTGGTGTAACTGATGCCTGAGACATAATTTCATCTGGTGATCTAAAATGTGTTTATTTCCTGTACGTCAGATTTTTGAATATCTGTGCGATTTTGTTTTGTGTAAAATTATTCAATACTCTGCCGTCTGTATTTGCTAAGTAGGTTTTTTCATTCCGCTGTGGTACTTTTGCATTGCATTTCTATTGATGTCTTTGAATGCTGAATAAAAACACATCTCTAAACGCTGCGCTTTTTTAATATTTTTTCTGTCTGTGTGAACCCGTAGTTCTATCAGCAGCAGGCCGGTTTGTTTACGCTCCGGTTGTTTCTTTCTCCGCAGAGCAGATGATCTTCATTCCATCAGTGCTGAGCTTCATCAGCCTGCAGCTCGTCTTCTTCTTCATCTTCGTCTCAGGTGTCGAGGCTTTTGAAGCTTCAGGTGCAAATGTTTTTGTCTAAAATTAATGAAGCGATAATCCTGCATACCTTTCTGTGTTTTGTAGCTTGTTAAAGGATTATTATTGTCTTTCTTTAGTGTCATATTTAAATAGATTCATATTTAAGTTCGATTTGATGCTAACGCTTTACAATACGGTTTGCATTTAATAACATTATTGCATTTGCAAACATGTACTAACTACACTGTAAAACTGATTTTGATAAAAAATGATCATATTCACTCATTTTATTGTTTTTAGGTTTTTAATTGTAATTTTATGGTGTTTTTTATTATTTTAGAGGTTTATGGTAAAAATCACCATCCACTTTCATTGTCAGTTATATGTTTTTATTTTAAAATATATTTATATATTTTTATTTCTAAATGCAATATATTTATCAAATGAAAAAGTATCCACTTTCATTGGGAATTGTTTATATATATATATATATATATATATATATATATATATATAATATATACAGGTGCATCTCAAGAAATTAGAATGTCGTGGAAAAGTTCATTTATTTCAGTAATTCAACTCAAATTATGAAACTTGTGTATTAAATAAATTCAATGCACACAGACTGAAGTAGTTTAAGTCTTTGGTTCTTTTAATTGTAATGATTTTGGCTCACATTTAACAAAAACCCACCAATTCACTATCTCAACAAATTAGAATATGGTGACATGCCAATCAGCTAATCAACTCAAAACACCTGCAAAGGTTTCCTGAGCCTTCAAAATGGTCTCTCAGTTTGGTTCACTAGGCTACACAATCATGGGGAAGACTGCTGATCTGACAGTTGTCCAGAAGACAATCATTGACACCCTTCACAAGGAGGGTAAGCCACAAACATTCATTGCCAAAGAAGCTGGCTGTTCACAGAGTGCTGTATCCAAGCATGTTAACAGAAAGTTGAGTGGAAGGAAAAAGTGTGGAAGAAAAAGATGCACAACCAACCGAGAGAACCGCAGCCTTATGAGGATTGTCAAGCAAAATCGATTCAAGAATTTGGGTGAACTTCACAAGGAATGGACTGAGGCTGGGGTCAAGGCATCAAGAGCCACCACACACAGACGTGTCAAGGAATTTGGCTACAGTTGTCGTATTACTCTTGTTAAGCCACTCCTGAACCACAGACAACGTCAGAGGTGTCTTACCTGGGCTAAGGAGAAGAAGAACTGGACTGTTGCCCAGTGGTCCAAAGTCCTCTTTTCAGATGAGAGCAAGTTTTGTATTTCATTTGGAAACCAAGGTCCTAGAGTCTGGAGGAAGGGTGGAGAAGCTCATAGCCCAAGTTGCTTGAAGTCCAGTGTTAAGTTTCCACAGTCTGTGATGATTTGGGGTGCAATGTCATCTGCTGGTGTTGGTCCATTGTGTTTTTTGAAACCAAAGTCACTGCACCCGTTTACCAAGAAATTTTGGAGCACTTCATACTTCCTTCTGCTGACCAGCTTTTTAAAGATGCTGATTTCATTTTCCAGCAGGATTTGGCACCTGCCCACACTGCCAAAAGCACCAAAAGTTGGTTAAATGACCATGGTGTTGGTGTGCTTAACTGGTCAGCAAACTCACCAGACCTGAACCCCATAGAGAATCTATGGGGTATTGTCAAGAGGAAAATGAGAAACAAGAGACCAAAAAATGCAGATGAGCTGAAGGCCACTGTCAAAGAAACCTGGGCTTCCATACCACCTCAGCAGTGCCACAAACTGATCACCTCCATGCCACGCTGAATTGAGGCAGTAATTAAAGCAAAAGAAGCCCCTACCAAGTATTGAGTACATATACAGTAAATGAACATACTTTCCAGAAGGCCAACAATTCACTAAAAATGTTTTTTTTTATTGATCTTATGAAGTATTCTAATTTATTGAGATAGTGAATTGGTGGGTTTTTGTTAAATGTGAGCCAAAATCATCCCAATTAAAAGAACCAAAGACTTAAACTACTTCAATCTGTGTGCACTGAATTTATTTAATACACGAGTTTCACAATTTGAGCTGAATTACTGAAATAAATGAACTTTTCTAGGACATTCTAATTTATTGAGATGCACCTGTATATATATATTTAGAAATAACACAAAAATGTATTTTAAAAAAGAATACATTTAAATAACAATGAAAGTGGATGGTGATTTTTATATTATTGATAAAATCTGAAATTTAACAATTATTGGGAAAAAATGTATCCAGTAATTAAAAATTTGTCATCATTTACTCAACCACGTTGATCCAAACTGTATTTCTTCTCTGGAACACAAATAAAGATGTTAATCAAAATGTCACAATAAAAAAAAATATTATAATTAACTTTTTATTTTATAAATGTATTTGTATATGTATATATAAATATATTTTAAAATAAACAAATTTAAATAACATGAAAGTGGATATTTTTTTTTATGAATACATTTATTAAATAAAAAAAGTCCACTTTTTATGTTATTTAAATTTATTTTAAACTATTTTAACTTAAATTTTATTTCTAAATATATTTCTAAAATGTAAAAATAATAGTAATTTTATTTTTCACATTATGATTAACAAGAAATAAAGTTTGGATCAAATAATGACAAATTATTGCATGATATATTCCTTTTATGTTATCTTGTCTCATTTGGAGATTCATTTCAGCCTAAAATATGAGCAATTCTTTCAGATGTTTGTGAATAAGTGCAGAGTAAACAGACTAAAGAGGAGCGTTTGAGATGTTGCAGTAAACAGAGTGGGTTATTAAGCTGTTGATTGAGTGATTTGTAATTGACTCTGGTGTTCATTTCTGCTGGTCGGGATGATAAAGCGGATGGGTTTAGCTGGCGAGGCTGATGCTGTTTTTGTGGGATGTGATTCATTCTCCGGCCTTCAAACTAAAGATGCTTGAGCCCTGTGAAGCCCCAATCATACATGCGTCTGGCACCTTTTGATTTCGTCTTTGTCTTCGTTTGAGCCGCAGAAACTCCTTCTGCTGTCTGGAGACGAAGTTGACTCCGGCGTATTCCAGCAGAGCGGCGAAGACGAACAGCAAACACACCGCCATCCAGACATCTATAGCCTTCACATAAGAAACCTGCAACACACACAGCACAGGAGCAGATGAGGGAAACCAGTATATACTTACTTACTTTACTTTCTATAAAATATAAATGCAAAAAAAAAAAAAAAAAAGATTTTTTAATTCTCTCTTTATATATTGTTTATTTTACTAAAGGTACTAAAAAGTTTATGTATAAACAATTTAAAATTAAATATTTATTTAGTATATTTAAATTAAAAATTGTAGAAAAGCTTTATATATTAAAACATATTTTAAATATACTTTTTATTGTATAATATTACTTAATAATATATTACATATAATTTTAATAAATAAACATTTATTTCCTTTTATAAGTAAAATATGTATTTTTAAACTATATTTTTAATAAAAATATTAAATACTATTTATAAAACAAAATATGTATAAATGTAATTGTAATAAATTTATTTAAATTATTTCATTAAAAAATATATATTACTTATTGATTTAATGAATAGAAAATTTAATGTATTACAGTAACAAGCTTTTAGTTTATTTTAATTTATTTTTTATTTATATATTTTTGACTACAATAGTTTGAAATATTAAAATAGTATGTTTGTCAATATGACAATTTAAAATTATTTCTTTATATATATATATATATATATATATATATATATATAATATTTAAATTTAATTAAAATATATTATTTATCTGTATTTATTTAACTTTATTTACATTTCATATATTAAAGCAGCATTTATGTATGTATGTATTTACTTATTTATTTATCTACTTATTTATTTAGACCACAATATATTAAAATAGTAACTCGGGTTGTCCAAAGAACATTTACAAACAAATAAATCATTGAATCCGTTTCGGTTCACTAAAATGGACTGATTGAACTGATTAAACTTTATTTATCTAATCAGTATATCAAACAAAACAGCCTAAAAGCATGAATTCTCAGTTGTTTTCATTCGCACGTTAGATGTACTTTAACCTATGTATTAACTGCTGATAATCATTTCTGTTTTTCTGCAGTGATTTTAGCAGACAGACAGACAGAATGAGTCAGATGTGGCGAGAGAAAAGCCTTCATTAGAAACTCCTGCAGGATTATGGGATTATTCTCCGTCTAGTAATGAGTGCTTTGATTTCCAAATAATACTGATTATCAGATTAACATAACGACACATGCATCGTTTGAGGGTGAAACCAGTTAAAGCTGTATAACATCCAGTTTAAAGTCAGATTTTTGTGACCGTAATAAGGTATTGAAACCCTGTTCAGTCAGAAAATCAGCGATTAGAGCCGAAGGTAATTTGCATTATGGGTTATGAAACAAAAAAGCGAATCACCCTGATAATTGTGTTCTCAGCTTCTGTTGTTTTCAGTCGAGACACTTTCAGTTTCATATTCATGTTCCCTTTCATGTGTAACACTTCTTCTGCGTCTCTCATTTACAATAATGAACTAATTATCAGTCTGAAACTCATTATAATAGATTAAAATAAACAGATTTATGCTTTAGTAACTTCTTGATACTGTAGTCCTATTATAAGAAAACAGGTTACAGAATCAAGAAATTATTGAAGCATGAATCTGTTTTTTCATTTAGAGTTTATTTTTATCAAGTTCATTTTTTTTTCTTTGACAGTTTTGTTTTTCTAATTTAGCAAATATGTCAAATAAATCGATTTCATTGCTAAAATAATTAGAAATAATTGTAAAATGAATAAATATTTTTGAAAAATAATTTGAATTTGGTTAATTAATAATCTGTAAAATAAACAGATTTATGCTTTAGTAACTTGTTCATTCTCTAATCATAGTGTTTTTCACAAATAAAAAAGTTAAAACTTGAATAAAAAGGACAAACTGCAATGAAATTTAAATGTATTTTATATATTTACTAAATTATAAATAATTGCAAAATAAAAAAACAATATACTTGATTAAAAATAAATCTGTAAAATAAACAGATTTATAATAGTTAAAACATGAATAAACACGACATAAACTGCAATGAAATTTAGATTTATTTTACATATTTACTAAATTAGAAATAATTTAAAAATATTGAACTAGATTAAAAAATAAATCAGCAAAATAAACAGATTTATGGTTCCCTAACTTATTGATTCTGTCATAATATAATAGTTTTCACAATTAAATAAATACTTAAAATGAATGAAATTAACATAACATGAAAAATATATATTTCTCTTCGCAGAGAAATAAAAAAATAAACAATTTTTTAGTTCAAACAAAAAAACTAATATTAAAAAAACATAAAACTAATAAATAAACATTAATAGAAACTATGTAGACATATATTTAAAAAAAATAAAATAAAATAAAAATAACAAACATATTCTTGTATGTCCTGAATTGAAATAAAGCTGAAATAAATTAAATAAATAATAATAAAAAATGTCACCTTGGCAACTAACTGAAATAAGTTTATTGAAGCACTAAAACTAAAATAAAAAAATCTAAATAGACATTTAAAGAAACAATAAAAACTAATAAGAATGATAAAAACAAAATTACTAAAATTAAAGTGAAAAAAACAACAATCTAATTCAAAATATTAACAAAACTATAATAATGTATCAGTGATACTAAAATAACTAAATCTGTTCTGCCTGATTTTCAAAGTTCATTAATGGTTGATCATCCCTGTTCTCTGCCCGTATAATGAAGCGCTGTGCTGTGTTGTAGTGGCATGACCTTTGACCTCTGACCTTGGGCAGCGAGGCGCGTGAGCCGGAGCTCTGTGTGGTCATGGTGAGGACGGTGGTGATGCCGAGGGCGACCCGAGCCGGAGCCGCGTCCATGTGGATCCAGAAGGAGACCCAGGAGAGGATGACGATGAGGAGGCTGGGGATGTACATCTGGATCAGGTAATAACCCATCTGCCTCTCCAGCAGGAACTTCACCTCGATGCACGTGAACTTCCCTGAACACACACACACACACACACACACACACACACACACACACAGAGACCTCACTAAAGCGATAGCTCAGCCAAAAATCTAAATCTGCTGTTAATTTAATCATCCTCAGACCATGCAAGATGTGAGTGAGTTTGTTCTTGTCATCTTGTTTGCTATTCGAGATGGTAAAAAGAAGATTTTTTTTGAGAGGATTTAGCTTACGTATGCAAAGGAGAGGAAAAATATGTAAAAAAAAAAAAAAAAAAAAATTGTTGCTTGAAATAAAATAAATGTTAACTGATATAAAAATATAACCATATTTTATTTCAGCTAGATTTAAGGCAAAATTTCTCATTTTCATTTAGTTTAAACTTGAAACTATAATAAAAATATTTAAATAATATAAAAATTGTTGCTTGAAATAAAATAGATGTTAACTGAAATAAAATGAAATATAAAAAATGTGATGTATTTTTATTTCAGTTAGTTTTTAAGGCAGAATTTCTCATTTTCTTCATGTAAAGGAGAGGAAAAACATGTTTAAAAAATTAAATAATATAAAAATTGTTGCTTGAACTAAAATAAATGTTAACTGAAATAAAATTAAATAAATATATATTAAAAAACTTATACGTATTTTATTTCAGCTAGTTTTTAAGGCAAAATTTCTGATTTTCATTTAGTTTAACTTCTTGTAATAAAATGAAACTAAAATAAAAATTAAAAGTTAGTAAAAAATAATGTAGACATTTTAAAAACAACAAAAACTAATAAAAATTAAAAAAAAATCACACAACAAAAATACTAAAACTTTAACTAAAATTAACAAGAAAGCAATATAAAAATACAATCAAATTCAAAACATTAACAAAAACTATAATAGTATCTCAATGAGACTAAAATAACACTGGTTTAACTTTAAATACTAAAATAGCTAAAAAAAAATTCTATAAAAATGAATGAAAACTATACATTGTAAAAAGATGTAAACTAAAGAATCAATTCAACTAATTTAAAAAGATGATTCAAATCCATTTTAGAAATAAATACTATTTGAGTTTTTCTACTTCAAAATTTCATGTTCAATTCAATGTTTCTTTGTAATTAATTGTGAAATTTACTAGCAGTTTCTGAGTGAAAATAGAAAGAATCAGGCTCAAGTTTGCATTTTATTCTGTCTCTGGCCATTATTTTGAACTTGATATCAGGATTAGTCATAAAATAATTGATCAAATAGTTAATAATGCAGCTCAGATTCAGACAGGAATCACGTGTTTGTGTGTTTTCTGCTGATTAAGGGAAAATATGAGACGACTTCACCATACGAATGATTATTAAATGCAAAAATGCTTCAAAATGCACATATTTAGTGAGAAAGTGTGATGTGAAAGAGCAAAACAGACACTATTTTTGGAATCCGCATCTCAAAATGAGTAAGAAACGAGTACTGAAGGGTTGAGCAGATATGATGCAGGACAGTGTGATTGAATGATGGGGTTGATCTGATGATCGTTGATGGGTTATGAGTGTGTGTGAGGCTCTGACCTGTGTTATAGTGTTTGGTGCAGTAGCCCAGCTCCTTCTCGTCTCTGATGATAAACTGTGGTAATGTCAGACCATCGGCGACCTGAACCGGAGCTTTATCAAGCCACTCGAAGATCAGGTCGTTCATCGTGTAGCCGACTGCAGAAAACATGAGCGGAAACTGCTGTTATCCTTTACTAGAAAACCTTTCAAATATATGCCGACTGAAATAAAAAACACTTTCAGTTATACCTTCATTAAATAGTCATTTAGTTTAAGGTGAAGTACTAAGATTACTAAAACTGAAAATAACTAAACAAAAACTGAAAAAAAAACAAAAAAAAAAACAATAAAACTAAAAACTTACTGAAAAAAAATGCACAACAAAATAACTAAAACTTTAACTAAAATTAAAATGAAAGCATATATATATATATATATATATATATAAGCTAATTCAAAATATTAATACATTTTTAAAACTTAAAATAACTAAAGAACTGAAAATAGCAAAACAAAATCTGAAATAAAAAAATAGAAATATACAGGCATTAAAAAATAAATAAATAAATAAAACTGACAAAAAGTACAACTAAGTTGTAAGTGACTAAAACTTTAAAATTAAAATGGGAATATAAAAAAAATCTAAATATTAATAAATATAAGAAAACTAAAAATAACTAAACAACTGAAAAACTTCAAACTTCGACTAGAATTAAAATAAAAAAAATCAAAATATTACCAAATTACATAAATATCATAAAACTAATATATATATATATATATATACATAAAAAACTAATAGAAAACATTAATAAATATCATAAAATTAAACAACTAAACTACTGAAAATAACTAAAAAACTGAAATAGAAAAAAATTAATAAACTATGTAGACATGATAAAAAAACACTAATAAAACTGACAAAAATACACAATTAAATGACTACAATTTTAATTCAAATTAAAATAAAAAAGGCAAATATAAGAAACCAATTCAAAATATTAATAAAACTAAAAATAACTAAACTAAAAAAACTGAAATAAAAACTATATAGACATGTTTAAAAAACTACAAAAAAACACAACAAAATGTCTAAAACTAACTAAAATTATAATGAAAACAAAAAATAAAAGTAAAACTGATCAAAAATATTAACAAATATGTAAAATTAAAAATAAATAAAAACTGAAATAAAAACAATATAGTCATTAATAAAACGAATAAAACCGAAAAAACACAACAAAATGGCTGAAATGTTATCTAAAATTAGTTAAAACATAAAATATAAAAATAAAACTGATTAAAAATAGTAAGAAATATGATAAAACTAAAAATAATGAAACAAAAAAAGTAATATAAACAATATAGACATTAATAAAACCAACAAAAAAGCACAACAAAATGTATAAAACTAACTAAAATTATAATGAAAACAGAAATAATAAAAGTAAAACTGATCAAAAATATCAACAAATATCGTAAAACTAAAAATAACTAAAAACTGAAACAAAAACTTCTAAAACAATGTAGGCATTAATAAAACTAACCTTAAAAATATAAAAATAAAACTGATTAAAAATAGTAAGAAATGTGGTAAAACTAAAAATAATGAAACAACAATTGAAATAAGAAGTAATATAAACAATATAGACATTAATAAAACCGACAAAAACACAACAACAAAATATGTGAAACATAAAGTCAAATGCAAAAGAGAAGTGAAGAGACAGCAGCTGGATGCATGAAGTACGCACAGCTCTCCAGCTGCATGGTGCAGGTCTGTACGTCCATCGGGAAGTTCTTCAGATCCATCGGACAGGACAGTATTAACGTCAGCCTACAGACACCGTGACCAACACACACTGCGTTATACAGGTTCTCTGACACTATAATATCAGAGCTGATTCATGCCACTGCAGTGTTTAATGTTAGATGAGTTTATCTGAGAAACACCTGCAAACTCGAGCCGTGTGGGCTTCACTATGACTTATGCATGAATTCAGAGCTGATGGCTTGTGATTTATAGAAACAGAGCATTTATGAAAACTAGGACAGCGTCATAACAGCTCATTTTCAAAATAAACGTGGATTTACAGTAAGAGCTGTTCAGGGCTCGTCTTCACTCCAATCAAATATCACTAGTGAGTAGAAAAGCTTTGATTTACACATACAATTTCACTATTGTTTGAGCACTAGTAAAATATTTCTATTTTGCATTCTGTTCTAATTCAATGTCATTTGAGAACTACACCTGGTGATCATGTTCTTCAGCATGACTTCAGATGAAAAGAGCATCTTTAAGAAAATTAGAACAATCTGAAAGAGTTAAGATTCATTTTATTTATCAGAGACTCAATCTGAACAAAAATATGAAATTGCTGCAGATGCTGATATTTCTATTCTGAAATTCTGAAAACCTAAACAACCTAAACCTAAACAACAGTTTAGATACTGATTTAGATACAGATACTTACATAAAATGATCTAAATATCAGTGGTCACTCTATATCTCCAATAATCTGTTTTAGCAAGATGAGATGTAAATGATCCAAACATATAATGCAATGCAATGCAGTGCTGATTGAGAGATGAAGAAATAAACGCTCCTCAGAAGATGTGAGATGAAGATCATTCCTCCGCTGAGGAACAGTGAAAGTAAAGCTTCTGGAAACAAACACTCCTCAAAAGATCCTGATGATCAGATTTGAGACGCACTGATTTTACTAGAAAATGATTGATGGAGAATCAAGTAAAGCTGAGCTGCTTCAGTCCAGTAAGTGTTCATGTGGAGATATTACTACAGATATTCTGACGTTTACTTGATCAAAATCAGTCAAGATTTGACAGCAGAAAGACACGTGAAGCGTTTCTACAATTACACTAAAAGAGCTTTGACTGGATAAAACACTCTACACTATCAATCAGAGACAGAAGGAGTGTGTTAATCATCTTCTTCATACCTGATGCTGTACAGAACGGTTCCGTCCTTGAAGATCCTCAGGAGCTTGTTATCCGTCGTGACGTCGTGGAAGTTTGCTCCTTTCTCGTTGGCGAAGAACAGGTCTGGTTTCCAGATGGAGTCCAGCATGGATGGGTCCAGATCCAGAGAGGAGTCGGGATACTCGCTGTAGGCCAGCCGAGGGTCGTTCCACTTCTGCCGGAGGAAGATGTTCACCCTGTAGTCCTGAGACACAAATACAGCCACGGACGTTTAATGATCATTTGTGACCCGTGCTGGCAAAACAGCACATTTACAAAAACGAGTTATTTTTATTTTCACATTCTCCATTAAAAGACCTTCAAAATGATAAATGTGACACTGGATCACAAAACCAGTCATAAGGGTCAATTTTTGGAAATTGAGATTTATACATCACCTGAAAGCTGAATAAATAATCTTTCCATTGATGTGTGGTTTGTTAGGATAGGACAATATTTGGTCGAGATACAACTATTTGATAATCTGGAATCTGAGGGTGCAAAAAAATCTAAATACTGAGAAAATCACCTTTAAAGTTGTCCAAATGAAGTTCTTAGCAATACATATTACTAATCAAAAATTAAGTTTTGATATATTTATGGTAGGAAATTTACAAAATGTCTTCATGGAACATGATCTTTACTTAATATTCTAATGATTTTTGGCATAAAAGAAAAATGGATAATTTTGACCCATACAATGTATTGTTGGCTATTGCTACAAATAAACCTGTGCTACTTATGACTGCTTTTGTGCTCCAGCGTCACATCTGATTTGTTGGAATCAGATGAAAAATGACTGAGCTACACCTGTTTGAAGTCGATGAAGTCAGCTCTGAGAAAAATCAAGTTTAAGTTTTCTAAAGGCTCCAAAGCAAAATCACCAGCAAAATTGCATTGTTTCCTCCACTTCCTTTCTTAATACTAATTACTATATTAATAATCAGAATATAGCCATTTTTTATTTTATCTTTGTTATTAAAAATAAGAACAGATGCAAAAAAAAAAACAACAACAACAGTAGAACAAATATAAGAAGATATATAAAATATAAGAAAGAAACAAACAGGCCTAGTGCATTACTTTTTTCATTTTACATCTAAACAAACAATATTCAAGTAAAAAAAACAAAAAACAAATAATCAAATGTAAAAATGACTTCAGTGTGTTCATTACAAATAAATTGATTATTAAAAATACAAAAGCAGTTCAATCAAGAGCAGCGATCTTTTCTTTTATTGTTAGATTAACATTGAGACAGACCAGCACAATCTCACAGCAATTCGTTCGTATGACCTCACTCGTACAAATTCATATGATTTTTTGCTAAATCGTATGTATTTTACGTTGCACAATTCGTATGAATTTGTATGAATGACCTTCACCTAACCCCGCCCCTAAACCTACCCGTTACTGAGGTTTAGACAAATCATATGAGTGAGGTCGTACGAATTCTTTCGAATTAGCCATCTTGTAAAATACGTACGAATTGGTCGTGAGATAGTGTTGGACAGACAGCCTATATAGTAAGTCGTACTGTTTTCCCCAACAGTTCCTCAAACATTTCACTTAAGACATAACTGATTATATTTGCGTGAATAACCTACTTAACTTGGTCAGATTAATTAAATTTCACCATATAAAAATGAGCTAGCTACAATTTTTACAGACATTACTGATTTTGATAATGAACAAAATTTTGCCTCTGCATCCTAACTCAAGCTACTACTACTATCAAATGTGCATTTCTAAGAGACAAAAAAGTAATATTATTGTTAATATTATCAGGCAACACAAACTTGTTTCTTGATATGAAACAATATAGTAGTAGCAGTAGGCTTCTTTTAGAAAAAGGTACTTCTCAGAAAACGTACAAATAAAGATAATTTTAGATGATTAATTACTATTTGGAACATTGGGATCGCTAGACGAGGGCTTAATGAACTCATTTTTGTGTAAACGTGAAATTCGACCAAAATCGACATTTTTCATCAGCGCAGGTCACATTTCTCCTTTGCAAATACCTTCAGTACAGGGACTAAATAAAGTTCAGCCCTTATGGTGTGTTCACACCAGACGTGATGCGAATATGCTCATGTCAATAAGACATATGATGTGTCAATAAGCTCTTTGCTGATTGGCTTGCGCGAGAACGTATTGTGAATTTTCCGCTTGAGTTGAAATTTTTTAACTTGTGTGGAAGACGCGATTGAGGCGAATATCGCGCGTTTGAGGCAAACGTGTCACGCATTTTGCATCGCCCAGCGTGAATTCGCCTCTATTTGCATCTTTGCATTGACTTTGTATTTAATCTACTTGCGCAAATAATTACATTTGCGTTTGGTGCAAACACACCATTAGCGTAACCAGAATCAATAACGATAATTATTGCGATATAATTTTCCTCGATAAAACATCCAGTGAGTGGCGCTAAAAGGTGGGTTCAATATGTGACCCTGGCATGTTTTTGTTGCATTGATATAGACACGTATTGCTGTGTTTTTATTACGCTGCTTGAGGTACGTATTGCGGCTGTTCATAATTCAAATATTCGACGAGTGTCGCTAAAATTTAATGAAAATAAAATAAATTTAATTTAATTTTATTTTATATAAGTGCAAATACCCCGCCTTGTTGGAAGAGGCTATTTACACTAACCAAAAAAGTATTTGTATTTATATATATATATATACATAATCTTGCCCCTCCTCCGCTGCATGGCTTTTTCCAAAGACTTGAAAGCGGAGTTAGTACACGGGCCTCTGTAAATGGGGACTGTCTGATACCATTTAGGCGTACAACTTTCGGACAAAATGTATTATCAATAATAGGTGGTAAACTCTGGAATAGTTTGCCCCTCCCAATAAGAGAGTGTCCCACATTCAACACCTTTAAAACTCACTTAAAACAGTGGTTTCTAGAAAACCAGAGATGTAATCATTTTTAAACTGTCACACATTTATCGCTTATACACTTTCACTGTTAAATTGAATGCAGTATAGAGGTGGATGAACAATGTTACTTCCATTATGTATTTTTGTTTTGTTTTGTTGTTGTTTTTTGTCAATGTATATGTTTTCACTATGTGTACTTTTGCATTTATAGTGAATGAATGTTGTGTTATTGTTGGTTGTCTTTATGTTAGTTTTATGTTACCTGCCTAGGGACTGCAGATGAAAAGTAGTTATTGTTACTAATTCTGGCATATTTACATGGTGTATTTTTTTTTTTTTTATATATATATATACCAATGTTCATGAATATGCATGGTCCCTATTAAATAAACCAATAAATAAATAAATAAAATATTACAATTATTTTATTTTACCTAGTTGCAGAGGAAAATTTTCTCATTTTCATTTAGTTTAACTTGATGTACTGAAGAAAAAAAATAAAACTAAACCTGAAATTAAAATGAATAAAAACTATAGAGATATTAAAAAAAATGACAAGCACAACAAAATTACTAAAAATTAAAACAGAAAATACAAAAACATTCAAAAAACTATAATAGCATCTAATAAAATAAAACAGCTATTACTTTTATATTTTTGTGCTTTCAAACACATTTTATACAGCAGCTTCATAAAAGACTCCTTAATACAGCCATAAAAAATTAAACATTCATTGCTGTACTCTTGACTTCATCATAACATGTATAGCAAAGCCATTCAGTGACTTTATAAGCATTTCTGTGTGCTTTTGTTCAAAGTTTAACTAATGAAGTGAAGTGACTATAGAAATCCAATGTCATTCAAGGTTTTCATTAGATGAAGCTCTTTGAAAATGGTGTTGAGCGAATATATTAGCCAGACCTTTTGTTCCATTCATTACAAGCAAATTATGGCATTACAAAATGCCTATAGAAATCAAGCTAATTAACTGCCGAAATATAAAGATATGTAGCATATTTTATTGTAGTATAATTTTGTGCACGCATTTTTAACAAATGTATTAACAGTATTTTATTACAGTTAACAATGTATTATATATACATATATAATATATATATATGTATATATAATACATTGTTAACTGTAATAAAATACTGTTATAAAATAAAATATTGTAAATATGTAAAATATTATAAAAGTATTTAAAAAAAATATTTATGCACGTTATATATATATATATATATATATATATATATATATATATATATATATATAAAATATATATAAATTAAAATACATTTATACAATTTATATTTAATACATGAAAAATAAAATCATGTTTTTTCTATTTTAAATATATTTTATACATCTGTCTATATGGCTCTATATATATATTCTAGTTATTAAAATTATGACACAAAAGTAAATCATCCAGATGCATTATATTATTTTTGTATTTAAGAAATCATTATTTTAAAAAGTAATGAAATATATAAAATCATAAAATAGTGGTTTACATTAGTGATTTTTGCATATGTAGTATTTTTTTTAACATCATTTTAATGTCGTTTTGTCTGAAATCATTGAGCTCTTGTCATAGTTTGTATTCTCTGTACAGTTCATTAGTGGGCTTGTATGGCTGGTTGCTTAAAAATGATGATCAAAAACATGTAAACAAAATTAGCATTTGATCAAAGCAGCGTCTCTGGTGTTCATGTTTAATATCCACTGGAGATGCGTTTGGATTTCAGTAATATTCCTTGGGAAAGAAGAATGAGAGCTGACTCCAGATCTGGGAATTGTTTACGCCTGAAGCGTCTGGAAATCTCCAAACATGACTCTAATCCATCTGAATTCAGGCCCGCTGGCCGATCCAGAGCTTCATTCTCAATCTGAATTATTAAAACGAAAGCCGTTTAATGCCAGTGTGTGTAGAACAAGGAACATTGAGGCAATGAAAAGTGAAAAGCTTGTTTTGTTAGGTGGGACTTTATTGGATTTTATTCATGTGATTGATTGGAAAGTGTTGATTAGAGATTATTTGCAACAGGAGCAAATAGTAAGAATAGTAAATGGATAACACTCCTGTCAATTCGTCTTTTTAGCAAAGTAAAGACGTAATGACAAACTCTCACCATAGTGGTTTCTGTCACGGAGCCGAAGCTGTTGATGAATATATTGCACGTGACGTTCACAGGAGGACCTGCAGATGACAAATAAGAATAACATGATGATAAACACCAAAGAATTCACCATTCAGATGACATGTAATATCATTCAAAGCTTTGGGGTTGGTAAGATTTAGTTTCTTCTGCTCAAAAAGGCTGCATTTATTGATTTAAAAATATAGTAAAAATTTTGAAATATTATTAGAATTTAAAATAACTGTGTTCTATGTGAATATCTGTTAAACTGTAATTGATTGCTGTGATCAAAGCTGAATTTTCAGCATCATTACTCCAGTCTTCAGTGTCACATGATCCTTCAGAAATCATTCTAATATTCTGATTTGCTGCTCAAGAAACATTTCTGATTATTATCAATGTTGAAAACAGTTGTGCTGCACAATATTTTTGTTGAAACTGTGATACATTTTATTTTTCAGGATTCACAGATGAATAGAAAGTTCAAAAGAACAGCATTTATTTGAAATAGAAATCTTTTGTAACATAGAAATGTCTTTACTGCAGTGTTATTTTAGTATTATTTATATACTACCATAGTTTTTAATAATTTTGAATGAGTTTTTATTTATATAACCTATTTTAATTTTGTTTTAGGATTTATGTACTTTTGTCATTTTAATTTATTTATTTTTTTATATTTCAGTTTTAGATCTAGTTTTATTTATTTCCAGTTTATCATTTAAGTGCCCCAATTTCAGTTAGTTGCCTAGGTAACATTTCTAATTTTCATTTAGTTTTTCATCAAATATGTATTTTGTTTCATTTAATATTTTATTTCTACATTTTTTCAATTAGCAAAAATGTTTTAATAGTTTTATTTTTAATTAAAAATAATAACCCATGCTTTACTGTCACTTTTAAACAATTTAATGCATCCTTGCACAATCATGTAACTGAAATAATTTATATTAACTGCCTTTTGACAATATTTGATTAGACATGTAACTGTAATATTTTATTTTATATTTCATTATATATTTAACTCTAATATTTTATTTCAGCTTTTATTCAATTTGCAAAAATTGTAAGTTTTATTTTAGTTAACAATAATAACCCTGCTTTACTGTCACTTTTGAGCAATTTAATGCAGTATTGTAACTCAAATAATGAATATTGATTGCCTTTTGACTATATTTGTGACCCTGGACCACAATTTTATTAAATTGAGATTTATGCATCATCTGAAAGCTGAATAAATATTCTTTTCATTGATGACTGGTTTGTTAGGATAGGACAATATTGGCTGAGATACAATTATTTGAAAATCTGGAATCTGAGGATGTAAAAAAATCAAAATATTGAGAAAATCACCTTTAAAGTTGTCCAAATGAAGTTCTTAGCAATGCATATTACTAATCACAAATGAAGTTTTGATATATTTACGGTAAGAAATTTACAAAATATCTTCATGGAACATGATCTCTACTTAATATCCTAATGATTTTTGGCATAAAAGAAAAATTGATAATTTTGACCCATACAATGTATTTTTGGCTATTGCTACAAATATACCTGTGCTGCTTAAGACTGGTTTTGTGCTCCAGGGTCACATTTGATATATACTGTATCTAACTCTATATAGTTATAATCCTTGTCTACACTTCACAGTGTACACCTCATTAGTAATTCGCTTTAGTTAAAAGCTTCTGCTAAAGGAATCGATGTAAATATTTTAACATTTATGTGTTTGCTCTGAAATGGTTAATGTAGATTGAAAATATTTAATGCAAGAAGCATTGTAATATATTGTGAATATATCGCTCAGCGCCACACAGCATGGTTTTTTGAGCAGATTGTAGCCTGTCATGCATGTTGAAAATCATGAAAGGAGTTTATTAAGGTTCTCTAGGTGCAGCTTTCTAAAAATAATCCATTAGATGCGCCTTGGAGGTATTTTGAACCTCGTGAATGTTTTCTAACAAGATTGCGTTTTAATCACTCCTGGGCACAAACACACATCCACGCCAAACTGAGCTGAAGAGATGAGCTGAATCAAAGCTGGCGCTCGTCTGCTGTAGAGCGAAGGAGAAACAGGCAGCTTCAGCTTTAATAGCGTCCTTCAGATACCGCTCAGAAACAAATAAAGTAAGAGACTGTTCAATAATACAGCAGATGAATGCAGACGAATCGCTCTGCTCTGTGTTCATTAGTCTATCCTTTGCTTTGACAGACACCATTCACTTCCAAAATACACTAAAGTGAAACTAAAGTTCCTTCTCAATGTTGCATGAGCAGATGACTTTATTTGGAATATAGGATATATATTACTTTTAGTTTTTTACTTGCACTTCAAGTTAAAATAAATAAAAAATGTTTCCAAATGAGAGTAAAATGTTTTTCTTTTACTTTCAGTTAACATTTAATTTATTTCAAGTGATGAAATTTTATATTTTCAGTTATGTGTCTCAGGCATATTTCACCTAAAAATCAACAAAGAAATAATTAATTATATTTTGCATAAAGAAAATTAAGCCTATATTAAAAACAAATTTCAATTAATTTTAAAAATTATCCATATCCAATAATTACTCATACTAAGTTCTCACTGCTGTACTTAAAAAATAAATAAATATATTTTGCATAAGGAAAATTAACACTATAGCTATTTTTTGCATTGTGAAATTAATGTCATCAATTATGCACATTACATCTTAAATTTGTATTGCTGTAATTGAGGAAAAAAACAACAGAGAAATAATAAATATAGTGCAAAAAGAAAATGTAGCATATATTAAGATTTGTATTGTGACATTAATCAATCATGTAGATTTCAATTAAAAACATTGTATTACATTTATAGTACGTTTATAGTACATTACATTATAGTAATACAGTTAAAATAAAGAAAATAAAATTAATAAAGCAAATCTCTCCCGTGAACTGCCAAAATACACGCAGCACGTTACATGTCCCACCAGAGACAGTAATATACTGGATCACTGTTACACAGCAATAAAGGATGCATATCACTCTGTTCCACGGGCAGCTTTAGGACTCTCTGATCACTGCTTGGTTCATCTTATACCGACCTACAGGCAGAAACTGAAATCAGCTAAACCTGTTTTAAGGACTGTTAAAGATGGACTAATGAAGCAGAGTGGGATTTAAGAGCCTGTTTCGATCTCACTGATTGGAGTGTTTTTGAGGCTGCTGCAAATGATCTGGACGAGCTCATAGAGACTGTCACTTCATATATCAGTTTCTGTGAGGATTTGTGCAGCCCTACCAGGACTCATTTAACCTACAACAATGACAAACCATGGTTCACTGCAAAACTCAGACAGCTCCGTCAGGCCAAAGAAGATGCTTACAGGAAGGGGGACAAAGTCTTGTGTAAACAGGCCAAATACACACTGGAAAAGGAGATCAGAGTGGCAAAGAGGAATTATTCTGAAAAAATAAGGATTCAATTCTCTTCCAGTGACTCAGCATGAGTGTGGAAAGGTCTGAAAGACATCACCAGCTACAAGACACCATCCCCCAGCACGGTGGAGAATCAACAACTGGCAGACGATCTGAATGAGTTCTACTGCAGGTTTGAAAAAACGTCCCACACCTCAGTGGATCACCAGCTTCCTGACAGACAAGCAGCAGCTAGTGAGGCTGAGAAAATACACATCCAGCACTCGTACGATCAGCACCGGAGCTCCTCAGGGCTGTGTTCTCTCCCCACTGCTCTTCTCTCTCTACACCAATGACTGCACATCTAAAGACCCCTCTGTCAAGCTCCTGAAGTTTGCAGACCACACCACACTGATCAGCCTCATCCAGGACAGTGACGAGTCTGCTTACAGACAGGAGGTTAAGGAGCTGGCTGTCTGGAACAGTCTTAACAACCTGGAGCTCAACGCGCTCAAAACTGTGGAGATGATCGTGGACTTCAGGAGAAACCCCCCTGCTCTCCCCCCACTCACCATCATGAACAGCACTGTGACTGCAGTGGAGTCATTCAGATTCCTGGGCACCACCATCTCTCAGGACCTGAAGTGGGACAATCACATTGAGTCCATTGTCAAAAAGGCCCAGTAGAGGCTGTACTTCCTTCACCAGCTGAGGAAGTTCAACCTGCCACAGGAGCTGCTGAATCAGTTCTACTCCGCCATCATTGAATCCATCCTCTGCACTTCAGTAACTGTCTGGTTCAGCTCAGCTACCAAATCTGACCTCAGAAGACTACAGAGGGTAGTCCGGACTGCTGAGCGAATCATTGGTACAACCCTCCCCACTCTCCAAGAACTGTAAAGTGAAAGTCGTGACGTATTGTCAAGTACGGTGACCCATACTCGAAATTGGTGCTCTGCATTTAACCCATCCAAGTGCACACACACAGCAGTGAATAGTGAACAAACGCGCACACACACACACCGTGAACACACACCCGGAGCAGTGGGCAGCCATTGCTCCAGCGCCCGGGGAGCAATTGGGGGTTCGGTGCTTCTTGCTCAAGGGCACCTCAGTCATGGTATCGAAGGCAGAGAGAGTGCTGTTCATTCACAATCCCCACCTTCAATTCCTGCCGGTGTGAGAATCGAACCAGCAACCTTCAGGTTACAAGCCCAACTCTCTAACCATTAGGCCACGACTTCCCCGTACTTATCCAGAGTGAGCAAAAGGGCTGGCAAAATCACTCTGGACCCCTCACATCCAGCACACTCCCTCTTTGAACTGTTGCCGTCTGGTCGACGCTACAGAGCTCTGAGCACCAGAACGACCAGACACAGGAACAGTTTCTTCCCTCAGGCAATCCATCTCGTGAACACCTGACAATAATTGTGGAACACACAATATTTATACACTTATTTATCTAACACACATATTTAGTTTACATTTCAATTTGCACATAATATACCTGTACATACAAAACTGTCTATTGTAATATACCTGTACCTACAATTGTCAATTTGTATATTGTTATTCCTTATTTACTTGTTCTATTTTTTTATTCTTTTATTATCTGTGTTTTTGTTCTGTCACTGCCATTCTGTTGCACTGTGGAAGCTTCTGTCACAAAAACAAATTCCTCGTATGTGTAAACATACCTGGCAATAAAGCTCATTCTGATTCTGATTCTGAAAAACTGATGAGTGTCTACTGATGAGAATAATAAGACAGTAAAATATCCTAAAAAGAAGAACAAAAAAATGGTGGTGTTTTCGTGGCACAAAATATAAAAGAATGACAAGAAACTACATAATTAACATGAACAAACAATAAACAATACTTCTACAACCTTTATTAATCTTGGATAACATTAGTTATTTCACTGTAAACTATCATGAACAAACAATTGTATTTAACAAACATTAAAAAGATTAACAATAGCTATTTAAATATTTTGCTCAATGTTAACATTAAATAATTTTAACAAATGAGTTACCAAATTATATTCTTTAGATATATAGAAAATTTATACATTAATAATTTCTCATTTTTTTTTCTTTTGATATTGGGGTGAGATGTGAGCGATGTGTGTGTGAGATGTAAGTGTGAAGCTGAAGGTTGACTGAACATGTTTCAATGAGCTGTGTTCCCCAAAGCACTAGAAGATAATTGACTGAGTATGTTTGTTTTCCAGGTCATTAATCAGACGTTCGTCCCGAGGAACGGCCAGCACTCGTTATACAGACGCTCTCTGTGCAAAGTCAGGTCAAGGGCAAATGCTTACAGGACAACAGGTCTGGAAGCAACTTTTTAGCATTGTTAACTTATATGATGCTGTTGATTCAATGAGTTCATTTGGTCCAATTAATTATGGAAAAAATAACATGGTTTAACAGGGTTTTTGTCACAGCAGAACTGTTGAGCGGCTCTAATAAATCCACGTTTTTGAACGAATCAAGTGATTCAGTGACTTATTCATAAAGACAGTCACTTGCTTCATTTCTGAATGAATCAGCTGTTTGAACGAACTGACTGAGGTAATGATTCAGTGACTCCTTTAGTGAAAGTGACCTCAGAAGACTACAGAGGGTAGTCCGGACTGGCCTAATGGTTAGAGAGTTGGGCTAGTAACCTGAAGGTTGCCGGTTCGATTCATTCAAACGGCTCATTCGATCAGAAACGAAAAACAAGCGACTGTGCTTATAAAGGAGTCACTGAATCATTGGCTCGCTCGATTCATTCAAATGGCTCAACAAGCGACTGTTTCTAAATGAATGAGCCGTTTGAATGAATCGATTGAGCCAATGATTCAGTGACTCCTTTATAAGCACAGTCGCTTGTTGAGCCATTTGAATGAATCGAGCAAGCCAATGATTCAGTGACTTTTTCATAAGGACAGTCACTTGTTTTTCGTTTATGAACGAATGAGCCGTTTGAATGAATCGAGCGAGCCAATGATTCAGTGACTCCTTTATATATATATATATATATATATATATATATATATATATATATATATATATATGTTGTTTTTTTTTATTAATGGCAAGGTACCAAAGATACAAGTACAAACAAATATCAACTTTACGTACAAAGAGGTGACATTACATGCAAAGCACCATTTATATACGTATGTAACAATAAATTAGTAATATAAAACGAAAGCTTTAACAGAATAAATTAAAATGATGAAATAAATTAACTGTTTTAAGAGCTTTAAGATTCTTGGAAGATGAAATAGTTTGGATGTACTGTTGAACCTCTTTTTTAAAAACAATAAATAAAGGATTTTGATGAGAGAATTTACTGCAGTGAATATGAAATTTCGCAAGAAATAATAATAGGTTAATAATAAAATATTCATTAATTTGATCTTTTTGTATATTAAAGAAGCCAAACAGTACATCCTAAAAAAAAAGAGAAACTCAGGAGCACATTGTAATTGATAACATTAAAGAATTCAATCCAAAATAGCTGTGTGTGAGGACAATCCCAGAAAATATGCATATCATTTTCGTTAGGGTCACCACAAAAAGAACAGCTTGTATCTATGTCTGATTTAAACCTTTTCAGAAACACTTTAGCTGGGTAAAATTTGTGTAACAATTTGAATGAGATTTCTCTGACCTTGTTAGTTATTATGTATTTCGAAGACAGAGTCCAGACTTTTTTCCAATCAATATGATCAACAACATTCTTCCAATAAGACACCACATACGGAGTTGTTACAAGCTCCTTTTGAAAGAGCGATCTTATCTTATAGTTCTGTGATGAAGGATGTGACAAAAAGCACAGTTTTCCTGCTGGGATTTCAAATGGGTCCAAAGAAATAGATAAAGTGTTGGGTGATCTAACAGAGTCCCTTAAAAGCATGACAACTCCTCCAGGAATAGCGTCCATGACAATGGAGAATTCTTTGAGAGTTACTGGAAAATCAAATTTGCATAAGAATTCTTCATAACTTAAAATAAGACCTTCTGAGTTAAATAACTGGGAAACAATCAAAATGTTTTTCTCAAACCAATTACTAAAAGACAAAGATTTTCTCTTATAAACAATGTCTTGATTGTTCCAAATGAAGTACCGGTGAGGGGAGAAATTGTGCTTAAAGATTAATGACCATGAGCATTTCATAATGCCTGTTTATGAAATTTAGATAAATTGTAAGGGATTCTAGCAATATTATAGTTACAAATTAATAAGAAAGGGAGACAACCTAATTTGGAAAAGAAGTAATTGGGGATAAAATTCCAGATTGAGTTTGGATTACACAAAAACTGCCTAATCCAATTAATTTTTGAAAGTGTTGTTCAAAGAAGTGACTCCTTTATAAGCACAGTGGCTTGTTGAGCCGTTTGAATGAATCGAGCGAGCCAATGATTCAGTGATTCGTTCATGAAGACAGTTGCTAGCTTTGTTTGAACGAATCAGTCAAATGTATGATTGAATGACTCATTTATTAAACCAGAGAGTTGTGGCCACCTACTGGCCAGTTTTAATATCATATTTTCTGTATAATTTCATGTTCTTTTTAAATCACATCATATTTCAATATTCAGTTTTTTTAAACCCATTAATGTCCATTTAAAACCCATTGACCTCAAAGCATTATTTATGCAGTTCTAATTGCAATGTAAATGCACCTAAATGCCACTTCAGATGCAGCTTCTGAAAACAATGTTACATTTACATTTGTAATGTAAAATGTAATGTAAATGTAAGCGTAAATGAAAACAATGTCATGGCTACATTATAGCCTTAAAGGTTTATGTGTAATAACTTCTATGTTGAATCGAAATATATTTGTTCTGAAGCTACGTTTTGTAGTATCTATTCAATGCTTTTCTCATTTAACACAATAATGACATTAAATGATCTTTTGGGGGGTAATTTCTCAACCCAAATTGATATGTGATTAATTTATGACTGATTTGATTAATTAATAGGTACATCATGTTATTATTCCAATTAAAAATTTTAATCGCTTGGCAGCCTTGTTTGTAAAAATAAATTGATAAAGCATTATCATTATGATAAAGCAGCATCAGAATGTTTTGATTGATTGTAATGGCATGCATAAGAACAGCAGTGTAGTGAACTGAAGTGGTTTCATGCCTTTAAAGTTGGGTCTTATCCGTGCGTCGTAACCTGACGTTCTGCCCATCAGTTTGTCCAGGAAATCAGAAGGAGACATCGCAGATGAAGATTCACGTCCAGATATTCTCTCGTACTCTTTTCCTGCCATTATCCTGAGACACAATAAACATCACAAACCATTCACTTATTTTTGAAACTTACTCTTAATGTTCATATGGTTATCATTTTTATAGCCATAAACTAATGTTCCCAGAATGTTACCACAACTGTTTTTGGTAATGTTATAAAATAAGAAAGTTCCTTAGCAAATTAACATAACTAGAATCGAATAAAGTAGAATTAAATTTATTTATCAATAAAAAACTCTCTCTTTTTAATTTTATATCAATGAACTTGAGGCTCTTTGTCCTAGAGAATGAACTGCAGCAATTGAGCGGGGCTAGTTGTCACACTTTTACTCCACTGAATATCCTGGAGGTTGTTTTTATTTTTGAATTTCTGTATAGACCCAAACCAGTATGAACTACAAACAAGTTATCTAACATGTTTACCTTTGTTGTTCAGAAAATGAGATACAGTTCATTTAACACAAACTGACCCTCATTGTGGGGCATGTTGTCACACTATTGACACAAATTTACATTTACATTTATTTATTTAGCAGACGCTTTTATCCAAAGCGACTTACAAATGTGGACAAATAAAATAAAACACCAATAAAAGAAACAGCAAAAAATGTCATATCATAATTAATGAATTATGTGACAGTTTCAGTTCATTACATTCAGTTCACCCTCTTTGTAGTGATTTTTGTCTTCATGTAGGCTGTTAGTGTGGTTTTATTTTGTCTACTTATTAATCAACATACGTTACACAAATATGACACTGGATGATAAAGAATTCACACAAATATTCTAATTCAAATGTGGTCTGAAGTAGATATTTGAAATCAACAGAGCAATGCTACTTGCGTACTTCTGACTAAAAACCTCAGTTACTGAGACACAACGAACCCCAGTTTCCTACAGAATCACAAAAATAGAATGGAATCTTCATTGATCTAAACGAATTCAAATTTAATTTGAATTGACATTCTGATTTTAATCCGAGCATTCTTTAATTGTCATGGCAACGCGCTTCAGGATCCGCGCACAAGAGAACGACCAGAGACGCTCTTCGCGCTTTTGCGTTTCATAAACGTCCTTGTATTCCTAATATTGAGCTCTTTAGAAGCCTAAACAGTTGTTGCTCTCACAGCTGAAGAAGTGAAGCAGGTACCTGAAGTTGTGCATTTCTATCAAGCATGCGAGTAAAGTTGTGAGGAGTTTTCCAGAAGGGCGAGTCATTCCTCTGGCTTCGCTCGCGTTCCCTCATGGGCTCACGAACGCGCCCTGAACGAGCTCCAGTCGCGTTTTCTTCCGAGCTAAAACACAGCCGGAGGATTCCGCAGGTAAAGCCACTTCAGCCCAGAATCTCATGGTTCGTGTGTGTGAAAGAAACGACACCGACACGCCGCGGATCCGCTGTTGCGCGCTCCCAAAGCGTCTAAAACCATTCTGCGCTCGAATCAGACGCAGCGGGAACGGAACGCGCGATTAGAGATGACGGATGCGGTCCTGTCTGTCGTTAAATGATGTGTTTTCAGAGTGAGACGCGTCTGTCAGCGCTGGAGAAGCTCTTCTGATCACAGACGCTGGATTGTGCGCCAGGTTCAGCACTTGGGCAGCTCCGCGCCTCTCTGTGCGCATGCGCAACAAATCCGAAGTGGCGGATCGTGAGCGGATTCTTAACCTGAAATGTTGTTTTGAGAGATTTTAAGAATTAACGACCGAAGTAAGTCTCGGTTATGTTAAGGCTTGTGCCCTCCGCCCCTGAAGTAACTCAAAACAATATGTTTGTTTTAAAAGTAGGCTATGTAGGCATATTCTTCCATGTATTCTGGTAGCGCTTTCAAATAACATTTCGACATAAGCAAAAATGTTACATTATATCAAAATGTGTGCAAAACAGACAATGGCGAACAGAATTTACGTTCGCCAATGCGGTAACCAAAGCAACCGAGCATTCAAGTATTGTAATTTATTTATTTTTTTATTATACACAATTTATTTAATTGTTTATATTATTTAAACATCACAAATAGATCACAATAACATTTCAACATAAGCAAAAATGTTACATTAAATCAAAATGTGCACAAAACAGATGCTTGCGAACAGAATTTGCCTTCAATGCGGTAACCATAGCAACCGAGCGATTTCTGTTTTGAATTGGAGGTGGCATCAAAGTATTGTAATTTTTTTATTATTATACACATATTTTATTTAATTTCTTATGTTATTTAAACATCACAAATAGATCACATTAACATTTCGACATAACCAAAAATGTCACATTATATCAAAATGTGCGCAAAACAGATGCTCGCGAACAGAATTTGCGTTCCCCAATGCAGTAACCATAGCAACCGAGCGATTTCTTTTTTGGATCGGACGTAAAATCAAAGTATTGTAATTTTTTATTTTTATAAACATTTTATTTCATTGTTTATATTATTTAAACATCACAAATACACAAAACTATTGTTTTGTGTAAAACGTCTTGGTTGACTTTTCAGGCTGCAATAAGACATTTGAGATGCGCAAAACGAATCTCAACCAATTCCACCCAGATAATAAATGCCAGAAATTCCTTTAAAAAGTCTATGCCTTTTAAAATTATTGAATAATTTCCACAATAATTGACATTATTTAATTAATACAGACATCATCAAGCATTTACACATAAAATTAATAAAAAATAAATAAATTATATATTCAAGGGTTAATATAGAGATACAATTGTATTTTTAATATTTTGAATTAGTTTTTACATTTTAATTTTTAAATTAAAGTTTGAGTATTTGTGTTGTTTTTTGTCATTTTCATTATTTTATATATATCTAGCTGAAAATAACTTTGAGTTTTTTTTTTTATAACTTATTTTTTTTCTATTTTTTATGATAGTAGTTTTAGTTTTAGTTAATAACCCTGACTATATTATCCTGCCACCCTATAGGATAAGCCGTTTGAATGCAATGGATGGATAAATTCTATATTTTCTGTTGGTTTACCATTTTCAGGTTAAGTCATTAGCCATTGTTTAAAAATAAATAAGTATATACATATATACAGTGGTGTGAAAAATTGTTTGCCCCCTTCATGATTTTTTTTTTTTTTTGCATGTGTCGTCACACTTTAATGTTTCAGATCAAACAAATTTAAATATTAAAGATAACACAAGTAAACACAACATGCAGTTTTTAAATGAAGTTTTTTATTATGAAGGGAAAACAAAATCCAAACCCACATGGCCCTGTGTGAAAAAGTGCTTGCCCCCTAAACCTAATAACTGGTTGGGCCACCCTTAGCAGCAACAACTGCAATCAAGAGTTTGCGATAACTTGCAATGAGTCTGTTACAGCGCTGTGGAGGAATTTTGGCCCACTCATCTTTGCAGAATTGTTGTAATTCAGCCACATTGGAGGGTTTTCGAGCATGAACCGCCTTTTTAAGGTCATGCCACAGCATCTCAGTAGGATTCAGGTCAGGACTTTGACTAGGCCACTCCAAAGTCTTCATTTTGTTTTTCTTCAGCCATCCAGAGGTGGACTTGCTGGTGTGTTTTGGATCATTGTCCTGCTGCAGAACCCAAGTTCGCTTCAGCTTGAGGTCACGAACAGATGGCCGGACATTGTCCTTCAGGATTTTTTGGTAGACAGCAGAATTCATGGTTCCATTTATCACTGCAAGTCTTCCAGGTCCTGAAGCAGCAAAACAGCCCCAGACCATCACACTACCACCACCATATTTTACTGTTGGTATGATGTTCTTTTTCTGAAATGCTGTGTTACTTTTACACCAGATGTAATGGGACACACACCTTCCAAAAAGCTCAACTTTTGTCTCATCAGTCCACAGAGTATTTTCCCAAAAGTCTTGGGGATCATCAAGATGTTTTCTGGCAAAACTTAGACGAGCCTTTATGTTCTTTTTGCTCAGCAGCGGTTTTCATCTTGGAACTCTGCCATGCAGGTCATTTTTGCCCAGTCTCTTTCTTATGGTGGAGTCATGAACACTGATCTTAACTGAGGCAAGTGAGGCCTGCAGTTCTTTGGATGTTGTTCTTGGGTCTTTTGTGACCTCTTGGATGAGTCGTCACTGCGCTCTTGGGGTAATTTTGGTCGGCCGGCCACTCCTGGGAAGGTTCACCACTGTTCCATGTTTTCGCCATTTGTGGATAATGGCTCTCACTGTGGTTCGCTGGAGTCCCAAAGCTTTAGAAATGGCTTTATAACCTTTTCCAGACTGATAGATCTCAATTACTTTCTTTCTCATTTTTTCCTGAATTTCTTTGGATCTCAACATGATGTGTAGCTTTTGAGGATCTTTTGGTCTACTTCACTTTGTCAGGCAGGTCCTATTTAAGTGATTTCTTGATTGCGAACAGGTGTGGCAGTAATCAGGCCTGGGTGTGGCTACAGAAACTGAACTCAGGTGTGATAAACCATAGTTATGTTTTAACAGGGGTGGCCATGTGGGTTTGGATTTTGTTTTCCCTTCATAAAAAAAACCTTCATTTAAAAACTGCATGTTGTGTTTACTTGTGTTATATTTGATTAATATTTAAATTTGTTTGATGATCTGAAACATTAAAATGTGACAAATATACAAAAAAAAATCAGGAAGGGGGCAAACAATTTTTCCACCACTGTGTATATATATATATATATATATATATATATATATATATATATATATATGAATGTATATATTGTGGACAACCTCAGTTGTTAATTGTTTTTCTTTTCTAAAATATCTATCAAATTGAAAAGGAAATAAACAATAGGCTCACCAGCTCACACCTCTGGGGAATTTATCAGGAACCCAGGTTGCCTTGGAAACAGATTCACTTAGCACATGATTGCAAATGCTAAAAGGTTGAGCTTGTTGCTTCAGTGCAGGAGGAGAGTGACAGACGGGTCATGTCTGTGTGACTGACAGCATCAATCACATTATCTAGAGCCCCAGACAGCTTTAGCAAAGTGTTTTCTTGTGTTTTGTCTCAATTCTTTTCTAGGAGCTGAGACCAAAGGTGTGTAGACACTTATTCCATCTGCTAGTTTTCCTATTATGATTCTGCCATGGGAGTCTATGGCAGCCTGTTGAACTAGGTAGTAAAAAATATGAAATCTGGCACAATACTAAGACAATTTCAATTTATACTTTTGCTGATTTGAAGCTTCTAGCACCACCAGCAATTTTCTTTTCTGCCTGCATGTACTTATCCAACTGTGACTATTTTGAATGTTATTAAAATTGACTTTTCAAACGTATTCTAGGGCTCTTTATTTTATTGCCACAAAATGATTTGCATAATATTCTGACAGTATAATATAAATTATTTGACAACATCGGCTAATGGTCAAAAGTTATATGCATTTGTATTGTATTATCTACCTTATTTTGCAGCGCAGATGTAAACAATTTTTCGCGAATGTACGAGACTTCCGATTCATTAGCAGCGGTAAAATAAATAGACCTATATGAAAAAATAAATGCAGTAAACCGTAAAACTATTCGCACTACAATCCAGTGTGTTTATGATTATGATAATAAATTAAAGTAATATGATACCAAATACCAGTTTGTAATATCAGCTGTTTGTTTTGTTTTGTACAGCTAAAAATAACTGGTAGTGAATTAAAACGGAAGTCGCGCACATTCAGATTTCAAATTATGCTTTATTTATTTATTTAGCAGTGAACATACATTTAAAAAGCAATTGCAACATGTCAGTTATATCAAAACAGATACTAAATGAAACAAATAGGCCTACAATAATAATAATAATAAAAATAAAAACTGAAAAAAAATATTTTTCACATTTCTATAATCAATTAAGATACATAGCCTACTGTGTGGATAAATAATTAAAAGGATAGTAGGCTTTACAGTAATTTACAGTTTTTTGGCTTTGTTATTTCTTATTTCTGTTAAGGTGTACAAGTAGTGACCTATTTCTATTTTAAAATAAGTAACAATAGGTTTTTTCAATGCCCATTTATAGTTGTTGTGGATAAAGAATTTTCCTTATGAGTACATTTATGAAATACCATATATTAAAATTGATATCATTATCATAAAACAATATCTTAATTTTAGTTAAAATTCAATGTTTGTATTATTTTTAACAACAACAACAACAACAACAACAACAAAAAATCAAATGTCCGCCTGCTCTTACATTAAATATACAGTGAATATATAGGAATATTTGATTGATCACAAAATTGCTATTTTATTTATATTTTTATAAATGTTTTTTTTTTTTAAATTTTCATCTTGTTTTTGTTGGCTAATTTTTGTTTTTTCTTTTTCTGACAATGAATTCTGACTGAATGAGCTGTGTTGCCATGTTAAACAACTTACTGTTAAAAGGAACTACATTCCTTGGTGAAAGAATTGATTGTTCCAGTTATTATATAACTCATTATGTCCTTAATCATTTTGCAGTTTTATAAAAGCAGTAAGCCACTCAAGGCCATTCATTTGTGTTGTGCAGAAGAACAGCGCTTACCAATGATAAAATCCCATAAAGCACTGCCTTATTGGCTTTTTGCTTCTTTAAATTACATAAGATATGAATTCTTTTGCCTCTGAGCATATGAAAAATTAACAGCAACTGTTGCACAAACCATTCTGGTGATTAAAGCCAAATGCAGAGGCACTGACAGACAGAAGAAGCACAAAACACTGATGTATTATTAAATGACTGCTATTTATGAGATCATTTTATTCAGTGGCAGCTATATATATACTAGTAATCAAACACAAAAAAACAAGCTGGCTCAAACTGACACTAGATTTCTTAGTGGTTCATTTTTACCCATTAACATGACAAAATACAAAAGATAAAGAGACTGAAATCTGAGATTTATATTCTATAGCCTCAAGTTGTCCACCTTATCCTGTTCTGTATGATTTCTGTGGTGCTTCAGGTGATGAATAATATCTGTTTGATCCACAATATGACAGGTCACTGTCACTGACGCTGTCGAAACTCATTTCCTTCAACATCTTTAAATCAAACACCGCCTGACCTACAAAACAGACTGACAATGAGCGACAAGAAAACCGAGCGCATTATTTGTATGATTTCGTACCTCGTAATTTGTGTCTGTCAGTGTCAAAACAGTGAACAGATCTCCGTTCGAAAGGATTCGTTTATGCAAAAAGGAAAATTTGTTGTCTTTTCTGCACAGCAGCAGTTCATTTGTGGGTGCTTTTAGACATTATTGTGGTTGACTAAAACTTAAAAGCTGCGGTTCAGGATTATGAAATATAAAAACTAATGCAAGAGAGGGCAACGGGTCTCTCTATGTCTCTTCATGAGACAAGTGCAATTGGCCCGGCCGAAGGTGCAATCATCAAACTGGACGTTAAATCCTGTGAGTGATGACCTTTGGTCTGATAGGAAGGGTAATTATATAGGAGACGCCTGGTTTAATAAAGCTGTGGTCAGAGAGTGGCCTTTTTATATATTCTTATATAATACGGTCATTAAATCTGAACTGGATGCTGTCATAATATCATAGTTTAAAGCTGTAATGAATGAAAAATCAATGAAGGTCTCTGTATATGTCTGCTTCGTGTTTCTTATGTGACACATTATCCTTCAATCAGACGGCTGCAGAGCTAAAAAAGAGAGAAAGAATCCATTTCTTCTTTAAATAAAGCTCCAGACCAGTCATTTATCCATTAGAGAAAAGCATCTTTCTCAGAAAACACTGGCACTTCTGTTCAGTAAATCTGACTGAATCCACATGATTTTATGTTTTAGCTATAGTTTGAAGTTTGTGTCTTTTGTAAATGGTTTACTATTAGGATGCAAATGTGGTATTCCCCTTTTAAACAATTTTTCAGGATGATCAAGCCACAGCTCTGAAATGCAGCAGAATCGTCCGGTGTTGTGTGAAAGCTCAACGCATGTGGACGTGTGAAACAGGCCTCGAGGTACAGCAGTCAGGATGGGTTATTTTACAGTATAGGTGTCAAATAAAAGGTTTTAGCATCTGCACAGATGACAGATGCCTAGATGCACGTGGAAATGTTAAATATGGTAAATACAGAGCAGACACTTGTGCATTTAGCAGTGAATTTTCAATGGGAAAGAAAATGTTCTGAAAGTGGTTCCTCTGTGTTGTTAGCATTACAATTAGAGCTGTTTTTAAAACTTTATTGTTATTGTCATTGGTGTGATCAGGCCTTAAAGGAATAGTTCACCCAAGAATGAAAATGTGCTCACTCCCAGTCCATCGAAGATTAGGATGAGTTTGTTTCTTCATCAGATTTGGAGAAATGCAGCATTGCATCACTTGCTCACTAGTGCAACCTCTGCAGTGAATGGGTGCCGTCAGAATGAGAGTCCAAACAGCTGATAAAAACATCACAATAATCCACAAGTAATCCACACCACTCCAGTCCATCAGTTAACATCTGGAGAAGACAAAAGCTGAAACAAATCCAGCATTAAGTCCACTGAGTCCATAAACCATAATCCCACTTCCTCCAGTGAAAAAGTGTTCTGGTCTGAATCAGGAGAGAAATCTGCACAGATCAAGCATCATTTACAAGCCAAAACAGCTCTAAACAAATATGTGGCTGGATTTTGATGTGAGAAACAACAGGAGATGACTTTCTTACTGGAGAAAGCGTTATTATGGGTTATGGACTCATATTTTAGCAATGGTTTAAAAGTTAAAATGGCTTAATGATGGATTTGTTTCAGTTTTTGTCTTCTCAAGATATTAACTGATGGACTGGAGTGGTGTGGATTACTTGTGGATTATTGTGATGTTTTTATCAGCTGTTTGGACTCTCATTCTGACGGCACCCATTCACTGCAGAGCATCCATTGCTGAGAAACTGATGCAGTGACACATTTCTCCAAATCTTCTCTGCAAACATCTGAAGGTGAAACATCATCTCAGAGCTTCAGTGCAGGGTTTGTGTTATTGAATGTTTAGTAATGCAGTGATGCGCTTTGCTCAATAATTGAACACATGGTTTCAGTCCGAACGGTTGCGCATTCAAAAATATATGCTTCTTCAGGTTTCAGCTGCTACAGGAAGCACTATAAGTGAAGTCCTATCCTTTATTTATAGAGGGATAAAACAGCACTCTATGCCATCAAAACTGCAGTGTACATGATGACAGTATTTCAGCTCTTACAGCAATCCCTTCACTGGCTCAGAGAATCAACTCAAGACACTGTTTCTGCCGTACTCTGCCGCCGACGGCCCTTCATCAAGCCGTTCAGCTCAGACTCATTGATGGCATGACATATTTGGCCTTAAAGTTTCCTGAAGAGTCACTAGTTTCACTCCCTTCAGAGTAGAATTGAAAGGAGTGAAAGTAGTGTCTCTTCAGGAAATTTGATTCGTTTCCGCAAATCATTTAAAAAATCTGATTCAACAGTTCATTTGCAAACCTGTTTACTTAAGTCGCATTTTTCATATGTTCATGACTATTGATCCAGCTAACAAAAATATGTTCTTGCTAACTTTCCCATAAAGTTATGAACATTCACATAACCAAAAAAAAGTTTTTTGAAACATTTAAAAAACTTGAATGTTCAAAAACTAAAACTTAAAAAAAAGGTTAGAAAAAACATTCCATGAGCTATATATCCACCTTTTTCTTCTTGTAAAAATGGGTGCAGCCATTTGTAAATTCTTTTGGTCTAGCTTCTGGTCTCATCCGCTTCTAGCTATTTTTAGCTGTACAAAACTGTTCGTTTTGCTGCTTGATATTGAAAATTAGTGTGTCTTACCATATTATTTTAATGTATTATCTTAATTATGAGCACACTGGTTTGTAATGCAAACAGTTTTACCGTTTACTGCACGCTGTTATTTTTCTGGTTATTTTCCTAGCAGCTAAAAACCGGAAGTCTCGCCCATAGGCTTACTTCAGCGTTGAAGAAAAAGGTGGATAGAAAATGTTTTTGTGCTAACATTTTGAGAACATTTTTAAAGACCAGATAACATTGAACAAACACTCTATTAACATAACTGGAAGAATATTTGTGTATAACTTTGCCAGAACTTTCTGAGAACGTTTTCTGTTAGCTGGGGTTCAGCTGGTGCATATACTGTAAATGAAAATGATTAAATATGATTCTTTGTGTTCATTTGGTGAAAAACTGTTTGAAAACCTTGATTATTTGACCTAGACTTTTACCATATTTTGCTTCTTACATTAAACACTTTGAATCTACTCGATTATATATAATGACTGATTGATTCAAATGATGCTTCTTCTGATTCAAAACAAAATCACCATTTTATGACATTTCAGAGTAAATACAGAAGTACTGATATGTGTGTGTGTGTGTGTGTGTGTGTATAAAATGCATGAAATAAACATTGACTGAAATAAAATATAAATGAACTTATTAGCTAGTTGCCAAGGAAACTTTTTTTATTTTATTTTTGTTTAGTTTAATTGAAAGAATTTTAAAACTAATAAATAATAATACAAAAACTATATCGACAAAAATGACACACACAAAATAGCCTACTAAAACTAAAGTGAAAATAGAAAACCTAACAACAAAATCTAATTTGAAATACTAACAAAAACTATATGGTATATCAATGACATTAAAATGACACCATACAGTATGTAAATAATAATCTTATTTCTGGTTAAGGAAGCATCTGCTGAAAACATTCATGTAAAGCACATGCGAATCACAGATGTTCATTTCATTGTTCTTTTGGGAGTTTGAGGGCAGAATTTGATGAATTACAAAGCCTGAGTTCAATTAAAGTCAACATTTACGCATTTTACTGCACTAATACTGATGTAGACGACACTAAAAATCAATGTTCTTTATTAGCATTGATGGTTCCATGAAGAATCTTTCCATTCCTCAAAAGGTTCTTTATAGTGAAAAAAGGGGAAGATTATTAAAACAATCTTCACTTAGAAATTTATTTATTTATTTATTTATTATTATTTTTATTTTAAGGAACTGATCACTGAAATGGTTCTTCTATGGTATTTTTAAGAGTGTATATCAGAATGAATCAGGACAGTCGATGAGGAAAAAAGTGCTGTAACAGTGAATTATTTCTCAGTTTATCTGACAGATGACATTAGCTGTGTTTACTTGCATCGCGTTCAGTCCATCACGCTCCAAACCTGCTTCTACAAGAACAAGAAGGGTCTCTGTTGTTGTGCATGTAAAGGTGTGGATGTTCAGAACCCAATCCAAACAATCACTGCCATGGGTTTGGCAGGTTTTCTTATTTCATCTGACAAATCTTCATCTTGACTGGGTCACAGCAATACAAACGTTCAGCTGTTAGAATGATGGCGGATCTAAAGACGCTGCTGTTCTCAATCTGACAGCGACTCGACTCCTGTAACAGAACTGATGGAGACGCCACTGACAGCTCAAGGAAGACGGCCACTGGCCAAAGACTGAACGACTGCAAAATATCCCTCAAAAACAGTTTATAAAGCATCAGTGAAGATAATCCATGCAGACAAAGTACCAGCACAGAAACTGCAGCTGCACACCACACGTCTTTGGCATGTCATTCGGGGTTAGAGACGCACTTCTGCACACTTTATTTACAATATTTCTATGTGATTTATACAGTGATTCAAATGCACATCACAGCAAAATTATCAAATCATATAACCAAATGAAATCTTGAACTATTAGGTGCAAATTAGCTGGTGAGTTTTGGTGCAAACCCATAAATAAATAAATAAATAAAATTCAGTGTCTTTTTTAGTAAGTTTTGAACAGCATGAACAGTAAAGAAATACTATTATAAATATGTTTTTGATTATAAATTAATTTTATATGTTTGACTTATACATTACAAACATGAAATTAAAATCAAGTTTTCCACTATTAGGTGCAGTTTTGCTGTTGTGTTGTGGCTCAATCCTATAAACTAAACTAAAATAATAAATAATAGACTTTAAAATCAAAATTATTATGGCTGTTAGAATATTAAATTAATTACAAACTATTAAACTTTAGCACTTAGGCTTAATGCATTCAACATAATGTGTTTTTAATACGTTTTGTCAGTTTGTAGTGGAATAAACAGAAACTCAGCAGCAGAGCTCATCTCATTCATATTTCTCCACAACAACAAAACACTGTTCTATTTTAGTCTCATCAAATGTTTCCGCCAAATCAAACTAAATGCAGTTATGAAACAACAGATTCTGTATTTCTCAAACTGGGACATAAATGTTGTTATAAACCACTGTCTCAGAGACTGAAATCCTTAAAGCACCTCAGGTTTTCTTTAACCAGCAGCAGCTCTGAAGCAGGACAGGCTCCGGACTGTGTGTCTGCTTCACAGAGAGTCATTATGAGGGCAGATCGATGTCACGGATACAGCGCCACGCTTCAGCGGTGCTCAGGGAATCACACCATTTCCAGGTGAGATCACAGACCTCACGACCGCCTCGTGTGCTCAGACACGCTTGTGATCGATACAGAGCCGACAAAAATAGTTCATCTGCTGAAACACTGATGCTCGATGAGTTAAAGCAATGGTTCACCCAAAAATTAATATTTGCTGAACATGTGCTCACCCTCAGGCCATCCAAGATGTAGATGAGTTTGTTTCTTCATTAGATCTGGAGAAATGTAGCATTGCATCAGTGTCTCAGCAATGGATGCTCTGCAGTGAATGGGTGCCGTCAGAATGAGAGTCCAAACAGCTGATAAATACATCACAATAATCCACAAGTAATCCACACCACTCCAGTCCATCAGTTAACATCTGGAGAAGACAAAAGCTGAAACAAATCCAGCATTAAGTTTTTAACTAAAATATGTCTCCATAATTCATAATAACTCTTCTTTCAGTGTAAAAGTGCATCTCCCGTTGTCGCTCATGTCAAAATCCAGCCACATATTTGTTTAGAGCCATTTTGGCTTGTAAACGCTGCTTGATCTGTGCAGATTTCTCTCCTGATTCAGACCAGAACACTTTTTCACTGGAAGAAGTGTTATTATCAGCAGCTGTTTGGACTCTCATTCTGACGGCACCCATTCACTGCAGAAGATGCATTGATGAGCAAGTGATGCAATGCTACATTTCTCCAAATCTGATGAAGAAACAAACTCATCTACATCTTGGATGGACCTTAGAATGAGCACATTTTCAGCAAATATTCATTTTTGGGTGAAATATTCCTCGTGTTTCACAGAAAAACAATAAACTGCAAACAGGTTTCAAAGAGTTGAACTTGATTTAACGAGCTTTAATGCATTGATTGATGATATAATGTTCATCTGAATTTGTTGTTTTTGTCATAAATCAAATGCTTCTCAAATATGGTCTTTTACTGTCACCATGCACAATTTGTTTTCTGCTTATAAAGCAGTGACGAGTCATAATAATACAGAATGATATTAATATCGCAATTAGGCAACTGAAGCCTGTAATTATAAGCATGATAAAGTAATATCTGGGCATGCTGTGTTGTATTTTTCGCTATGGATAAATGATCTATTATCTTCATTGCTCCACATTGTTCAGAGTGAGATGTTGGTAATGACTGGAAGACTCCCTGCAGTGAGCGTAATGAGAAAAATGACAGAGAAAAAAATCCAAATGTAAGTGAGCCGTCCTCATGGAGAACGTCAGAGCAACTGAATACTGAAATCACATTTATTAGCCACTTTATCAGGTGTGTTCATCCAATAACGGTTAGTAGTTGTTGGTGGTGTCACAGTATTATATCATGAAGCAGTTCCAACTTACAGTACAACCATATGGTAATGCATGTTTTTTGACATCCATTGAATAAAATACTTTTTTAACTCATTTGATTATTTTATCTTTTTGTTTAGAATTTAATGAGCACAAACAAGATGACGAGGAGCTCTGAGTAATGAGAGAGACTCCTTTTACAAGTTTTAGAGTCAAAAATTAATGTCAGTATTGTTGAGGATTGAGTCTGTTGGTCATATAAAGTCTACATTTGCATCAGCATCTGAAAATGTCTGCTATTCTTAACTGCTGGTTTGTAATGACAGTAAAGAGATAGAAATGCAAATGCTGAACTACATAAATTAAAATGTATACTTTTATGTGTAATTCATGATATTCATTGATGGTTAATGTTTATGTCATCATTTGGACATTCGTATCATTTCTGTGGAACACAATAAAAGATATTTTGAAAGATTGTTAACTATTGATGGAAAAAATTACCTTTATTCAAAATATCTTTTGTCTTCCACAGGTTTGGAATGACGTGGGAGAGTAAATAATGACAAAACTTCACATTTTGCTGAACTGTCCTTTTAAATGTAAAGCATATTTCATCATGAGTGCTATCGATTGGACTTAAAAATGTTAGAATTGTACATTTTAAATTTAAAATTGGATATTAAAAAGTTTATATCTTGCAATTCTGTTTTTAAACACATTTTTTGGGCAGGAAGAAGTAGTCCATTTGAAAAGAAGGTCAAAATTATGAAAGAAAATGGACCAAATGGAAAAAAAAAAAGAAAAGAAAAAGAAAGATAAGTTCTTAGAATGAGATCTGAAAATATTTTAACAACAAAAAATTGCATACTTCACTTTTAAAATATGAGGTACTTCAAGTAAATAATTTAGGCCGGTTTTAATTTATGGGTTTGGTTGCCAAAAAGCTCATTAACCCGTGCCCTATAGTTAAATAATTCACTGAATTGAATTTTACAGTGCATTTCATGCACTATATCCTACCAGTCAAAAGTTTGGAATAATTTAGATTTTGAATAATTTAGTTTTTGAGTCTCTTCTGCCCACCAAAGCTGCATTTCTTTGATTTAAAAAAATAAATAAATAAATAAATACAGTAAAGACAGTAATATTGTGAAATATTATTACAATTTCAAATAACTCTATTTTAATATATTTTAAAATGTAATTTATTTCTGTGATGCAACCTGAATTTTCAGCATAATTTCTCCAGTCTTCAGTGTCACATGATCCTTCAGAAATCATTCTAATATGTTGATTTATAGTAGGCCTATATCTTGTGTGTAGATGCATATATATGTATGTATTCCCCTGGTGGGACGCTCCTCATAATCCCTGGTTCTTGTTTAATTTCCTCTCCCGCTGGTTGCCTTGGCAACACACAGAGCTTCTGAAAGCTTGAAGTATTGGAGATGGCATGAGACAAGCGGCTCTGTGTGCATCTTTCATACGCTCAGATCGCAGCATAAGCAAACACATCCCGCCATATCTGTTCCTGCATCACACTCACTTTCCTCTAACAGCCGCGTTCTGTCATTCACAGCGCTTAGATGGGAGCTGAATATTCACTGAGGTGGCTTCAGCTCTTCAGCAATTACAATAACAAAGGCTTGGGTTCGAGAGCTCAGCGCTGGCGCTTTCAGTGGAATACAAACAGGAGAAAACAAGGCCCTTTGAAGCTCTTGTCTTTATTACAGTTGGACGAACACAATGCTTTAACCCAGCTAAAAATAAAAATAGGCTCTTAGAAGGTTTTGCTAACACAAGTTATGAAATCATTATTTCTGAATGCATTTTAAGCGTTCAAAAGGTCCAGTTTTATTATGCATTAAGAACGTTTCTTCTTGGTTATATGAACGTTAGAGGAACATTCCATTTTATAATTTTGAGAATGTTATGAGAACGTTACATTAGAATATTTTCCCAACATTTAAAACACCCATTTTTTTATATTTAAAGAAGGGTTTTTTTTATATGCAAACATTCTGTTTGATCATTATGAAACCAATATGAAAATGTTATTTCTGAATGTTTCTTAAACATTCAAAACATCTGGTTTTTAAGTATTTTTAGTAAAATATCTTGGTTATGAAACATTAGTGGAACATTCCATTTTTATCACTAAGAACATTGTGTTACATTTTATAATGTTCTCTCAACATTTAAAACACCCATATTTAAAGAATGTTTTTCTTGGTAATTTGATCATTAGAGGAAAATGAGCCCACTTTACCATTTTGAAAACATTATGAGACAGTTACACTGGAATATTCTCTCAACATTTAAAACACCCAGTTTTATATTTTTACATTGTTCTTGTTTTTGCAAATGTTAGAGGAATATTCCATTTTATCATTTTAAAAAAAAAAATGTTATGAGAACGTTACATTAGAATGTTCTCTATATGTTTAAACATCTATATTATATATTTAAATAAGTTTTTTTTTTTTTTTTTTTGGTTATGGTTTGTTTTTGTTTGTTTTTTTCGGTTCCATTTGTTTCATTATTAGAACTTTATTTCTGAATGTTTCTTAAATGTTCAAAACATCCAGTTTTTTTTTTAAGTATTAAGAACATTTCTTTGTTACAGTACGTGAATGTTTGAGGAATATTCCATTCTATAATTTAAGAAATGTTAAATGTTAAAAGAATGCTTAGAATGTTCTCTCAACATTTAAAACACATTTAATTTTAATATTTAATTTATTTTTTTTTTGCTAATGTTCCATTTTATCATTGTGCAACTGTTATGAAAATGTTATTTCTCAATGTTTCTTAAACGTTTCATAGTTATGTGAACGTTAGTGGAACTTTCCAATATATCATTTTTTGTTTTACCATTATGAGAGCATTACATTAGAACATTCTCTCAATATTTAAAACATGCATTTTTAAATATTTAAAGAATGTTTTTTTTTAATAATGTTTTGTCCTAACATTTGCATAACCTTTAAAAAAAAGTTATGGAAACATTCCCTTTTATCTGGGAAGAAATCTGTATCTCACTGTATCTCCAATCAACTTGTATTTGTTCCACCCACAGACAGTATTGCTGAGTATTTGTGTTTTTAACCTGATTCTGAAGTAATCGGAGTAAAATGTTGATTATGAGGAGGATGTGAGATTTCATCTTTCATGTTACCCTACATAGGTCTGTCTCTGCCATCATCGCCGTGCCATTTTTAGAACCCCAGCAGGCTGTAAACAGTGTTGCCATGGCAGCGTCACCCAGACACACACTGATAAGCGAGCTCTACAGCGCTCCTGATGACAAACAGATCTTTAAAGCTGCTGGTGTCTTCAACACACCAGCAAACTCCTGCAGTCTTATTGCTGGGGCTTTCACGGCTGAGTCAGTTTGTTCAGAGAGAAACTGCTTGTCTGAACTTGTTCTTCTGGTCTGGAGTTGAACTTTGCAGTTGTGTGAACGCAATCTGGTCTGACCTAATTCGAACAAAATCCCTGATCATTTCAGTTTTATCTTAGTTTGAGCCACACTTTGCAGTGCAGACTGTTTTATGAATCTGTGGCAACGTGATGCAGTTTACAATGAGCTGATCATAACCTAATTGAATTCAGTAGAAAAAGCTGTCATTTCACAGATGAAGAGTATGGAAGCTTGTTTGCACCATGGGATAAAAAAGATAATAATAATACTAAAGAAGGTGACTGGTGCTCTTTATTTCAAAGTTTGCACCAGTGTTATTGAGGTAACATTGAGATACTGTACTATTTTTGTTAATATTGTGAATTGGATTTTATTTGTATATTTTCTACTTTTGTGTTAATTTTAGTTAAAGTTTTAGTTTTTTTTTTTTTTTTTTGTATATTTTATTATAGATTTGATTTTTTTTTTCTTGATTTTAAATGTCTATATTGTTTCTATTAGTTTTTATTTCAGCTTTAATTATTACGTTCCAAAGCAAATGTTGCTTTGGAAAACTAGCTGAAATAAAACAAGTTTAAGTTTTTCATATGTTATTTATGTTAATGTTTATATTATTCCAAGTAACACAAATGTGTTTTTAAGGTTTTAGTTATAACTTTAATAACCCTGATTCTGACTTTTTTCTCACAGTTGCGAGAAAGAAAAAAAAAAAAAAGAAAAGAAAAAAACAGTGTGAGATATAAACTCTTGTGAGACATAAATGCAGAATTGTGGGGGAAAAGTAAGAATTAAGAGATGTAAACAAAGTTGTCTGAACATTCAAAGGGTTATGAGAACATCCCATTTTAACATTTTGCAAACACTGTTACTTTTGAATGTTCTGAATAAAGTAGTAACATTTAAAAAACGTTACATGACTAACCTTTCTGTGCTATGATGTTTTTGAGGACATTAACGGCTAGATAACACTGAACAAATGTTCTATTAATGTTACAGTAAGATTGTTACTTAAAACTTCGAGAGAACACTCACTGTTCCATTGATTCCTATTGAAATGAGTGATTTGACAGAGGAAATTAGCCAAACAATGGTTAATGACCACACCTTAAAAATGATCATGAAAAACGAACTTAAGGCACAAAAATAAACGTTAGCCTAAATATCAGGCTATAAGCAGACCTCGGGGAAGAAAAATTCAAATAGGCTAACTTATGATACAACCCTTTAAAAGTTATCAGTGTCCTATCTTTCATTCAGTTTTAGGTGAATCCTGCAATTTGCTAATAGATAGAAAGTCTGCAAAAAAGCTGTGCAATTTCACAGATGAAGAATCTGTTTAGCTATGTCGCCTTATTAAAGAGGCAAAAGTACATTTTTACAAGGCAAAAAGGGACCATTGTCTATTATAAATCGTGTAGAGGTGTATAAAGCACATCACACACAGTCACTTTCAAACTAAACAGCTTTATGCTCATCATGAAGTCTTTGGTGCTACCGCAAAATTCCCGATTCCCGATTCTTTATTGGAATGACTTGATTTTGGCAAGAAAATTCGCCAAATAATGGCAAATGTAACTGTTAAACTGTTAAATTATTGGGAAAAAATAACATTTACATTTATAACTGGACTTCAGGGGAAAAAAATGAAATGCATGACATGGCTTTTTAAAATCATGGCTTTTTAAAATCTGACAGACCATATCTGACATGTTTGACTAAATTGTCAGTCAGTTTTCTGTGAATCCTGTAATCGACTAAAGGTATGAAGTCATTTTGACAGGGATGTCAGTGATGTTGGTCTTCACTCACACTAATGGAGAGTCTCTCTGTGTTTTACTGCTCTAAACAGATTCCCTCCGAGGCATGAATATTTCAGATCCAGAGTTTGAGAGTAAAGGAGAGGTGAGTTCTGCTGGATAAACAGTGCTCGACTTGAGTGAAGTTCGTCAACGAACACGAGAGACTTCAACTTCTGATGCTTTAAACTAAAGGGGCGGTCATATTAGCCAAATAAACAGGCAAAAAATGTCTGGCTGTCGTTAATAATGTAGAGTCGTATCAAAACACAGCTCACACAGAAATCACTTTCAGACTCACTTTCAGAGGGGAAGTCGTGGCCTAATGGTTAGAGAGTTGGGCTTGTAACCTGAAGGTTGCCGGTTCGATTCTCACACCGGCAGGAATTGAAGGTGGGAATTGTGAATGAACAGCACTCTCTCTGCCTTTGATACCATGACTGAGGTGCCCTTGAGCAAGGCACCGAACCCCCAATTGCTCCCCGGGCGCTGGAGCAATGGCTGCCCACTGCTCCGGGTGTGTGTTCACGGTGTGTGTGTGCGTGTTTGTTCACTATTCACTGCTGTGTGTGTGCACTTGGATGGGTTAAATGCAGAGCACCAATTTCGAGTATGGGTCTGAAGCACTGAAGTCGAGTACTTGACAATACGTCACGACTTTCACTTTCACTTTCAGACTGAGCCACTTTGATCGACGAGATGAAAATTTTCATGCTAAAGTTGCGTACCCCAAAATTCACCGACGGTAAGGTGAAATCAGAAGTATTAACGAAGAACAAAACATTGTTTACTGTATTCCCTGGAGAAATATCAACAGTCTCGTGACGGTTCGTAACTATTTATGCAAATTTGTTGTAAATTGTCATTCGTACGTTTTCATACGAATCACACAGGACGAAATAGCGATTTGTAAAATAGTTAGGTTTTCTCGTCAGTCTGGGTCAATAAATAAGACTAAAATGTTTATGCTTTTTACAGTTTATCCAAGTAGCCTAACAAATTTAGCTTATAAAAACATGTGGGAACGTGTTTTCTAAAACACTGGAATGTCCAGTTTCCTTGCCGTGATTAGAATGTTATTTTAAGATGACTAAAACATTTCTTAAATGTTCTATTAATTTAGTTTTGACCCAAAATATAACATTATTTGAATGTTTAAAGAACGTTTAAATGTTTACTTTTCTTGTCGTGATTAGAACATTATTTAAAGGTTATAAAACATTTTTTAGAAAGTTCATCAAGAGCAAATAATCATAAATGTTCCAAAAATGTTGTTCTAAGAATGTTTTCTCTTAACATTATTTGAACGTATTATTTAATAGAATAGTAGAACTGATTATTTAATTAAATCAAACTGCATCTAAACAAATGAAAATATTTATTTTTAGCATGCTATAAAATATGCAAAGTTGTACAATTACTTGGGAGTTCACCAAGCTACACATTTTTGAATTTGCACATTGTATTATTTGTATGTTTGGCTACACATTATTCAGGTTTCTTCATGCAAGCTGACGAACACAGGAAAACAACACATGATTTTTCATCTTTGTTCTGTTTCCAAACAGAGATCTGCAGTTATTTCAGGATTTAGGATGGGCTGGTCTCTTGGGACGCGGCTCATGTCTCCTGTGTTCAGTCTTGTCTTCTGTGGGCTGATCTTTCCATGATCTCTGAATAATCACACACTGACAGCTGCTAATAAACAGGTATGAATGTGTGAGACTCTGAGAGACTCACAGATTCTGAAACCCTCTGCAGATTTTCAAATAGTTTATTAAAAACTTGCAAGTTGAAAGGTTATAGTTTAAGGTTAAACAGAGACAGAAAGTGTTTTGAGAAGCCAAAATAGAGTTTCTAAGCAAAACCTGCTGAGATAGATAGATAGATAGATAGATAGATAGATAGATAGATAGATAGATAGATAGATAGATAGATAGATAGACAGATAGATAGATGGTTAGTTTGACCATATTACTGACCAGACTGTATGCTGATTGTCAAATGTCTGACCAAATGAGAGACAGACACTGGCTCATAACTGTGCTGACACAGACATCTGCTGGTGTGATGGGAAATTACAGGCACATTTAACTCATTCCTGTAACTGATTGTCAAGCTTAGTTGTGGTGTGCATAACCCTGTTTCTAAGAAGGTATTAAAAATCACAATGAATCACAGAATCACAATGACTTCATTCAAATACATCATGCATGTTATAGTATACATTTAGCACCTGGTTAAACTGGTTAGTGAATAAAAAGCAGTTTTTTTGCACTGAAACACAGCATCATAAATGGCACAAGGCTGAAGGTGTAGGATTTACTTTGAAACAATTCTCACTCAGAAATTGCTAGTGAATTTCACTAATAATTACAAATAGACAGCAACTGACATTGAATTAAATGTGAAATTTTGAAGTAGAAAATCTTAAATTGTATTTTATTGTATAACATACTCAAATAATCTTAGTTTTTATTTATTTTTTTATTTTTATTTTTATTTTTACAGTGTACGCTTGTTTCCAACCTCCTAAACTAGTTTAACCAGAAAGCCTCTCTTGGTTAAGCAGTTTCATCAGAAAGATCATGCAGGCTGACCAGCGTCATTGGATCCCATTGTAGGGTTTCCTGTAAGTTTTTCTCGTTCCTTCAGATCCAGTGAATGTTCGTGTCGTTGTTTTTGTGTGTATCAGCGGCTCTGGGGAGATTCACACAGATATTCATTGCATTTCCACTCCCAGACCCCTGCTGTGAGTCCGGACTGAGTGCTTTCTCTCTCCCTGGAACTGTGTGTGTGTGTGTGTGTGTGTGTGTTTGATGCATTGTAAGGTCTTCAGCGTGTTACACACTCCCATGATGCCTCTCAGTGTTCGCGTCTGTTTCACTCGTTATTGGAAAGTTGCATGATGCTCCAGAAAAAGGCCTCACTCTTTTCCACTCGATCCGCTCTGTAGAATTCATTAAGAATTCCCCGTCTCAGAAATGTGTGGAATTTTGTTTTGTTCCTCTCACATCCTGAGCTCTGCTCTTTTAACACACAACATGTTCAGCTGCACACAGCACAGTGTGAATATACTGAAGCAGATCACATGAAGATTTGAGTGATTCTCTCTTCAGCAGAAGAGACTTCAGTGCTGTATTTCATCCAAACACAAAGTGAAGGACACACATCTGCTGAAAGACTTACACTGTTTGTCACTGTCTGTCAACATGAGCATCAAGGACTCAATTTACTACACAGTTACACCACTTTTGCACACAGTATTTTAGGCAAACATCTGTTTAGTTAGCAAGATGAACATTTTGAATATTTAACTAGCTTGCTTAGTTTTGTTGCTGAGAACTGAAAACTTTGTGCTAATGTTGTGTGTTTCATGCAGTAATTGCAGTCTGATGCTTTTTACAAAGCAACATGTGAAATCAAGCTTGCATAGAAGCATTTGTATTCATGTATACATATATATATGTGTGTGTATGTATATATACATACATATATAAAGATTTCTTATAACTTCACTTTTTGTGTGAGTTTAATTTTATAAACAAATAAGATTTATTATAATTTTGTTGAAATTCTTTGTCTATCAGGTAGATAGACACGTTTAAATTAAACATCTTTTGAACCAAATAACTAGATGCACTGATACTAACTCTCTCAGCCAATACTGATAGCCGATTATTCAGAATAATATCTGCCAATACCAATAATTTAGTTTTCTTAAGGAAAAAAAAAATGCTGTAGACTATACAGGGAACCTTCTCATTTGGTATATTGATATTGAGGCTAAAATTCACAACAAAACTATTATAGAAAATGCTATTTATTTTCAGATAACATAATTACACTTAACTTAATTGCACATATTTGTCTTCATGACATATTTATTCATCCTTAACTGTAAATAAGCTCACTCTAGTGTTTTTATCGCTAGCCAATGAACTGTGAACTCTGGATAACTTTCCTGAGGTAAATACCTCAGGAAATGTTTTATTTGACATTTTTCTTTCGGTTGAAATGCTGATTAAGTGATTACATGAGATATGTTACATTTTGGTAAGTAATGCTGTATTTTTCAACAGGCCTTCTGATGTTCATTCATGTTTGTTTCAAGCTATAACTTGTATTAAACTGGAAGAGACTCATGCTGCCGCAGAGGCCTACAGCGATCCGTCGCGCCACTTTAAAGAGCATCAAAACTGCATTTATTGTTAGAAGTTTGTGATAAAATGTACAGGGTTTGAAAGCTTAGACTTTGTTTCATATCAGAAGCAACAAAGAAAAGCTCTTTGCAATTATTGGATGGAAGGCGCATTACAAAAAATGTCTGGTGAAGGAAAACCTGCAGATCTGGCAACCCTGGTCAAATAGAACCTGCGTTAATGGCATTAGTGCATTATTATTATTATTTAACTTGGACAGTGCTAAATTTGACACAAGAAACATTTTCTTCACACAAGTTGCTGTCTGACAAGTTTTTCCAGTCCCAGTTTTGACTGACATGAAACAATTGGCCCTGATCATCAGCTGTTTTTAAACAATCAGATAATTGCTTTTATCGGCCAATACCGATTATTGGCCGATACATCGGTGCATCCCTGCAAATAACCAATATTGTTATTGTTAACTAAAAGTAAAATGTTTTCCGTAATTGAAATACAGCTGAAATAAAATATAAATATTAGATGAAAAACATAAAAATCTTAAATAAAAATTTTATATGTTAATAAATGTTAATAAGTTGATTGAAATACTAAAATCACTAAATAGTCATTTATAAAATAAACTGAAGCTAAAAAGAAATATAAAAAACTAATAAAATTTGCAAAATCACAATAAAATTACTAATACTTAAAATTAAAATGAGAACTGAAACAATCAAATAATAATAATAATAATAACAATAACAATAATAATAATAATAATAATTATTATTATTATTTTTATTATTTTTATTATGTTTTTATAAGTCAGAATGTCTGAGTTGCTCAAGCTGTAATTGTGGGCTTGAGCTAAACAAAAGCACAGATAGGATCAGTGAGAGACGGTGATTCTGTTCCTCATCTAAAGGTCAGATGTGTATAAATCAGCTGGATGAAGGCCATGCTGGAAACCCTCTGACATCCTGAACACACAGATGTCGCTCAGTGTTTTCTGTTTCCATGAGGCTCTCGAGCCATAAAGTTATTGAGAAGGTTAGTCTGGTTAGTGTGGTGTGGTTTGCCTCTGCTGGTAGATATTGTAACTACACCAGCAGACACAGGCATCTTTCTGCACTGACAGTCAGGCAAAAGTACATCTCTTCTGATGAAATACAGAATCCATTCAACAACAGACAGATTCTCATGAACACTCTGTGTTTTTGTACTTCCTATTCTTAAACATTCTTTGAACATTTGACTACTTGCATTGTTGCTATTTTGTTTATTGTTGTTGTTTTAAAATATTATTATTATTATTATTATTATTATTATTATTATTATTATTATTATTATAAACTAATAATGTACAGTTCTCTGTACATTTGACTACTTGTTGCAATGTTTATGTTTTGTTTTATTATTATTATTATAATTATTATTATTATAATTATTAATAATTATTATTATTATAAAAATAACATTAATATACAGTGCTCTGTACATGTGACTACTCAATGCATTATTGATATTTAGTTTTTTATTGTTATTTTTTATAATAATAATAATAATTATTATTATTAGAATTATTTTTACTATTGTAAATTATTATTATCAGTTAATGTAAAAAATTATAATGTACAGTTCTCTGTTCATTCGACTACTTGTGTTATTGCTGTTTATTGTTATAATATTTTTATAACAATTATTATATTTTTATAATAATAATAATAATAATAATATTATTATTATTATTACTATTATAATAAAAATAATAATAATGTACAGTTCTCTGAACATTTGACTAGTTACATTATTGCTATTTTGTTTACAGTTTTTATTTATTTATTTATTTTTTTATTGAAGTCTTGAATTTCAGTGTAATGTAGTAGCCTGTAAGATTTATGTTCACTTCATGTTCATGTTCAACTATTATAAGTGAAGTTATGGCCTTATTTTGATTTTTTTTTCTTTGCTGTTGAAGTGTATGGTGAATGATGATCATAACAATCTCATTCTGACTTCAGAAGCTCTGTTTGTGCCAAAATATGCATCTCACTCTTCCGCTGTCTGACTGAATGCATTCAATGCAAGGCCCGTTTAACCTTCAAATTATAGCATTGTTAAAGTGTTTGAATCTCTCGTAGCTGTCAGGAAAGTGTTCATCCAGTCAGCATTCAAAGTTTATCTCGACAAATTCCCTTTTGTAGTTATAAAACACTACAGAGTTTATACAATAATAAAATGTTGATTTCCAGTTTGTCAGACTGTACAGCGATAAATGAGAAAATCCTGGTCAAAGACCAGCTCTGCAGATCTCTGTAATCATTCCCGTCACGTCTTTCAGTCTCTCGAGGGTTTGCTCTCGACTCTCTCCTCTGTTCCTGTGGATGTGAAGTTTGTACCATCAATGCAGCGTCGTACCTATTTCCACCGAGCGTTTCTTTATAAAGCTTCTGTTGTGGCACTAAAGGAAAGAATTCAGCGAGTCCTTTGAGTTTCTCAATAGAGCTGCTTCACATAAGAACGAGGCCCCTTGAGGAAAATAATTCAAGGGATGCATTATATACTATTTTAGGATCATTAATATAGTTTTATACTATTTATTAATGTTTTATTTGTATTGTATTTTTTATATTTTCCATTTTTATTTTAATTCCAGGTATTTTGGTTGTTTTGTTGTGTTTTTTTGTTTTATCTATCTTTATTTAACTTTTTGTTTAGTTATTTTCAGTTATTTAGTTATTTGTAGTTTTATGACATTTCATAATATTTTGAATTAGTTTTTATTTTTAAACTTTCCTTTCTCATTTTAATTTTAGTCTAAGTTTTATTCATTTTGTTGTGTTTTTTCATTTTGTTGTGTAAATATTTTTTTATTTCACTTTTTTAGTAATTTTAGTTGTTTATTTTGTTTATTTTATATTTTCCATTTTCATTTTAATTTTACCTATTTTGTTGTGCTTTTTTATCGGTTTTATTTATTTTTTTTTTATTATGTCTATATAGTTTTTATTATTTTTATTCAGTTTTTATGTAGTTATTTTCACTGGTTTTTGTTATTTTTAGTTTTATTACATTTATTAATATTTAAAATTTGGAAGTTTTTGTTTTTATATTTTTCATTCCCATTTTAATTTTATTTAAAGTTTTAGTCATTTTGTTATGTGTGCTTGTCAGTTTTATTCACTTTTGTTTTATAAATATGTCTATATAGTTTTTATTAATTTTATTTTATTAGGTTTTTTTTTGTTATTTTTTAGTTATTTTCCATAATTTGTGTTATTTTTAGTTTCCTGATATGATTGATATTTTGAATTATTTTTCTTGTTTTTTTTAATTTTTCTTAATTTTTTTATACATTTTTATCTTATTCATTTTTATTTTATATATTTATGTTAGTTTTATTGTTTTTTTAAATATGTCTATATAGTTTTTTGTTATTTTATTTTTTTTTTGTTTGTTTTTTTCAGTTTTTACTTTCAACTTCAACTTTATTTCAATTCACAAAATACATACATACATACATATATACATACATATATATTTATTTATTTATTTTAGTTTTAATTAATGATAATAACATATCCAATAAACATTTTTAGAAGAAAGGAAAATGACATTTGTTGCTGGAGAGACACTCATTAGAACATATTAATCATATTTCAGAGATTGGATTTGAGCACATATGACTAACACATCTGAGTTTTGAGAAGGGTGTTGTAGAGTTTTATAGGTCTTGATCATTAACACAACCGAGTCCAGCCAGCGATTATGTCTTTATCATCAGAATGACCTCTGGCACAAATAAGACCTCTCCATCACAGCCAAAAGAACAAAAACATTCACTTATATTCAGCCTTGATCCAAAACACATCTGTTTGTGACGGCAGTATCAGCACATAACAGATCAAATACTGTAAACACTCTCGACACTGATCGTGAAGTTTTCTGATGTCTTTGTTAAAGATCAACTTACGGCGCACTGAACAATCTGAAAAACTCTCATAGCTGTAAAAAACAGAGCCTGTTCCTGAGAATCTTCCACTCTTTCTCTGATTCTCCATTCACTGAAGCTGTTTGGCATCTTCTGAAAGGACTCTTCAGGCTCCTTGGACACCAAAAGCTGCTTTGCAGGATCTTTCAGCCTCGAAGCTTCAGTCGAGCCGTAACGCAGCAGGAATAGTGATTAGATTAGAGACTCTACATTCAGAAAACCACATCAACTACTCTGCTAACGGCTGACATTTCTGCTTATTTACACTGAGCGCTCATGCTGTGGACTGCACTGCTTATATTAGAGACAATATATGATACCTGATAAATATCTGATATTAATAATTAAATCAAATAATTTAATCTGATTTAATACAATAATATTTAGAAATTGACCAATAATAATAATAATAATAATAATAATAATAATTAATATTATTATTATTATAATTATTATTATTAGTCAACTTATAAATTTGTTAGCTAATGGTTGACATTTGAAATTATATTAAAAAAATATTATTTACACTAAATTAACTGGTTATGTTGTGGACTGCATGTATTAGAGACATAACATCATACCTGATAAAATATATAAATACATGATGTAATATTATTATTATTATTATTATTATTATTATTATTATTATTATTATAAGTCAGCGAATGGTCAACATTTTTATATTTTATTTATTTATTTTTTAATTAAATTTAAAAAATTAATTAATTAATTATTTTTTTAAACTAAATTAACTGGTCATTTGTGGGACTATGTATTATAGACATGATAACATAAATGATAACTATATGTAAAATAATAATTAATAATAATAATAATAATAATCTTATTAATCATCATCATCATCAGCAGCAGCAGCATAATCATAAGTATTATAATCATTAATCATTTTATAAATTAGTTAACTAATTTATAACTTGACATTTAAATATAATTTACACTAAATTATTATTATTTTTTATTAGTCAGATTATAAATTAGCCACTAATGTTTTTTTTAATTATACTAAATTAATTGATCATATCTGAACTGCTGTTGTATAAGAGACATAATCTCATAGGTGATAAAATATATAAAACATCTGATGTTTACATTTACATTTACATTTATGCATTTAGCAGACGCTTTTATCCAAAGCGACTTACATAGCATTCAAGTTACAGTTTTTTTTACATTTTATCAGCTCTTGATGTACTGATGTACTGATAATAATCTTATTAATAATAATATTATTATTATTATTAATAATAATAATAAGTATAATTATTACTATTCGGATTGTATGATCTGATTTTGTATTATGTATATTTATATATATTTATTTAGAAGCTCTTTTATGGGCGGGGGCGGGGCGCGGGTAATCCCCTGCTGCTGACGTCACGCGCTCGCGCAGCTCCTCCGGCGCTCATCAGAGTTTGGCGCGTGAGTGCGTCAGTCTGCGTTCCGTTACCGTTATTAAACGCTCAACAGTTGACGCGACTGCAGCAGAAGAAGTGCTGGGACGCTTGAGAAAATGGGTGAGTAAAACTTGAAAAGCGACTTTATTAAATCCACTCACGCTGTAGTTTGAAACACAACTTTGAGAGCGTTGTTTCGCCTCAGACAGCGACGGTTTAACTTACCTCAGAAATATAACGCACGTCTCTGTTTTCTTTGTTTCTGCGCTAAGTCTCAGTATTTCTTGGTGTCTGTCTCGTTTGAGAGGAGAAGAGAGAGAGAGAGAGAGAGAGACAGAGAGAGAGAGAGAGAGAGAGAGACAGAGAGAGAGAGAGAGAGAGAGAAGAGAGAGAGAGAGACAGAGGAGAGAGAGAGGAGGAGGAGAGGAGAACAGAGAGAGAGAGGAGGAGAGAGAGAGAAGAGAGAGGAGAGAAGAGAGAGAAAGAGAGAGAGAGAGAGAGAGAGGAGAGAGAGAGAGAGAGAGAGAGAGAGTGGTCAGCGTTAGTCCCAGGTACTCTGAGCAGCCAGCTCTGAGAAAAGAGAGATTATGGATTAGACTAAAGAGATTTATTACCTCCACCCGCTTTTTCACCAACAGAAACGAGTCAGGACTCCAGTAAAAAAACGAGTCAGACTAGTGTTGCTGTCATAGACTGTAAGTTTGACAGCAGTTTGGTGATTTGTTGGCTGTAAACTCGATTCTGTTTGAAAATAGAAGGAAACTGAATTTTCCATTGTCTCATCTGTGGTTTAGATGAGTTTCAATCTGGTCTGCTTTAGCGATGCTCTTCTTTAGGATTGTTTGTTTTCAATCAGCAGATCACTTTCTGAAAATGCAAGCCCAGAAAATGCTAGATAAGCATGTCTTTACTTCTTCTTTGAATATAACTCAAATCACTGGTTCTCAACTGGTTTTGCTTCAGTTTTAAACTGGGCATCGCTGCATTGTTAACATTTTATAACATTGATAACCATTTAAAAATGTGTCTAGGCTATAATGTGATTTTGTTGGTGGTTTTTGAGTTGAGTTTTTCAATGTTGACATCTGTCTAATTTAATTAGTTTCTATCAAGTGGCAAATGAATTTGCACCAAAATACTGAAGAGTTTGGTTGGATGTTCAGATTTTGACAAAATTGGAAAGTTTTTTTGTCTTTCCTTTTGAATGTTAACATGTTATTGTACGATGCACAGTTATATGATTAGTTGGATTTAATTTGTATTCAGATTTGTTTGTTGTTCCCCGCTGTCTCTGACCCTTCATTCATCAACAGTTGTTTTAATCTGGTTTTGCTTTAGGACACAGGTACATTGGACATCCAGAACCAGAACTGCCAACCATACAAAAAGTATAAAAAATATATAATTTCATTATATAATGTACTTTCATATATGGTTTTTGAGGCTGAGGGTGTTTGTTAGTTTTCCTCTTTTTTTTTTTTTTTCTCTGGTGTTTGTAGGACAATAAAGAAATTTGGCACACTTACAGAAGTTGTCCTGAATAGTAATCTGACCAATTTTGGTCTAATTTGATAAGCTTCCTCCAAATTGCAGATGAATTTGTACCAAAATACTAAAGAGTTTGATTGGATGTACAACATTTGACACCAACAACAAAAGATATGGGAAGGGTTTTTTGTTTCAGGGTTTCTGCAAGTCATAAAAAGGTCTTAATTCGCCCTTCCACAAATGAAGGCCTTAGAAAGATCTTAAATAAGAGCAGAAAGTCTTAAATTAATAAAGTCATGGCATTAATGTTGCATTGTACTGCAAAAAATGAATATCCACTTCAATATTTTGGTTTTCCAATTCAAGTATCTAAATCTTTAGATACATTTATTTGAGATTCAGCTAAATTGACAAGCTTCTACCAAGTGATAGATGAATTTGCACCAAAATGCTGAAGAGTTTGATTGGATGTGCAAACTTTGACAAAAGTAGAAAGTCTTTGAAATTGCTTGTATTTATTTTACAATGCACAATTATATGATTAGTTGCATTTAGTTTGCATTCAGATTTGGCTTTTCTCTGCTGTCTCTGACCCTTCATTCATCAACAGTTGTGCTTAATCTCAATGTAAAGTCTTGTATAATGTGTCCTGCAGATGTTTGCATAGATGTGGAGGTTTTGAGCGAGTAGAATAGAGTGTATTGTGTCGGCTCTCTGGGTTTCCACTCTGAAGAAGGCAGAAGAGGAGAGAGAGGCGCCACTTCCACGGATGTTTACCACTCTTTAAAAGCTCCCGACTGAATTATGGGCTTTGGGACACTAAGAAGGGCTGTAGGCCAGATGGGCGAGCACTGAGACAAGGATAAACGCGCTCTCTGTCTGTCTGTTCACATTCAGACCTCAGGAATCTGCCTCATCACTTGGTTATCCGATTAACCTGTTTTTAGTTTCAGCACAGTAACTGTAGCATTTAAACTTAAAGCAGCACAAATGTAGATGTTCTGAAGAATCTTCATGCAGCTCTCAAAAGTTCTTCAAATATTCTTCTAAACATAAAAGTTCCATTAATTAAACAGCAACATACTATGAATGCTTATTTCTGCCACAGAATAAAAAAAAAAAAAAAACATCTCGCAATTCTGACCTTTTTTTTTCTCACAATTCTGTGAAAAAAGGAGAATTGTGGAATGCAAACTCAGAAATTGAATTGCAACTTCAGAATTGCAAGATGTTAACTTGCAATTGTGAGATGTAAAAATGTATGCTATAGATAAGAGATTTAAAGATGTAAACTTCCCGTTGTGAGGTTATAATTTGCAGTTCTGATGAAAAAAAAGCAGAATTGCGAGATGAACTCAAATGCAAGATATAAAGATGTAAACTAAATACATAAAGACATAAGTTATAAAGATGTAAATGTACAACTGCAAATTTATAACACTGAGAAAATGACTTGTCATTATGAGAAAAAGTGCAAAAAAAATGCAAAATGTTAACTCAGTTGCGAGATGTAAAAGAATAATATAAGAGATATAAAGATGTAAACTTTCAATTGTGAGTTTATAACTTGCATTTTCTAAGGAAAAAATTAGAATTTCAAGATTTAAACTCGAAATTACAAGTTTAAAAACTTGCAGCTGGGAGATATGAACTTGCAATTATGAGAAAAAGATCAGAATGGCAAGATGTTAATTTGCAATTGCAAGATATAAAGATGTGAAGTAAAGATATAGGCCTAAAAATATGAAATAATAAAGATCTAAACTCAAATTTATGAGAATATAACTTGCAAATGCGAGATATAAACTTGCAATTGTGAGAAAAAAAGTCTAAATTGTGAGCTAAAAAGGTTGCAGGTAGCTGACTCTTGTTTTTATTTATGCTTTGAAGTCCAAAAGCATTTCCTCGTTAAGTCAATGCTGTTTCATCCTTTGTTTTTTACGGCATGAACTCAAGCTCGTGTTCCACAGAAGTGAGTTCTCCAGAAATGTTTGGAGGAAGCTGGCAGGAGTGAAAAAGCAGACGAAAACAGAACCGGCTTGATTCAGCCCGCCGCAGCTGACAGTGTGAGAACGTGTGAGAGCATTGGTTTGTTCTCTCTCACAGCGCTGGCTTTGTGTGTCTAGTTCATCGGCCGTGTCTTTGTGTGACTCCAGAGACTGTTAACGTGAAGTAGGTCCAGGGAGTTGGGACATCCTGAGGAGAATAAAGCAGTGAATGAGGGGCCTCCTCAACGAAGTCCTGCAACGCAGCTGCATGTAATCCATAGTTAGACAAACTCACAGACCACACTGTTACTCTAAACGTTTGATTCTTTGGATATTTTACAGATTTGTGAATGGCTGCTTTTGTGTTATACAGAATATTACACATTGATTCAAATGCTAAATTCTCTTTTATGTTTCATGGAGAAAATAACAACACACTATGGAAGCTTATTTCAGCCTTGCAATAGAAAAACAAAAAAGGTGTAATTGTGACTTTTTAGTTCACAATTCAGACTTTCTTTCTCAGTGTTCTGAAACTAAAGATATGAAGATAAGAGATATAATGATATAAACTCAGTGAGAGTTGTGAGATTTAAATTTGCAATTATGAGTTTATTATTTGCAATTGTGAGATATAAGCACTCAACTGTGAGGAAAAAAGTCAGAATTGTGAAATATAGACATGTAAACTAAAGATTTAAAGATGAGATGTATAAAGATGTAAACTCACAATTGTGAGTTTATTAGGGGTGTCGAAATTAATCGTTGCATCGATGCATCGCGATGCGGACGTGGACGATTCTGCATCGATGCAGTAATAGACCATTATCAATTATAGCCTATGACGTCATTCGCATACGCGCTTGTCACGCGAGCATTAAAAATGCACTCTCTATTTTAAAATCTGAGCTTGGCTTTTTCCCGCATATGGCACATGTGTGCACTAGAGACAAACGCAGCGGGCTTCATTCAGTGTTACCAGATTGGATGGAGGATTTCCAGCCCAAAAGCTCACAAAAACCCACCCAAAACTTTAACTGTCAAAATGATGTGATAGAATGTAAATCAAGGTTGATAAGAGCCATTTCTAACTCCTTACAACGAAATAATGACGACAAAATAATATAAATATAATGCTAGATAAATTTAACATGGATCAAATTGGGGCAAATACATTGAAGAGAACTACCAAATATGATTAAAATATGCAAGCAGACACTGTCAAAACGGCAATCAAGAAATTAACCGATACCCTCGAAAAACACATGCATCATTTTCAATGTCAACAGTCAGAATTTAAATGCAAAAAGTGCCCAATATAAGTGATCATAATAAGCAATGTAATTATAGGTATTTCACACTCGTTCATGCACACACCATGACAGTCAAAACTGTGTATGAAAATCCGACAATAAAAAAATTTAACAACAACAATAATGCTCTTCGTGTCGCTCTATAATTTCACACAGAACTGTCTTTTGTGAAGTTCATATTGAACATAATATAGAACTTTGCACAGTCAAAACTAACAAGTCCAGCAGCTTTAAAGGATATACAAATCTGGACCGTTTAAAAGATAAAAGACAGGATTGTATAGATATAAATAGATTTTGATTAAATAATTTGCTCTGATTTCGGAGTTGCAGTGATATAGCCTTTGTGTCAAAACACTCTCCACTCTTTACCAATGAAATTCTATATAGGCATTATGATCACTTAAAGTTATACATTCAAAATCAGATCAATTATCGCGCTAAAAACCAGTCACTCATGAATCATCAACATCAGCACCAGTCGTCTTTGCAACGTGCGTGTGTGTTTAGTAACGATGTGATGACTGATTGGATGCATGTAGCTATATGCACACTTGGGCTTGTTTGTTAACCAATTAGCCTACACAATTTATATGTTTTGAAAACTGCCAAACTGACCAAAAACCAGCCCAAATTTTGTCCACCCGCCCAAGCCAATATTTACCCGCACAATCAAAACTGCCCAATCTGGCAACAATGGCTTCATTGCACAGAATATGCGCTGTGAGATGCATGCGCGCTTGACAGTGCTTCCACTCGCTGTTATTTTATTCTTTTACTTTAGATATGCTTTCATTTATGCCGTTTGGAACACTGTACGTATTAGATGTACGAAACTCACGTACTGACAGACTTTCGCGTGTGCTTTGTGTTTGTTTGTCCTGAAGCTCGCGGCTGCGGTTAAATGCACTTGCATCTACTTTTATGAGATGAAATTGATGTAAACACAGTCAGTTATGTATTCAGACCAGGACAAAACACCTGATATGTGGAAATAGATCTGTCCATTAGTGTGAATGCAGTCTATTAAAGCTGTGGCAATAATGCTGAGGAAAAAAGAAAAACCCATAACTATGATTATCTGTAAACTTTCGATACTTAAAGCAGTCCCAGATACTGAAAGTGCTTTTTGTTTATCACTTGTAATTGTCTTTTCCCCCCTTTATTACTTTATATTTGCTTATATGTTTTTAAGCTATATTTACTTTTAATTCTTAACAATAATTAATTAAAATTTGATATAATCGTGATGCATTGTGATGCATCGTGATATCGAATTGAATCGAGTCGTTGACATGATAATCGTAATCGAATTGAATCGTGAAACCAGTGCCGATTCACACCCCTAGAGTTTATAACTTGAAATTCTGAGGAAAAAATCTGAATTATGAGAAGTAAAATTGCAATTGAGTTTATAATTTACAATTGTGAGAAAAGGTCTCAGTTGTGATATGTAAACATGTAAAATAAAGATTTAAAGAGACGGAAAGATGTAAAACTCAATTGCAAGCTTATAACTTGAAACTTGGAGGAAAAAAAATCAGAATCGTGAGATGTAAACTCGCAATTATCAGTTTATAACTAGCAGTTGCACGATATAAACTCGCAATTGTGAGAAAAAAAAGTCATAATTGCGAAATATAAACTGAAGATTCAAATATAACTTGTTCTTTTTGATTGACTCATTGTCACCCAAAAATGACAATTCTGTCATCATTTACTCACCCTCAAGTAGTTCCAAACCTGTATGAATGTCTTTGTTCTGCTAAACACAAAGGAAGATATTCTGAAGAATGTGGGAAACAGAGCAGTTCTGGGGCACCATTGATTTCCATAGTATTTTTTTTTTCCAACTATGGAAGTCAATGGTGCCCCAAAACAGTCTGGTTACAAACTTTCTTCAAAATATCTTCCTTTGTGTTCAGCAGAACAAAGAAATTTATACAGGTTTGGAACTACTTGAGGGTGAGGAAATGATGACAGAATTTTTGGGTGAACTATCCCTTTAAATGAACCAGTTCATATGAGTCGTTTGTCAGTGAATCAGACTAGACAGATCATGCTGTGTGTTTGTAGTTGTATGCAGCCTGCAGAGACATCGTATTAAAAATAGTTGGCCTATTTATATGGCTTTTATTGTAGTGTTGTCCACAAAAAGTGACCAGTGTTTAGTTTTTACATGCAGTTTATCACAATTAATCAATGAATTGAATATATTTAAATTGGGGCCAAGCCCACTTGCGTTTCTTAGTTAGTTAGCCCACAGTTATGATTCATTGTTATGTAAAGCACTTTAAATTACCACTGTGTATGAAATGTGCTTTATAAATTGCTTGCAGTGAGTTAGAATTGATCCAAACAAGTCACAAACTGAACTATAGCCTCACTTCTTATACTGTAGCTGTTTTCATTCTCTTGTGGACGGTCATTTTATTCATTCTGGAAAGATTTAGTCACACTTACATTCTGCCAGCATTGCCTCAGTGTTTACAACATCCAGAACAGCACAAGCATCGTATTGGCTTGTAATGAAATGTTTTGATTTGATTCACAAGAGAGTTTATATATTTGAAATCTCTGGGTGTGGTTGTTTGACTTGGTGGTTGTTTCATAGTTTGTCACGTTTTGAAGGAAAATATGTAATCTGTTTGTCAGAAGAACTAATTTCTGTCTTGTGTCTGTTGCTGTTCCTCTCCTGCAGTGTGTCAGTGTGGTTTTCCTAAAGTCAACATGAAATCCAAATTTACCCTATTTTTTTCCTTAACATGTCTCTTGTCTTGTCTTTATTGTGTGTCATGATTCATCAGTGCATGTTGTTCCAAAGAAATATGTTGTAATCTTTTATCATTTCACTTCTGAAATGACTCTTTCAATCCCTCCTGACCTTTTAAATATGAAACGCTCACTTTTTTTCAATAAATTCCTGATGGATACCATCAAGTTCCTCCCACCAATTTTTTTCTTGTTCTGTTTAACTCAGAAATGCATCACATTATTGAAGTTAAATGAGTTGAAAATGGCATTTCATGTTGATTTTAAGGTTGCTCTATCTGGACACCACCTATCCGGACTGTAACAAACATAATTCTTTAATTTCCATTTTAATTGTGAAGTGTTATGACCTACACTCTTCTATCAGCTTGACCTTTGACCCTTAACACTTAAAGTGAACCTGATTTTTGGTGGGAACTTGCAAGCGTGTCATGTCTATTGCCTGGAGTTCATGAAAAGCTGATAAATCATAAAATATAAAATGAAAAAAAAAGAAAAGATAAATAAAACAAAAGAAAAGATTTACAAAAAAAAAAAATTTAATATTGAAATATTAACTTAAAATCTCATGTAAAAATTTTAGCTCAAAGGCGTTCAGCTGAGCAATAACACAAAGTGAGATCTTGTTTCTGAAGCTCTGTGATTTGTTCAAGGTGTTGTGATGGAAAGGTCAAACCAAAGGTCACGTTCAGGTGTTTGACTGACTGTGCAACGCTAAAGAAACAAAGATGGCAAGACGTGTCCTGCATAGTTGTTGCTCTTGTAATCTTTATCTCCTCACTTCTCCCAGAAGCAGTTCACTGGTCCTGTCCATCATGTTTATTTGTTTCTCCTCATAATCGCAGCACACAAAGAGGAGCATTGTGAGTTGAGATATGAAATGATATGGAGGCGGTGGTGCCGAGTGGGAGTGCTTGCTCAAGCATGGCCAATTTCCCTCGCATTTGGGCATCAAAGGGCCATTCACAAGACAAGAGGAGCAAGAGCGAGTCGAATTTGTGGCCTTGCCCTGAATCATTTCAGAGCCACGTGATGGAGCTGGCAAGGAGCTCAAAAGTGTTTATTAGAGCTTTATAAATTAGTATATTAGCGCTACTGAAATCTCCAGACTTCAGTGGTCGTCTTTGGCCTTTCCAATCCAAATGTCAGTGAGAAGACTAAAGGGCAGACCTGTTAATTATGAAGAACGGCTCAATAGAAAGATCTACCTCTTTGTTTCCATGAATTTGTATTTATTATTTTTTTTTATTTAGGAATTTGTCATAGTTTTTAAGTGGCTGAGGACAGCTTGGGATGTTTTTTTTTACCCAGATTTTTGGCATTATGTAATGTTCTTAAATAGAGACACAACTGGTTGACGGCTGTCAAGACTAGACAGTATGATTAACATCAAAATCCCTGTATAAGGCTTAATAATTTTCAAACTCTTAGCCATGATTGTTGAGTTTAAATTGCTTTTGATGTAAAATAGTGATTTATACATTAGTTTGCACTGAACGTGTGAAAAGCCTTGTTGAAATGATTCACTTCGCATTACAGCTAGGGCTGGGCGATAATTCGATAACGATAATTATCGCGATATACTTTTCCTCGATAAAACTATATGAAGAGGTCGATAAATGTTTGATATAATGTTTATGCGCCAAAAGCGGAACGAAACAGCAGAGAGGGTGCTTGCAGCAAGCACCACTTGAAACAGCGCGACTCATTTGAATCGCGCCACATGGACCGTTTATCCGCTCGGATCAAAGTCAAACTGCCGCGCGGCGCGAGCCTAGAGCAGATGCGTTTACTCGCGGATGAGACGGTCACATGAGCACTAAACAACAGCGCTGTGAGATCGCAGCGCTTGCATTCAGCGATGAACACAAATGACTCTGTGATTTAAACTAGTTTAGAGCCAAACAGGAGAAACACTGTGTGCAACGAGACAGTCAGAAGGCTTTCAGGTCTACACATCGTCATCATTTACTGTGGATTTACTTTAGTAACACTCACTGCACCATGGTATTGTGGCAGAAATGTGGGATATTCACATTGAATTTTATTACAGGAGTAATGGTGTAAAATTATAGTATGTATTTGTGATTAAGCTATAGCATGTGTGCATTTATACTGAATGTTTTTAGACTACTGTTTTTCATACTAATAGGCTACCTAAAAACCATGTAGTTATATTTTTTTACCATGGTATTGAGGTGTTATGTGTGGTTTTAACTGTGTTTATCATGATTTAAATGTATGCTACTATGGGAGACCCATAGTTAGACCCATGCTTAATTAAAAAACAAAAAAACAAAAAACAAAAAAAAAAACACCTTGGTCTCAGAATAAATTTAAACACATAAAACTGTGGTTGCTACAATTTTTACAGATGTTACTGATTTTGATAATGAACAAAACATTTCCTCTGCATCCTAACTCAAGCTACTATCAAATGTGCATTTCTAAGAGACAAAAAAGTGATTATTATTATTATTATTATTATTATTATCAGGCAACCCAAACCGGTTTCTTGATTTGAAACAATATCACTCATTAGAACATGCAGCAACTAAGAAATTAATTTTTCTAGGTAGATATTTATTTTGTTAAGGAAAATTAGTGGTCTGGTTTCTACAACTTTCACTTTGGAGCAAAATTCTGGCTTTTAACTCAAAAGAAATAAAGATTTGACATTTATCGTGATAATTATCGATATCGACTGATATGAGAAAAAATTTATCGTGATAATTTTTGTGAGATCAAAAAAAATTATCGTGATAATTTTTTTGGCCAAATCACCCAGCCCTAATTACAGCACATATTCATTGTACAGTTTTTCCATTTGCACACAGCATTGCTGTGTGGACCGTATCGACGGAAAATAGTGGAAATAAATCGATATGTTTTTCCCAGTTGACCTGTTTATATTGCTGAACGCCAAGAACAGTAACCAGGACATATGAGTAACAAATAATGTAAACAGCAATCAGTCACTTTTATGTTTCTGGGTCAAAAAAAGAGGGAAGCAAGACATTTCATACAGGTGGTAGAAAAAAAATAAGGGGACGTGATTGGTTGCTGATTGGACCATAGAGTTCAGACTGTAAATTCTGATTGGATGAGTATCATTTAGAGTCATAAAATAGCTGATATACATTAATATCCTCATCTTGACATGTTTATTTCACATTCCACATCATTATTCAATGTTTATTCTTTGCTCTCATGTGTAAATAACACACAACTCCTCCTCACTGATAGCTGCGATAATGTTTATAACTCTATAAACTACACTGATTTTTCAAAGTTGTAAATAAAACAAAGTTTATTGGACTGTGTTTTACAAGAAAATTTCAAAACTCTTCCACTTCGAAATCTCACATTTTATGCAGTGTGTTAAATTTCAGCTTTAATTCAGTTTTGTACTTGCCAATTCTTTGTAATGATAAAATTATAGTTGTAGTTTCTACAACAATTTTTTTCAGTGTATAGAAAAATGTTGACACATTTCAGATGCATGATGTATCATCTAAACCCTTGATTGAGAATTAATGGGGTTTTAAACATTATTTAAGGGGTATGTAGTGTCATTTTTCAAGTGTATAAACTATTTCCTGTTATCTGCCGCTCTTGGATGGAGCCTTTTCAGTTGCTATTTTTCTTCATTGTGTTTATTGGTTGTTCTTACTGGCCAGATCTCAAACCCCTGCGTGAAATGATATCTCCTGTCCTCCTTCACTCGTATTTCTTGGCTTTGACTTTTTCAAAACATGCTGCGTCGTTTGAAGTAAAAGATGCTCAAATAGTCACGATCTTTAAGCTTGTGTGAAACCTTTGAACCCCGACTGTACTCATTTGCCACAGAAATGAAGAGGGTCGCTTTTTTTTCCACATTTCCGTGGTCTCGGTTTGAATTGTCTGAGTGAAAGTTATTGGTAATGTGGCTTTAAAGGGAGTCGAAAGGCCTGAAGTTTTTGGCAGCGGGCCTTTGGAGCACATTCAAGACTTCACAGATAGCTCTTTGTGCTGTGCTCATTTACTGCTAGACAAAAGCCTCAGAATCTCTTCATTTGGCCACCGAGGAGCCCTCAACATGTGAATGGCCTGATGGAATCGCCACTGACTCTCAATTCGTAGCCGCATTAAGAAACCAAAGTTTTTTTTTTTTTTTTTTTTTTTTTTTTTTTGGAGAAAATGAGCATGCCGTGCAAAACTTGGTTGCTTACACTCATCAGTCACAAGAGTCCATGTGATATTCTGGTTTCTAGATATGGCTCGTATCCCTCCTTTTTATCAGTTTATTGACTCTGGAAAGTATTTCTTTGACAATGCATTATCATCTGGAGTTGTTTGAACACAGTTTCTGGAATGGTGCTGACAGCAATAATAACATTAAGCTTCTTCATGGTAGGATTAGACGGGCTCATTACTTTCCTCACCACAAATTCCCCTGTGATTCACTCAAGAGTCCCTCCAACACAGCTCAAGCATGTTATGTAACACATCCATGATTCACCTCCTGTTTGATATTTGTGATTCAGTCACATGTGATTCTGGCTTTGTGCACATGAGGCTGCTCTGGTTCACATCAGCCGATTTCAGGTGGTGTTGCATCTTAAAGGAATAGTTCACCCAAATATTAAAAAACTGCTGAAATGTCCTCACCCTCAGATCGTCCAAGATGTAGATGAGTTTGTTTCTTCATCAGATTTGGAGTAATGTAGCATTCCATCACTTGCTCAGCAATGGATTCTCTGCAGTGAATGGGTGCCGTCAGAATGAGAGTCCAAACAGCTGATAAAAACATCACAATAATCCACAAGTAATCCACACCACTCCAGTCCATCAGTTAATGTCTTGAGAAGACAAAAGCTGAATCCATCATCCATCATCGAGTTTTTAACTTCAAACCAATGCTTACATTTACATTTTACATTTACATTTAGTCATTTAGCAGACGCTTTTATCCAAAGCGACTTACAAATGAAAAATGAAATGAGAAAAGAAATGAAAATGAATTATGCACATCATATAAATTAGTCCTGCTTGCTATAAGCAAATACAAGTGAAGGGCATTTATATAGGCCTAGTTATAATTACCTGTTGGCATGTTGATCATTAGAATCATTGCTTATGGACAAAATACAAGTCCATAATCAATAATAGCGCTTTCTCTGAATCAGGAGAGAAGTCTGCACAGATCAAGCACTGTTTACAAGCTGAAACAGTCCAAAACAGCTCTAAACAAATATGTGGGTGCATTTTGATTTGAAAGACAACAAGAGATTAACTTTTTCACTGGAGGAAGCGTTATTATAGTTTATGGACTCATATTTTAGGCAGAAGCAACAGTTTGAAGTTAAAAACGTCTCAATGATGGATTTGTTTCTTACAAACACACAGATTTTGGGTCCTCAAGACGTTAACTGATGGACTGGAGTGGTGTGGATTACTTGTGGATTACTGTGATGTTTTTATCAGATGTTTGGACTCTCATTCTGACGGCACCCATTCACTGCAGATGATCCATTCCTTTAATTCCCCAGCCTAAATGTTCAGAATCTTCCTCAGCCGTGGCATTAAATTAGGCTGTAATGTGTAAAGAACATGTGGGCCAAACAGATGACCGTATCCCAAGATTCCTGAGCTTCTCTTCACATGATACGACAGCTGCATGAAATTCAATAGCGTGTGAGTTAACAGCATATTGGCAGATTTGGGAATTGGAAATAGGGTAATTAGGGTAGTATTTCATGGTTCACATGAACATGCTTTGAGAAAGTTAACATCATGTGGTGCGACATGCTATAGTGCATCTCAGACTGCTATAAACAAAAGTCTTTCATAATTATAATCGCCTCTCATGAGACAACACCGCAGTACCATTACAAATGAACTAGTAAATTGAAATAGATGATTATAATGGATGATTAAATTGAAATTGTGTTATAAAACATACACTTTTAACCTAAAACTTAATCCATATATACATCATGCTGAATATATACAATGCAGAATTGGTCCCTTGACCCAAGAGACTCATATTATGCGTCATATGTGGTTGATATATGTGCTAGAGGTTGAAGAGGGAATTGGTGGGAAAGTTCTTCTGCTGATTTCTGCATAAAGTGTTTTTTGACTTGCAGATGATTCATTAATTGTGTCCAGTCCTGGTTAAACCTAGCTGTCATATGCATTCTCTATAGGTTTCAGCAACCACAGGCATTTGCAGTTTGATAGCAACTGTTCATTTATTTAATTTGCACACCAGATTTGTTTGAGCAGTTTGTGAACACATTGCTGAGGCAAAATCTGTATATGTTTTTGCCCTTGTTACCCCTATAATACTATTAAGTTTAGGGCTGTGACGGTTGCCGTGACAGCTGCGTCACTGCAGTGGTCGGTTGCCACCGGCAGTAGTGCACGTGACGTCACACACTATAACAAGCATAAGACAAAGTTTTGTATACAAATGTAATAATATAACAGTTGCCAATTGTTTTATTTAGACTATAAGTCTATGCTAATTCACAAATTACCTCAAACGCCATACACAGCGTTTCCTTTAGATTGGCAGGTTTGAGCGCAGGAAAATACAGTTTATTCTGCATTCAGCAAATTTATTTTGTGTTGAGTGATGGACCTTTTTGGGAAACCAAATACAACGTCGCTGATCTGGAATCATTTCCATTCATGTCACCCATCTGCGTTTGTACAAGTGTCTTCAAGTTCACGTGATCGCAAACGCTCAGCTGAGGCCCCCCCCCCCAAAATGGCAGGCCTTGCCATTGTAAACAGTGAAAATGTAACGTAACATAACATATAACATAAAATGTAACATAAAACATTAAAATTATGTGACCCTTTTTGATAAGACAAGTTTAACATCTTGCTATTCAGTAGATAGGAGGTAATTCTGATAAACGATGGACGATGACATTGTGGCGGTTAGAGGGTGTGCCCGAAGCGTGAATCCATATTCAGAAGGGCACGGAAAACAAATAACGATTGCTAACGGTTGCCTGTTTCAGTTACATTACAGTACATAAAATTTCACTTACCACATAAACAGAGTAAGGAGAGATGACTCAGGACAATGACAAATGATTTGCAGATCATGAGCAAAACTGACAAACATCTAATCTTGTAAAATGTGTGGTAATTACTGCCGCTCCATAGTATAAACACGGACGTGCGATCGCCAATCTCGAAAGTGAGTGAAACTAAAAAGCGATCGTGCATTCAAAAGCAGTTGCAATGCATAATAGCGGCTCCCTGATTCCCGTAATTTTATATACAGTATGATGATCACCCAATGATAAAACTGAGAGGGAAAGAAATATACATTTTCCTCCCATCTCGTATTTGTTCTCCGCAGTGAGTCAATGTCATAGACGTAAGAGCAAGTTTAAATATCTTTCTAGTCTATATTTCCATTTTGTAATCCCGCTGTTTTGGGTATTTAAAAAAAAAAAAAAATTATTTGTAATAGAGCAGACACTGAATGTTGTTCATGTATTTATGGCCTCATTTGGTGAGACGGCAGACGCTGAAAACACTGCGTGCTTCAGTGTGTGTAGTAAACAAAACTGCGCGTCTGTGCATTCATTCATAACGAGACATGCAGGATTCATATTTAATTGGTATTTTTGCAGCTTAATATTTACAGATACTAGTTCATATCGTGATTTGATTTAAGTGTAATGACCTACTTTTGATTTATTCATCCAAATTTTGACAAATTCAATGACATTCCGCGTTATACAGTAAATTCTGTTTTTATAACTAGATTCCACGATTTCGTCCGCGTTTTCCGCATCGCAGAAATCATAAAGCCCTGATCACACCGCGACGCTCGTGTCCGGTGTAGACACGTTGTGAGTTTTTTAATGGGTTATGTTATAGCCCTGCTTGTTTTTTTTTAATGTTTTTTATGAAATCTCTGTATTGCTCATATCATCGTATTATTTACTGCCATGCGAGCCACAAATTAAAGCTTGGCGAGCCGCGCAATGAGTAACACTGCTTTCAGGGATCCGCAGTACACATCATTTTCTTTCCGAACACGTTGGGATGCGCCGGATTGCGGGGGGATCACGAAACCCTACCTAAACTCTAATATGGCAAACGCGCGGGGGGAGGGCTGAGCCCATTCGGGACTACAGGAGCCCAGAGAGGAGTGTCGGCGGATGTTAAAGAGAAAACCGATTTTCATTCAAACAAATCGACGTAAACTACACATTCCAGTTAATCGATAAAATCGATTTATCGCCTAGCCCTAGCTTTCTCTAAACTAGCCAAATACAAACGAGACAGCGATAAATGTAAGATGCTACCAAGAAATGTGGCAGCATACGCCGCGATTCCTATTCCGCAGAGAGCGCGTGCAGACGAGGAGTTAACGTGCCCGCTTGCTTGGTGGCGGAACAGAACCGTGTCTAAACTGGACGCGACAGGTGTCCTGCTGCGTCGCAACACAACAGGTTGAGTGTTTACACAGGACAGTTTACTTTGGGGATTTGTCGTGTCATGTCGCGCAGCATCCAATGTTCACAGCATCACTGATTATTATGGGTATTTTGTCGTGTCTTGCCGTGCCGCTCGCGTCTGGTTGACAGGGGTGTATTTAACTTTTTTTTTTATTTAAGGCTACTTACCTGTTTGATATTTATTTTAGTGTTTTGCAGGCTGCGAGTTCACTGATGGAAAAAATAAACACACACGTTTGTTAATAGATGATCGAGCCTCATTTATTTGTTGCGTTTCAAAATTTTATATATATATATATATATATATATATATATATATATATATATATATATATTTTGAATTTGAATATTATAAATATAATTTTTATGTATAAATATAGGCTAATTAATATCATACCACCGCGCCACCGGCGGTAGTTGGACCATTACCACCGCGATGGTAAAAATCTGCCACCGTCACAGCCCTAATTAAGTTACAGACTTTGCACAATGATGAAAGAAAATGTTCACACATACTGTTAGCCTAAACTTTTTGTTGCATGTCAGTTTAATTGACACTGTTAAAGGAACTGTTAATGACTTAACACAAAAGCTGTGTGTTTGTAAGAAAAAAATCCATCAATTAAGACGTTTTTAACTAAACTATGAGCCCATAATAACCCATAATAACACTTCCTCCAGTGAAAAAGTGGTCTGGTCTGAATTAGGAGAGAAATCTGCATAGATCAAGCACCGTTTACAAGCCAAAACAGCTCTAAACAAATATGTGGATTTAGATGTGAGAGACGACAGGAGATGGACTTTTTCCCTGGAGGAAGCGTTATTATGAATTATGCATAATACGTCCATGGACTCATTCACTGCAGAGGATCCATTAGTGAGCAAGTGATATGAGAAGCTAAATTTCTCCAAATCTGTTCTGATGAAGAGACAAACTCATCTACATTTTGAATGGCCTGAGGGTGAGGACATTTCAGAAAATTTTCATTTGTGGGTGAACTAATAATGGCATACTGTTCTTAACTTTGACTTGATAACTTGTTCCTTAGTTTGGCTAAATGATATCCAGTTTCATATGAGTACTTGAACCTTACTGGCATAAATATCTAATAAATGAAATGGAAATGCTGGTCTAAATCGTCTTTTTAAAGTAGAACAACTTTTGGTGTTTTTAACTTGTCTTTTTCTGGTATTCATTAATTAAGTTTTTATAGTGATACATGAACATACATTAAATTATTGGAGTGTGTTTTACCAGAAAATACTAGGCTATTTCAGTCTTTATACTTTAATATTTTACATTTAATTCAATGTTACTTGCTATTTTTGTAATTATTTGTGAAATTTCCTAGCAATTTATGATTGAAAATTGTTCCTACACAAGCTTTTTTTCCAGTGTAATGGACATTATGTTCCAAATTACATTGATATTAAAGCTGAACTTGTATTGAACCCAGAGCACTTTAAGATTGGTGACTGGCTCCAGCAATCATCTAGTCAACTCTATTACAGTGTTTTTAACAGGTTGGATTTGAGCTGATCTCTGCAGTCATATCTAAAGAGATGAACCTGCGAAGTTCAACGGCGGCTTAAACACAAATCGAGTTCTCACGATGGTCGTGCAAAGAGATGTGAATTCGGCACCGCTCGCATGTCAAAACTCTCTCACAGAATAAAGGAGTTAGCCATTCAGTTCAGTGCTCTTTAAAACACATTCAATAGGGCAGCTGTTTATGCTCATGAATATTCAATGAGCTGAGACATAGTCAGCCGCTCGGATTGATTCAGTGTTCAACAAGTCGGCTATTCTCGATCGATTCAGATGTGAGAATTAATAGACAACATTTGAGATTTGTACAGATATAAAGCTTGCCTTTTACAAATCAGAAAAGGAGATTGTCTTTACTTTTTGTTAGATACAAAGAGCCTTCACATAAACCCTCAGCATTCATGTGCCTTTTAGAGGTTTTTGGAATAAATTGGCCCTAAGAAATGAAGTCATTTTTAACCAAGGTCACATGAAAGAAGTAGTTCATCCAAAAATGTCCAAAAAAAGATCATGTGATGATCATCCATCACCCTGATCATATTTACATTAAAGCAGTACGTAACTGTGATTTTACCACAGCTATGGAGTGTTTTTGTCATGCCTAAAACCCCCTTTAACCATTGAGTGGTTTATTGCTTTTATAAAGCTAGGTGCATTTAAGGAACAGTTCACCCAAAAATGAAAATTTGCTGAATGTCCTCACCCTCAGGCCATCCAAGATGTAGATGAGTTTGTTTATAAATCAGATTTGGAGAAATCTAACATTCCATCACTTTGTTTATCCTCTGCAGTGAATGGGTGCCGTCAGAATGAGAGTCCAAACAGCTGATAAAAACATCACAATAATCCACAAGTAATCCACACCACTCCAGTCCATCAGTTAACATCTTGAGAAGACAAAAGCTGAAACAAGTTCATAATCCCGCTTCCTCCAGTGAAAAAGTGGTCTGGTCCTGAATCAGGAGAGAAATCTGTACAGATCAAGCACCGTTTGTAAGCCTAAACAGTCCAAAACAGCTCTAAACAAATATGTGCCTGGATTATGATGAGAGAGACAACAGGAGGAAGCATTATTATCGACTCAAATTTTGGCCACGTTAAAATGCCTTTATGATGGATTTGTTTCTTTAGCATATAATGTGTTTATAAACAACTTTTCATTCAATCAGAATTTGCAGTCATAACTATCAGCTTTATATAGTTTTTCATTGATGTGCTTACTGCAAGGATGAATACAGATAGTACTGTGATTTCTGGTCAGTTTCTACAAGAAACATCTGGGTTCATGTTTTTCTAAGCTTCATTTTTCTGTATACTGAGGTGCCAACCAGCGGGTGTAAAGTCACATGAGAGGGCAAATTGTGGTTTTAAACAACCTCAGAAGAGCTCAGTTCCCCCCAAGCCCTAAAAACCAACAACACAAACATGCAATTAGAGATGTGCTGATTCAGAGGTCCTGGGGAACGTTGGGTTGAAGGCTACCAATTAGGTTTTGGAGGGAATTTCCCCCCCAACATAGTCAGCGAGAGCCAAAGTAGGATATTAAAGGAATATTTCACCTAAAAATGAACAGTTTTGTTGCCATTCACTCAACTTTATGTAACTCCAAAGTAATATGATTTTCTTTCTTCTTTGTAACACCAATTGAATTCTAGAGCTTCGCTTTTTTTGTACGGTGTTTTATACTGTCAAGCGTGAGAAAAGCACCATAATAGTATCAGAAGTAGTTTTCAAATCTGCATCTGGCATGATTTGTGAGTCTGTCATATGGATTACTCTGATACTTTAATAGTCTTATTTTGGAGCTTGGTTGCCATTACAGATAATAATCCACTTTTGTTGTGTGGAAAAAAGCTGCTGGGACGTTCTCCTTTTCTGTTTCTTGAGTATAAAGAAAATAATATTTACATTTGCATTTACCTTTATGCATTTAGCAGATGTTTTTATCCAAAGCAACTTACAAAGTAGGAGCCATATTGACTAATTTTAGCCAAAACCACAGTGGAGTGAGTAAATGTAAAAGTAAAGTGCTATTAATAAATTCTGCTTCCTGCATTTAAAGCCGTGCATGTAGAAACTGTACTGTGTGACAAACACTCGCTGATGTTTTGAGGTGCTGATACTGGACGTGACGTGTGATGGAGTAAATGATGTGATTTGTTTCTTTATATTCACTCTTGATGGCGGTTTTGTCATCGACTCGTTCCATGAAACAGGTCAACAGACTCACAGATTGATTGACATGAATGTATCTGGGTTGTGGCTCTGAATCAGTGACCTGATGTTTAATGAATGTTTGTTGTCAAACAGAAAGTGGGTCAGCATTGCAACATGCAAAAAATAATTTGTTTATAAAGACATGAAATCAATTAGCCACGAGAAACCATGCATTAGTTATTTTTTACTAAAAGCTAAAGTCATGGTAATTTATGTTTTTGCATTAACTCCTCAAAATAAGTTGAGCAATTTCAAGCTTTTTTAATTTTAATAATGTTACGAACTGCAGATTAAACCCCTACTCAAAGAGAAAATAAATTGGTCCGTAACAATTAACAGGGATCCATCTTGGAAAGATCCCTGTGGTCCCCGATCTCACTCTCAAAGTTTCTCAACCACAAGACACTTATTTAAGTGCAAGTAAACGTAAGTTTATTAAATAAGGATAAACAAAGGAGCATCATAAACTTCGGGGGGAGCAAATTGCCAAAGTAAATTACAATAAACAAAACTACTACTGTACACAAACGAACCTAGAAATCAGATAACAAATAAAATACAAGTTCTTACCTCCCTGCTAACATAAACAGGAGAAAACGAACAAACCAAGCAGGCACCCACCTCCCTACCAAGCTCCACTTAAACAAGGTCCATGAAGTAAGCGACCGAACATAACAGACATAAGATACAACTAAACTGTTACTTAATTCAATGGTTGAAAACAAATGTCTAAGTTAGTGATCCTTTTGCCAACACACGTTACACAACGGGAACAACAGTGTTAACAACAAAGAGAGCAGGGATCCAACGATTGCTTCCGCCGGATGGCTTAAGTACTGTGACGATGCTTCCTGTCACCAACCAGCTCAGTCCTCCTAATCAGCTCCACCTGTAATCAATTAGAGTGAAAGAGGGGGAGACAGAGAAAAACACAGAGAAAGACCTACGCACGCGCACGTGAACGAATGATATACCGTTTCCCTAGCAACACACGAATCCATTCGTAACAATTTTTATAATAATTATAATATAATTTGCATAGGTTGAAATTACTTACACAAGTTGATTGTACTTAGAAATTTAGGGCAGCAACTGAACTTAACTTTTAATAAAAATAGGAGAACATTTTTACAGTGAGGTGTTGTTAAGTGCAAAATAAGCATACATCTATATATTGCTATATATTGTTGCTGTATGCTGTACTCCAACTAAAATGGTTTTCAACATCATTTTGCCTGTTATTGTTATGCATGCAGATTTTTTTTTAAGCTCACAATCAAGCAAATGCTTAGAATGTTTGTCATTTAAATGAGTAAATATTAGGGTGTATTCACACCTGTCTTGTTTGGTTCGATTGAATCGAACTCAAGTTCATTTCCCCCTTTGGTGCGGATCTTTTGGGCAGGTGTGAATACAGCAATCGCACTCGGGTGCGGACCAAACAACCATACCGTCCGCTTCCAAACGAACTCTGGTACCGTTGAATAGATGAATCCAGTGAATGGATGACCTTAAGCACATGTGTGGTTTTGTTTACAATTTCTGGTTCGCTTGCTAAAAGAGCAGTGTGAAAGCGAACCGCACCAAATAAAAAAAATCAACATTGTATTTGGTCCGGACCAAAGCAAGTGAACTAGTGGACTTTCCTGGTGTGAATACACCCTTAGTAACACCGAAGGACCATTTCAAATGAACTAGTGAATTGAAAAAGTTTTTTTTAATACATGTGGTCATGGTTTTGCCTGTATTAGTTCACAAAGCTTGACCAGTTCAAAACGCCTCTTGATTTTCTTTCAGTAAATTGATTGTCGCTTATTAAACCTGGTATGAGTCGTAGAGACACATGATCTATGATAAAACAACCCCCGTCTTCCTTTCGCATCCACATTCCTGCAGTTATCCCTTTCCTTCAGACAGCTTGTGGGAATCTGGGCTCTCTGTCGGCCCTTGGAAGCTGAGCGAGGTGTGTGTGTGTGTGTGTGTGTGTGTGTGATTGTGTGTATTGTGAGAGACGTGCTCGGGCTTCAGGCTCTGGTGGTCATGAGAACCTTCTGTTTTATGTGTCAGACAGAGCTCTGATGCTCACGGGTGAGTGAACACAAACTCAGTTTAGCCCATGTTGATGAACACAATGCCATCCTCCTGCATTCAGCGGCCCTTTGACCCCATCAGCTGTGCTGAGCCCGTCACAACCCGCAACCAGCTTACAAGCTGATATTCTACAGCTATTCGGGAGTTTGTTTTATTGCTCCTAATTTTGGCCTAATATGTTGTAATTCAGAAAGTGCTGCTTTTGAGTTGCATCCGAGTGATCGTGTTTGTGAGATGAGCGCACATGAATCATCTCAGATCTATTTGGAGCAGAGGTTCCAAAACGTTTGTCAGCCAAAACCCTTCGAGCTGAAATATTTACTTGAAGTCCTAGATATTTTAAGCTGATATTTCAAAAGTTTAACAACACATTCGCAAGTTCATGGTTCTTCGGTGTTGTTTATGGTCACATGACATGCAGGTAAACAAATAAAATATTTAGCGAGTAAGTGCTTTTATGGAAGCTTGTTTCTGCCATGGGATTAAAAGTGAAAAAAAAGTTTGTGATATTTTATCTTAAAATTTAGACTTTTTTTCTCACAATTCTGACTTTTTTCCTCACAATTTGCAATTCCTAATAAAGAAACTGAATTGTGAGATGTAACCTCAGAATTCAAAGATGTATACATTTACAATTGCAAAATTAAATTATTTTTTTTTTTACTATTTTTATATCTTGCGATTCTGACTTTTTTCTTCATAATTCTGAGTTTATATCGCACAGTTCTGACTTTTGTTTTCTCTGAATCTCTCAAGTGGAGTAAAAAATTGTGAGTTTACCTCTCACAATTTCAACTCTCAGAATTTGCAATTTCTTTTGTTTTTTTTTTTCAAAAAAAAAAAAAGTCAGAATTGTGAGATGAAAAGTCACAGTTACCGTTTTTATTTTATGGTGGAAACAAGCTTTTCTTTTATTAAAAATATATTTATTTATTTTACTTTCACATTTTTATGGTTTAATTGATTATCAACTCACAAACAATCCTGCAGTTCCCTCATAAGTCCCAGTTTGGGAGACACTGGCGTAGATCATAACGAGTAATTGTAAACTTTCACAATTTAACTATTTACCATGCTGAGTACAGTTAATGAAGAATAGTGAAAGTTTCCTGGAAAACATTGCTCAGTGACAGTCTTGCACAACCAACAACTAATACATCATATATTTATGATTCCCAAACCTTTATGCAAGAAGAAACCTATAACTACTATAAGTAGCATCAATCCAGCCACAAAATCTTTCAAGTTGCAAGTTGTAGTTCTTTTCTTTGGTCTTTCTTTGTTCTTTATCTTTCTCTCATTTCTACCTCTCTCTCCCTCCATCTGCTCCTGCTTTCTGTTCTTCTCTGCATCTTTCATTGTCCGGAGGGAATCTTCCCCTTTTCTTTGCATGTCTTAGGTTCTCATGGGTCAGGCAGCAGATGGAAGGCTGGTTTGTGGCTGGTGTGTTTTTTTTTTTTTTTTTTTTTTTTTTGAATATGTTAATATATGGATGGGAGTGTGTGGTGGACTTCAGTGTTGTGGGTCTCCTCCTCCACTGGCATTGTGCTGGTCTGGGAATGTGTGTGTGATTTTGTGACTGGGAAACATCTCTAGTTTCTGTGTGGGTTCAGAGTAAGACAGTGATGTGAAGAAGACAGAGCAGAGCAAGAGAGAAACACAGTCAGAAAACTAAGGAATACAACCAGCGAAGTTTGAAGGAGGAAGGTTTTTTTCTGGATTTCTACAAAACATGGAAACTCTATATGACGACACTGACGATGAGCATCAGGAGAAACGAGGTACCGCTTACAGTAGCTTCATTATTGGGATGGTCAATACTGGACTTGTGTTTCATTGCATCACATGAGTTTCAATTAGAGCTGGTTATTAACTGGAGGTTTAGATTTTTATATTGTGTATTATGTGTTAAGCTCTGGTTCAGTTTGATATCAAAAAGTCTTTTTGTTCTTCTGTTATTTAATGCATTGGCCTGTCAGTGGTCCAAGCAGGGCCTAAATCTGACTTTATGCCACACCTGCCAAAGGATGGTGACTTGAGAAAATTTACAAGGCATAATTATTTTTTTTTACCAGCCATGAAACTAAGTGCATTTTGAAGAAAATAATGAAACGGCAACAAAAAACAAACAAACAGGCAGAAAAATTGTGAAACAAACGTAATTGTAATTATTATTATTATTATTATTATTATTATTATTATTATTATTATTAATATTTTTTTATTATTTAATCAAATTTTAAAATGTATTTATACAAATGTAATTAATATAATAATAATAATAATAATAATAATAATAATAATAATAATAATAATAATAAACTATTATTATTATTATTGTTATTATCAGTTTATATATTAACAGTACAATTACAATACTAATATTTGTTTTTTTTATATTATTTTTATTATAACTCTCAGTCTTTAATGTATTTTTGTTTTCAAATGTTAAACCATAGAGCTTTTATTTTGGTGGAAAACCGGAGGGAAACTTCTTTTTAAATGCTTCTCTTTTGTTGACAACAGATTTATAAACGCTTCTTATTACAAACTGTGGAGACAGAGCTAATTACTATTATTCTAATTATTATAATTATAATTATTATTTATTCATTATTGTTATTTAATCCAATTATAGAAAATAATCATAAAAAATATGACTATAATACATGTGAACTGTAAAGTAATAAGAATACTATATAATACTATATAATAATAATAATAATAATAATAATAATAATAATAATAATAATAATAATAAAAAGCAATAATAATAATCATTATTTTATGTAATAACAGTGCAATTACAATAATATATATATATATATATATATATATATATATATATAATATTTATTTATTTATTTTTTATCTTTGTGTTCAAACATTAACCCCATAGAGCTTTTATTTTGGGGAAAAGCCGCAGGGAAACTTCTCTTTTGAAATACTTTTCTTTTTTTTGACAACAGATTTATAACTTTGGTAGATTTTTGGAGCATGTTGCATTTTCAAATGCTCGTTATAAGCAGAGCTTGGATAGATGGAGTTTGTGTAGAGCAGCATTTACTGCGAGCTGTGAAAAGATCACAGCGCATCAGTTTACATATACATACACACACACACACACACACACACACACACACACACACACACACATATATATATATATATATATATATATATATATATATATATATATATATATATATATATATATATATATAAAATTTAATATAATTTATATAATTACAACGCAGTCTTTGCAATTTGATGATCGCGCTAAACCATATTGGGTTTGCAGGCATTGTTAGAATCACAAGTCCAAGTCTTCAGAGATTTATTGTGGTTCTGGAATAATCAGTTGTGGACTGACACTTGGTCTGTCGTAGAAGACCAGTTAGGAGTCCACTCTTGGGTTCACTCACTGTTTTTTAACTTATTCTGCATACCTACAGTTTCATAATGGTCTTCCAGAACGTTCCAGTTTCTGGCAGACATTTGCATACTGTAGCTTCTGTTTGTGTCTCATATTGGGTGCTCTGATCAGCTGGAGGTTGGCAGAGGGTGAAGTGCTTTCTGGAGCTGTATGTGTCTGTCAGTGGCTATAGAAGCGTCCGGAAGTGCGGGGTCCTGACCTTGTGCTGGTCACACTGGGCTCTCCTCTGACTCTGGCTTTCTGCTCTCATTCTGAAGTTTTGGGCTTTGACTTGCAGTGATGAGGCAGCTGGAGTTTGGCACTGAGTCTCTGCAGCTGCTCAGAAACCACTGCTGCTCCTCCTCCACAGTCTTCTGCTTCTCCTTCTCTTTCTTCTCCTTTTTCTTCTACTCCTTCTCCATGTTCGTCTCCCCTCTGATCTTCTTTCTTCTCCTCTTTGTACTTCTTTTTTTCTGTATCTTGCTGTTGTTTCTTTTTAGCTTCTCCTCCTTTCATTCTTCTTTCTGTTATTTTATCTCTTTTTTTCCTATTGTCATCCTCTTTCTCTTTACCTCCTCCTTATTCTCCTCCTCATTTTTGTCTTCCTCTTTTTCTCCTTTTCTTCCTCACCCTTTTCTTCCTCACCCTTTATCCTCCACTGCATCTTTCTCCATTTTTCCTCCTTTTCCGTTTTTGTTTTCTCCTCTTTTTTATCATCCTCATCTTTCTCTTTTCTCCTCCCCACCTTTCTCATACTTCAGCCTCTCTTACTCCTCCATTTCTCCTCCTTTTCTTTTCCCTCTTTCTCCTCCTTTTCACAGCTTGTTTTTCTCCCCCTCTACTTTTTCTTCTTCTCTTCCTCCCTTTCGCCTCCTTCTCCAAATCATCTCCCTCCTCATTTTCTCCATTTCCCCTCCTCTTCCCCTTTACTCATCTTCCTCCTCTTTTTCTCCTCTTCTTTTCCCTCTTTTCTCCTTTTTGATCTGCTCTTTCTCCTCCTCCTCTTCCTTTTCCATCTCCCTCCTCCTTTTTCCTCCTCTTCCTCCTTTTGTTCTTCTTTCTTCTCATCTTTCTCTTTATCTCCCTTTTTCCTCTTCTTCCCCTCACATTCATCTTCCTCCTCCTCCTTTTCTTCTCATCTTCCTCCTCCTGTTCTCTTCCCATTGTTCCCCTCTTACTCGTTTTCTCCTTATCTTTCTCCTCTTTTAATTCTTCTCCACCATCTCTCCTTCCTCCTCTTGTTCTCCTCTTTATCCTTTTCTCCTCATCTTTCTCCTCCTCTTCCTCCTCTACCTCTCCTCCACAACCCTCTCTTTATCCTCATGTTTTCTCCTTCTAGTCTTCCTCTTCCCTGTCTTCTCCTCTTTCTTCTGTTCTGCTCCTCACCACTATCACGTGTCTCCTAGTTTTTTCTCTTTTCTCCTCCTCTCTGTCCTCCTCTGAACTCTCAGTCTGTAAAGCAGGGTGTTTAGTGTCTCCTCCAGTGCTCTGAGAAGAAGATCAGTGATGGTTTTGTAGTTAGTTTGTGTCTAACGTGAGGCCGTGTTTCTGCTAACAGACAGTGATCTTGAATCCCAGTCAGCACTCTTTGTTTTTTCCACTGCCGTCAACACAAAGTGAACAAAACCTGTGCCATTTAAAGACAGGATCTGGTTCAAAAGCAGACCACATTTCAGTGAATACATGGGGGAGTGAACGTCTGACGCAGCAGTGAAATATGACTGTGGTCAGGAATCAGGCGTAAAATCACAGCTGTAAGCTGGTATGGAAAGCTGGAAAGAGTGAAATGTGGCTCATGATTCGGGAATGTGGTGTGTTTGTGTGTGTTTTGGAGATTTGTTTCAGCAGAGATATGTATTGACAGCATTTAAGTGTTTGTGGAATGAAGCTCAGTTTACTAAATACAGCATCAGCTCTTCTAATAACAAACATTATTAGAGGCAAAACAAGAACATTAGTGAAGAAATAAAACAGTGACTTTTTGTAGTATTTGGAAATATTCAATTATAAAGAATGTTAGATGTTTTAGATGCTTTTTTAAATATAAATATTTAAAATATATAATTTTTTTTACATTACAGAAATTATAATTTATTTATTAAAGTATTGGTCCTGGAGGGAGACATGTGCTTAATTGTCATGAAAAGTCATACTGAATGAATGAAAGAATGAATAAATAACGGCACTAAATTATCCTGAAAGTTCCGCTATTTCTATTCTATATAAATATTTACATAAATATTAAAAACATACATTTAATTAATTAAAATGATATTTAATGTGCTTAAGTAATTATCCTGGAGGAAGAAATGTGCTTTATTGTCAGAGAAAAGTCACATTGCAAACAAACAAACAAATAAATAATAATAAATAAAAAATATAGAAAAATGTAATTTAAAGTAATTAGAAAAAGATTTAATGTAAATATCCTGGAGGGAGAAATGTGCTTTATTGTCACGAAAAAAAAGAAAGAAAGAATAAAAAAATTAAATGCAAAATAATGGTAATAAAAATAGGTTTAATTTTCTCTCTCATTTTAGGGTGTGTGTGTATATTTTATATTTTTAAAAATGATATTATTTATAATATAAAAATGACGAATAATTCAAATTTATATAATGAATAGCATCATTTAAAAAATAATGTAAATATATATGTACATTTACTTTGAAAACAACTGTGATTATCACGCTGCTTTTAAGAATTCAGAGTTCAATTACAGATTCCAGATTTTTTTTTAAATAATATTAATTTGACTGTTTTGTTGTAATGTGAAGAGATTTTTACACTAATGCCAGACTGATTCATTCATTTGATATGCATCATCTGATCATTTTGGTCATACTGACCAAAACTTCACATATTCCCCAAGTGTTTTGTGGAAAGGCTGGGAATAGAGAGTAGCATTTCCCTTTGAGATGGGAGCATTTAAGTGGCTTCATAAATGTGTGTGTGTGTGTGTGTGTGTGTGTGTGTGTGTGTGTTGTGGGTCGTGAGAGACTGTGCCGTGGGCGATACTCACTGGGTTGTGGTTAACTCGCTGCTATGGAAACAGCTATTCACTAGTTGGGACAGAAAGCTTTCACCCCGGTGAGCCTCATAAAAGCTGGGCACAAACTGTCGGACGCAGACGGGCTCTGAAAGGGCCTCTCTCTGCTGCTTAATATATCTGCTTTAATTTGCCTTTGTGTGCTGGGAAAAAGGCCTCCATGTCGAGGAACATTCAGGATTCAGACGCTGCACAATGGGGCTCTGAATTAAACCACTGCTATGTTTTCTCTGCCCGGATGAAGGCGATAAATGTACACATGACTCAAATCTCATCATTTGAGGCTTGTTAAACATGTTACTGACTTTATATTAATTGATGAATCTCAAAAAACTTCTCAAGAACCAGGGTTATTACAGTTCACTTAAACTGAAACTAAGATGAAAAACAAAAAAAGTTACTTAAAATAAGATATAAAACCTTTATTTCAGCTATTTGCTAAGGCAACACTTCTCATATTTAATTTAGTGTAACTTTTATATACTAAAATAACTAAAACTGAAATAGAAATGAATAAAAACAATATAGACATACATTTAAAAAATCCAAAAACTAATAAAAATGTCAGACACACAACAAAATAACAAAATAACTCTTAACTAAAATGAAAATGAAAACTGAAAATATAAAAATAAAAAAACTGATTCAATCAATTAAAAAACTTCAGAATAAATAAATATTTGAATAAAAGGAAAAAGAAACCTATTATTTTATTTTATTTTATTTTATTTTATTTTATTTTGCAATGTGACCTTTCATGACAGTTAAGCAGTTCTCTCTCAAGGATCAAAATAAAATCTTATGTAATACTTAAAATAATATCTCTTTCTAATTACTGTGACGTGAAATTTGTTTTAAATATTTAAAATATTTAAATAGTTTAAATGTTTAACATTGATATTTTTGTCATTGCAGTATTTGTTGTACCAGTTTTATTTTTTAACACTGTTGTACTTGCATCAAATCTTCTTTAAATATACTGCTGATTAGTTTCACAGCACAGTAGTTTTCTTTCACGTCGTGTTTAAATGAGGCTTTGATTCATGTCCTTTACACATGTAAACTATAAATAATGACTTGTGTATCATTACTGTACAGCAGCTGATGGGAGTCACTTCATCAGGCCTTTATCAATCATCATCAGTTATCATTTTGGACGGTCTGGAACTGACCACACTGTTAGTATGTTATAATTAAAGCGAGGAGCGACTAACAGAAAGCAAACATACACTCACATTCCTATATAAGGCTCCATTAGATATTAATGCCTGTTTTTTTTCTTCATTCTTGTATGCATGCATTTTCTGTTTAATAAACCAACCAACAGCCAAAGTTTGCATGTGTTTTTTTTTATTATTGGTTTGTTTGTTTGAAGATCTGGAGCAGAACTTTTTAAGTACTAATTTAACATCTTCAAACTGCCCAGACTGAGCAGAACACACACACGCACACACACCCACACACACATACATACATGCAGTTCATTATTTTAGTCTTTGTTTTCACACTCTCTGCTTTCCACTGTTTTTAATTAGGAGCTTCACAGATTAATGGCACATTTATTAAAGGAATAATTCACTCAAAAGCAGAAAATCTGTCAATTTTCAGTTTTACTGGCTCTTGTGTTGTTAAGCTGTTATGTTTACATATTTTTCTGTGGAAAACAAAAGTGGAATTTTCAAACGCTTCATGCAGCTCTTTACCATGCATTTACAACATTTCATAGTAACCACAAGAACAAAAAGCATCATCAAAGTATTATATTAAGCATGCATTATATTGCAAGTCTTTTGAAGTGATATGAGTCTTTATGTGACGACAACATGCCATTTTTCAAGATTATCACTTTTTCACAGAATAAATTTTTTATATTAAAAACAAATAAGCAAGCCCTTTCCAGATTTAAAAAGTATCTCAAAAGTAACGTAAAGCATTACTTTCCATAAAAAGTAAATAAGTAACGTAATTAGTTATTGTTTTTTATGGAGTAACACAACATTGTAATGCATTATTTTTAAAAATAACTTTCCCCAGCACTGTATGTATCAGACAGCTCTAGTATACATGGTGTTTAAAGCATGTGTGTCCAGGAATGTGAATCTGCTCAGTTTGAGTAAAGCTCTTCAGACTGTAACGAGTGTTTGTGTGTGTGCAGGTTGTTTTGAGTGCTGTATTAAATGTCTGGGCGGCGTGCCGTACGCGTCTCTGGTGGCCACCATCCTGTGCTTCTCCGGCGTGGCGCTCTTCTGCGGCTGTGGACACGTCGCTCTGACAGGAACCCTCACCATCCTGGAGAACCACTTCTCCAAGATCACCGCAGACCACGCCATGCTGACCGACATGTGAGTGAGGAGGAACCTGGGAAAACACTGTCAAAATTGTGAAATATTATTACAAATTAAACTAGCTGTTTTCTATGTGAATGTGTTAAACTGTAATTTATTTCTGTGATCAAAGCTGAATTTTCATCATCATTACGCCAGTCTTCAGTGTCACATGATCCTTCAGAAATCATTCTAATATGCTGATTTGCTGCTCAAGAAACATTTCTGATTATTATCAATGTTGAAAACATTGTGCTGCTGAATTTTTTTGTGTGGAAACTGTGATACATTTTATTTTCCAGGATTCACAGATGAATAGAAAGTTCAAAAGAACAGCATTTATTTGAAATAGAAATATTTTGCAACATTATAAATGTCTTTACTCTCACTTTTGATCAATTTAATATGTCCTTGCTCATTGAAAGTATTCATTTATTTAATTTACCCAGAATGTTTTCCGCATTTTTTCAACATTGATAATAATCAGAAATGTTTCTTGAGCAGTAAATCATTATATTAGAATGATTTCTGAAGGATCATGTGACACTGAAGACTGGAGTAATGATGCTGGAAATTCAGATTTGATCACAGAAATAAATTACAGTTTAACACATATTCACATAGAAAACAGATATTTTAATTTGTAATAATATTTCACAATTTACTGTATTTTTAATTTAAAAAACACAGCTTGGTGAGCAGAAGAGACTTTTAAAAACATTAAAAAATCCTAATTATTCCAAACTTTTGACTGGTTTGTAATATATTTTAAATTATACTTTCATAAATATACAACACCATTGCTTATATATTTGTGTTTAATGTCTTGCATTAAATGTCCATTTTCTTTTATAGAGTTATGACAATAGATAAAGTCACTTCCTCTTAAAATTCATATCAATAAAAACAACTGTACAGTATGCCTACTAACATCATGTAGGAATACTTAATTTTTAAATAATTTTTTTTTCACATTGCTGTAATGAGAATTTGGAGGGAAATGTGCATAATTGTCATGAAAGTTCAAAATTTTAGAACCATTAAGCAAAATATAATTGTGTTTGTTTTTGTGTTTTTATTTTATTTATTTGTTTTGGACGTTAAAGACATTTTTTTTTAAGGATTCATCTGTTAGATTTTTATAAATGCATGCTGGCAACAGAAGACGGTCTTACAGATGTTGAAAAGACATGAATTTAATTAAAGCCTCATGGGAAGACATTAGATGCTGTTTAATGGATTTATGTTGATTCCTAGTATCTCATTTTATATTTTCGTCTCCAGTGTCACTGTAGATTTTCCAGGAAATCATGCACTGAATTGAATGCTTTTTCTTAAAGTTTATCTGATCATTCAACATTCACTGATTCACGCTTTATTTGATCTGTCTGAGCTCCAGATTCGTCTCTTAAAAAGAAAAGACTCACCTGTTATGAGTAATACTGGGCAGTTGTTTTGTGTTCAGTTAAATCTGCTCACATCTGTTGATGATTTCTCAGCGCTTCGCATTTGTTCTGTTCTCCATCTCGAGACTTTAATTAAAGTCACATGCAGTGATGATGTTCTCAAACAATGCTGAGTCTTCAGGACAGAGGTTAATGGCAGAATCACCTTGCACTAACACACACACACACACACACACACACACTCACTCGTGATTTCACTAAGAAGATGCTCCAGATGGTCTGAACAGAAACTAAACACACAGAAGCAGTAACATCTGTGAAATCTCCTCGTCTCTTCTGCAGAATCCAGCTCATGCAGTACGTCATATACGGCATCGCCTCCTTCTTCTTTCTGTACGGCATCATTCTGCTCGCCGAGGGGTTTTACACCACCAGCGCCGTCAAAGAGCTCCACAGCGAGTTCAAGACCACCGTCTGCGGACGCTGCATCAGCGGGATGGTACGAAACCCCCTGAGATATACTGATTAATATTACAATCAAATAAATATAATAAAATATAATGAATAACAATAAAAATAGATATAATTAATAATAAACTAAAAATAAAAAGTATCAAAATAAATTAAATTTTTTTTTTTTTACATAGTAAAACAAATTTCAAAATGAAAGAAAATATGTAATTAATAGAATTCTATATATATAATAAAAATAACTTGAATCAAATAATTAGATCAATGTCTGAGACCTTTTTTAACATATATTTAACACACACACATATATAAAATTGATCTAATTTTTTGTTTACTTGTTTATTTGTTTTTATTTTGTAATGTTTTACTATATATATATATATATATATATATATATATATATATATATATATATATATATATAGATATATATATATAGATATATATATATATATATAGATATATATAGATATATAGATATATATAGATATATATATATATATATATAACACAATTTAAATATAATATAAAAATTAACTTATATTGTACAAAAATAAATTAGATGGATAAAAATAGATATAGAAAATAATTTTAAAAAGTAGTCAGATTACTAAATAAAATGAATTTAAAAATGTGAATAATATAAAATAATCTAAAAATAAAATAAACACAAAATAAATTACAAAAAATTAAATAAATAAATAAATAAATATATATATATATATATATATATATATATATATATATATAATATTTGTTAAATATATATGTGTATGTGTGTATAAACACACAATTTAAATAACAACATTTAAATATAATATAAAAATTAACTCATAAAATAACTCATCATACCAAAATAAATTAGATGGATAAAAATAGATATACAAAATAATTTAAATAGTCAAATTACTAAATAAAATGAATTTAAAAATGTAAATAATGTAAAATAAATAATCAAAAAATAAATCAAAATAAATTACAAAATAAAAACAAATATATAACTATCTGAGATGGGAGGTGCCGTTGCTAAAACTGTTCAAACATCTCTTTCTCAGTTCGTGTTCCTGACGTATATCCTGGGAATCGCCTGGCTTGGGGTTTTCGGCTTCTCAGCGGTTCCTGTGTTTCTTTTCTACAACATGTGGTCGACCTGCGCTGCCATGCGCTCACCGATGGCCAACCTGACCTCCATCGACAGCATCTGCGTGGATGTGCGGCAGTACGGTATGAGACTCTGAATGTGACGTAATGAAGCATTCCCTGCGAATCAAACCCTTAACTTCACAATAAACACTGCTGATGAGGATTTGAGTTGTGATTGTTAATGTTGTTTGTATGTCGATGCAGGTATTATTCCGTGGAACGCAACACCAGGCAAAGCTTGCGGCTCAACGCTAGGTGATATTTGCAACACCAGCGAGGTACGAAAACACATTTGTCACACGCTAGTTTATTCACTTTGTTATGCAGCAGTGGATATATGTGATATACAGTGGATATACATAATTCTAGTTCTACCTGCCTTATCATTCATTTTAATAAATAATAATAATAATTATTATTATTATTATTTTACAAATATCATGCATTTTCAACCATTAATTTTATTTGTAATGAAATGTTTATTTTAATTTTGTTCTTTTTAATTTTATTAAATATTTTATTATTAATTTTTAAAAATGATATAAATGATTTCCTGTTTGTCTGTTGCAGTTCTATCTGTCTTATCATCTGTATATCGTCGCCTGTGCCGGAGCCGGAGCGACGGTCATTGCTCTGGTAAGCAGATGTTTGTTTTATGGTCAGATATATGGGGTGTTTGTTCCTCTTCCTCCTTTTATCCCTTCATCCCCAGCACCATCTACTGCAAACCATGTGCTTTAAGCCCCTGATCTAATGGTAGTTTTGCAGTGACGTCCCAGCAGTCCACCTGAGATGACTTGTTCTGCCAAATGCATGCATGTAAATGACTGAAAAATCAGCTAGTGGGACGTCAGCCATAAAAGCTCAATTTCTAGTCACATACTTTACTGATACCTGAAGGGAAAAAAAACAAGAAATTGCAACTTAAGACAAAGGATTCAACACAACATCACTAGTTCAGTCCTGTTATAATCAATAAAGCTGTCAGTACTGGAAGCGTCTGGTGTCACACCGTCAGCTGATGGCTGGCCTGTTTCTTTATTGACACTCCAACCACGCTGTAAAAAAATTAAGTGAATTTTATTTAAAATGTTTATTTTAATAAATAATCATTTAATTTTTTATTTAATTTTTTACAAATGTCATGCTTTTAACTATAATACTATAATATTAGGGGTGTGTGATATGACGATTTTTGATAGTCATATCACACACCCCTAATATTATAGTATTATAGTTTATCTCTCCACGATCTTATTTATCTCTCCACGATCTGCTTTTGAAGAAATATTGTAGTTTCGTGCTACAGCGCACATTCTATCAGCTGCAGTTCTGACGCTTCCATCTCAATATAACTTCACTGTACAACGCCACATTCACATCAGTGTTAACTCAGCGGTAGAGTTACTCTCATGGGACACTGCACCTGTTCGCAATCACAAAAGTACATTATTTGCATGTGCTTTAAAGCCTTACTGGTTACAGATTTCATTCACGCGCTGGTCTGATGTGCTCTTTTTCTGAGCATGTACACCTGAAGTGCGCGCACTAAAAAGCCTGTCAAACAGCGCCTGATTACTGAACTAAGTTATCTTTAGCACTAATACTGTCAAAACACACAAGGTTTATGTATAGGCTCAGTTGGTTATGTCTAAAATGAAAGTAAACAGCTGAGAGAAAACGGATGCGTGCAGGTCTTAAAGGGACAGTACTAAACATGCTGCCGACTGTCATTAAAGGAATAGTTCACCCTAAAATTGTAATTCTGTCATTATTTACTCACTCACATGTTGTCCCAAACCTGTATTAATTTCTTTCTTGTGCTGAACACAAAAGAAGATATTTTGAAGAATGTGGGTAAAATAAATACTATGAAAGCTACTGTGGACCAGCAACTGTTTGGTTTTCCACATTCTTCAAAATAGCATTTATTTTCAGCAGACGAAACAGGATTTTTCCTGCATTGAAAATTTTTTGGCGGCCGCCAAAACTAATTTTTGTCCCGCCAAAGCCTATTTGATCAGTGAATGTGATTTATGAGTGATGTAAATGACTGCACGCGTTAACTGAGGGAGAGAGAGCAGAGAGCCGCTCCCCGCGCACTCTCTCTGTTTACACCTGCTCACTTCATGCATTTTCTCAGAGTGTATAGCCATCCAATCATGAAAAGACCAGGTGTAAATGCCCTCTAAAACGCTTTCGAGGCGGATTAAAATCCGATCGTTCAAACCACAGGTGTCTGGGACGCATTCCAGACGAACCTGGACAAGTGTAAATGCATCTGCTTGTTGAAACCACATATGTACATTTTACTCCTCCCAAAATGTTAAAAAACAAACGTGTGAGAGCGTGTTATAGGCTATATGACATGTTATAGTCAGATATGACTGCACTAATGCTAGACGCATCGCCGCGGATACAGCCCGGATACGCTCAACACACAATCATCTTCATTAGAAGTAGTGAAACTAACTTATCTTTCCAGTGCTGATGCCGCTCTTTCTCCTGTTGCGAACTTCGATTTTATAATTAACTGATGATGAACAAATGGCAGCGCATATCTGTTGATTTCATTGATGTGAACTCCGTTAATTTTGCGTATAGCGCGGGAATTCAAGACCGGATTTATGTTTTGCGGAGACATATTTATGTGGCCAAGTGTAAATGGAAACTTTTTAACAAATCTGATCGATATTTGAATCTGAAAAGAGAAAACGCATAAAGTGACCAGGTGTAAACATGCTCTCTGTCTAACTGTTTTTACTCTCCATCCCTCAAAATCAACTGGCATGAAGCGTTCCGCACATGCAACTAACATGAACACTTTCAATAAAAGAAAATATTTGTTGTTGACAAATATTTTGCGATGTCCTAACTAAGAACCGGGATTAGCACACAATGCGTCCACGTCCGCTCTAATGACCCTGCGAAAGAAACTCATTCAGGTTTAAAACAACTTTTGAGTGAGAAAATTATGGTATAAAAATAAAACACTTTTAATTTTTGGGTCGATTATTCCTTTAATGTTAATAAAACACCAAAACACAAAGAGAAAATCAGTCACTACTCTTGACTGAAAAACTTTAATACAGTTGCTTTAATAGGAATCAATATACATAGTTTTATTTTTATATTTGTTCATTCAGTTTCTTGAATGCTCCTGCTAAATGCATCTATTGTACCTGAAAATAAAACACAGTTTGTTTTATTTGTATATTATGTGTATTTGTAATGTGTATCTTTGTTCTAATTTTTTTTAATAACAAAGATAAAATAATGACAAAGATTTTTATCTTCACCCACTTTGCCCTAAATATCCACCATTCTTTTTATATTTTGTTACTTTGAAAGGCTTTGTTTTTATAATAGGGAAATTAGTTTGGCTGTACTGCTCAAACAACTTGCAAAATAGAAAAACCAACATGACAAAGAATCGTGATATTTCAAAAAAAAAAAAAAAAAAAATTGTGATATGATATTTTTGACATATCGCCACCCCTATATAATATATATAATATATGTAATTATCATATATACTAAATATATATTAAAATAATATAAACTAAATATTTGATTTGTAATGTTTTTATTTCATTATTTCTTTATTTAATATTAAATAATTTAATTTTTTTAATATCATGATTTTCATGATTTCATGATTTTTTATAAATTTTATTTTAAATTTTAGTTAAATTTTTATATTTTCAAAATGTAATTTAATCATTTTTATTTTCAATTTTATTTTATTTCTAATTTTATTTGTAATGTTTATTTTAATTTTATTAGTTTTTAAATTAATTGCATTACATACTAATTTAACAATTTATATAATTAATTAATTAATAATTTCCCCCCAAATGTCTTGCTTTTCATTATAAATTTGATTTGTAATGTAATGTTTATTTAAATTTGATTATTTCTTTATATTAAATATTTTTTTTATTTACAAATATCATGCTTTTCGCTAAAATATTAATTTTTACTATAAATATTATTTATTTATTTTAGTTTTTTACAAAATCATGCTTTTCATCCCCAAAAATGTAGTTTATTTAATTTTTTTTTCTTTATGTAATTTATTAAATATTAAATTGTTCATTATATATATATTTTAGCAATATGGTTCTTTTCACTATAACTTTTATTTGTAATATAATTTTATTATCTATTCTATATATTTAAATAACTCCTGGCTGTTAAGTCAAAGCAGCTTGTGATGTTTCTGGTCTTTGGTCTACTAATTTAAATATTTTTTTTGAACTGAGTATATTCATTTGCAGCTATTCTAAAAATCCATTCAAAGTCAGTTTTAATACTAATGGGTTTCAGTTGAAAACGGCATTTTAATTCACTGTATTACAGCCGATTGGTCATCAGACACTTCCAGTGTGAACAGTGTTAGCGAATAAATTTCAGGACTTATTTCATCTGCAGTTTCTTTATTTCGTCATTGATTTTTGTGCTTTCTCTTCCACCAGCTCATCTACATGATGGCTACCACGTATAACTTTGCTGTTTTGAAGTTTAAGAGTCGAGAGGACTGCTGCACTAAATTTTAACGCAGTTGCATGAAAGTGCCTAGAATGAGCAGCCACTGACAATATGGACTAAAATAATAGAAACGAGAACAAACGAGAGAAACCTTTCATTGCTTTGACATGTAATGTGTAAATATAGGACTGTACACAGATGTAGCGTTTGGTCACCGGTGCTGCCGTGTCTGTAAACATGATCTTGTTGTTATCCAGACTTTGCCTTCGTTTCTGCAACCACTAGAAAACATTCATTTGAAGCCTAACACAGAGTCTCTTTAAATTCCTCCTGCAATCTCTTTGTCTAAAGTATTAAAGCTAAAGAACAGATCCACAGCGTAACAGAGAAAAGTATTTTTCCCATTCATTTTCTCAAAAGAGATTCTGGACAAAGAGAGATGCGATTCAAAGCAAAAAGACAAAGATTGAAGACTGATATAATACTGACTGATATATATATATATATATATATATATATATATATATATATATATATATATATATATGCGCGCACACACAAACACATACATACACCACTGGTCAAAAGTTAGTTATGATTTTTTTTTTTTTTTATGTTTTAAAAAGAATGCATATTAGAAGAAATCATTTATCATCAATTATAATTCATCAATGTTGAAAACAGTTGTGCTGCCGAATATTTTTGTGGAAACTGATACATTTTATTTTTCAGGATTCAGATCAATAGAAAGTTCAGAAGAACGGGATTTATTTAAAATAAAAATCTTTTGTAACATTTTGTCGTTTTTGATCAATTTAATGTGTCATTGATGGATGAAAGTATTTTTATTTTTTTTTGTATTACTTACTCCAAACTTTTGAAAGTTAGTGTATCACATTTTCCAACAAATATTGGGCAGCACAACTGTTTTCAACACTGATAATAATCAGAAATGTTTCTTGAGCAGCAAATCAGCATATTAGAATGATTTCTGAAGATCATGTGACACTGAAGACTGGAGTAATGATGCTGAAAATTCAGCTTTGATCACAGAAATAAATTACAGTTTAACACATATTCACATAGAAAACAGTTATTTTATACTGCAAAAATATTTCACAATTTTTACTGTATTTTTGATCAAATAAAAGCAGCCTTGCTGAGCAGAAGATACTTCTTTAAAAAACATTTAAAAAATCACAGTTATTCCAATCTTTTGACTGGTGGTGTATATAACATATAAAATTATTTCTCTGATTTAATTATTGTCTTTTCAGGAATTTAAGCAAATAACTTGCATCTAAAAACACATATGCTATGAACTCTGAGGTTTAATCTGTTGAATCTGTTGTGTTTTATTTGGGGTGTGGGGGGGAATCTATATTTTTTCTAAAGGTCTAATTTTTCTGACTTTTGCCAGTTATGCCAGTGAGCCTCCAGTGTTTTCATGGTGTTTTCTTCCTTCAGACCTGTTTACAGTTTTCAGTGTTGTTTTTATCATTTCTACTCATTAGTTTGAAGCAGTGTTATGAAGATTGTTGGTATTTTTAATCTTTATGAAGTATTAAAAACAGACTTGCTAGATGTCAGTGTACAGCTTCACAACTAACCTAGTTCTTTTGTTTGCATAAATATGATTTGAATAATATGTTTTATGGTACTGCTATTTTAAACACAGACCTTTCACTGTCAACAGAGTGAAAAAAAACACAAAAACAAGTAAATAATTCTTAAAACATAAATATTGAGTTGCATTATCTGTATGATCAGATTTCATTCAAAACTGCATTTATATTATCAGAACGCAATACACAGATCCTTCAATGTTTTATTATATGATTTGCTCATAACAATGTCTGCTTTACTATCAATAAATAAATAAACAAAATCGTCTGTCAGTAGGAATGACCTATGTGTGATTTGATCATTAATAAAACATTACGTAAAACATAAAGATGATAATTGAGAAGATTGTAGTTAGTGACCAGAAGCGCATGGGTTTGTGCCGAATGCTTGATTATATGACTGTAACTTTTGAAACGCAATAGATGCATTAATTTACAGATTTTATACAGTAATTTAACCAGCTAAAAACCTGGCTTTTTAAAATCATGCTAACGTTCAAAGATCCTATTAAACTTCTATTAAAAACTAGGTAGTTTCTGGTTGCCAAGACTTGCAAAAACATGCATTTACCTGCATTTCACAGTGACTTTAAATGTGACTAATACAGGCAGGATTTAAAGGTTTTAAAGGAACAGTTCACCCAAAAATGAAAACTTTCTGAAGATGTGCTCATCCTCAGATCATCCAAGATCAGGATGAGTTTGTTTCTTCATCAGATTTGGAGAAATGTAGCATTGCATCACTTGGTCATCAATGGATTCTCTGCAGTGAATGGGTGCCGTCAGAATGAGTCCAAACAGCTGATAAAAACATCACAGTAATCCACAAGTAATCCACACCACTCCAGTCCATCAGTTAACATCTTGAGAATTGAGAAGACAAAAACTCTGTGTTTGTAAAAAAAAAAAACAAACAAAAAAAAACAATTACTTTTATATCTTATTATTGTGATGTTTTTATCAGCTGTTTGGACTCTCATTCTGACGGCACCCATTCACTGCAGAGCATCCATTGCTGAGACACTGATGCAGTGACACATTTCTCCAAATCTGATGAAGAAACAAACTCATCCTGATCTTGGATGACCTGAGGGTGAGCACAATTTCAGAGTTTCAAGTTTTCATTTTTGGGTGAATTACTAAGGTCAAGATCTTTAATGTTTTTTATTCTGGACGTGATGCTGCTTGTATCACAGGTTCACATGTGAATGTGACTGTTATTTTACACCCAGATCCAGCATTATTGACTGAGCACTCAGATTGCATGCTTCATCTCACGTGATTGATTTAATATTCCTCTGGGATTGTGGTGCCTGTAGTTTTTCCTTTATAACAATAAACCTACTTTGTGTACAAATGATCCTCAGTGGTGTTTATTGATCGTTCGTTTGGGGTTTCAGTTTGTCATGCTGCGTGTTTTTCATACTAACCCTCATTTCAAGCTTGGCTTTGCTCCGTTGACACCCTCCCGTTCCCTCACACCCCAGCGTCCTGTGCATATGAATGTGTTTTCAATATGTATTCATGTTCATTCGTTTGTAGATGTTTGTATACTAAATGAATAGTCTGGCTAGAAATGAACAGTTATTCGTTCTCATGTTGTTTCAAAGCTGTGTGCTGTTATTATTGACTGTGCTGCAAGACAAAAGGAGCTCTTTTCTGTTCACAGTGAGCACATATAGTGCATAACCAATTCAATTTCAGCCTTTTTATTGCTCAAAACATCATATAATAGGACTTCAGAAGACATGAAATATAGTGTGCAAGTCATATGTGCAACTGTTATGATACTTTTTTGTTTTTGGATTCAAGAGATTTATTATTTTATTTGTGGCAAGGACATTCACATTTTTAAATTCACTCCAAAAACCCTGTGAATATTAAATTAATACATCTACAAAACTATTTTTTTGTTTTTTATCACAAACTATATGATTGCACAGCTCTTTATTATAAAGTTGGATAAGTATGAACCAGGGTTGTTATGGTTAACAAATTAAAAACATAAAAAAACCTTTAGCTGAACTGAAATAAAATATTTAAAAATGTATTTTATTTAGCTAGTTGCCAAGGCAACATTGCTAATTTTCATTTAGTTTAACTTCAAGTACTAAAATAACTAAAATTAAAACAAAAATTTAAAAAACTAAATCAAAATAAAAACTAGAAAAATTAATATTACTAAAAACTCTATTTAACTATATTTTAACTCCCAAAAAGAGAAAACAAATAAAAGTGACAAAAACACAACAAAATGACTTAAACTTAAAAAAGAAATGTTTTTGTCATTTTAATTGGTTTTTGTTTTTATTAATTTGTATTTCTTATTTCTTTTTTCTAGTATTTTTAAATTATTATTTTAAGTAATTGTTTTCATTTTAGTTACTTTAGTTTAACTCTTATGTATTATTATATATAATAGTTATTATAGTTAACTAAAACTAAAGCCATAAAATATTTTGTTTCCTGAAATAAAATAATTTTTAGGTAAAATTGTTAAATAAAAGTTATAAAATTAAATAAAGTTTTAAAAGCTAAAAAGAAATGCTTCACCATTTAGTTTTTATAATTTTCTATTTCTCACTTCATTTCTTATTTCTAGTGTCTATTATTTAATTACATTTTTTTTGTTTTAGTTATTTTAGTACAAGTTAAACTAAATGTAAATGCGAAATGTTACCTAGGCAACTGGCCCTAATTTTTTTTAACTTTTCACTATTGTTTATTTAAAACAGAAGTAAAAACATTGCATCTGTCTAAAAAAAAAAATAACAGCATGCAAGTTTGAAACGACATGAGAGCGAGTACATGTTCATTTATGGATGATTTATTCCTTTATAATGAGTGTGTTGTGTTGTATCGTGTGTGTGTGTGTGTGGTTGAGCTGTGGCTCTGTGGCGTTGTTAACCTGCTGACGGGCATCACCTCGCCCTCTCTTACAGATCCATTACCTAATGATCCTTTCTGCAAACTGGGCCTACCTAAAGGACGCCAGTCACTTGCATGCGTACCAAGACATCAAAATGAAGGAGGAGCGGGAGCTGCAGGACATCCAGTCGCGCTCCAAAGAGTGCCTCAACTCCTACTCGTAAGGAGGGTTAACTCTGCCAACCAACCAACCAACCGACCACTAACCAGCCCTAACTCACTAACCCGCTCCGCTAACCTGCAGTCTGTGCCCATCCATCCCTCCTTCACGCTCACGCTCTCCTCTCAGCCCTTTGTGAATCGCAAACGTTGCACTATTGGAAACACAGCGGAAATGCAAATCAGATTCTGTTCGTAACCAGATGAGATTTGCCTTAAAACATCGTAAACATTTATATTATACAAGTGCATGATTATTTAACGTTACATGTTATGCTTTTTAATGAAAAATAACATGCACTTGCATTATAAACATGTTTTGCATCCTCTCAAAATTTGAAAACATTCCCAGTCATTTTTTTTATTTTTTATATATATTATTATTTTGAAGAGAAATAATCAAAGGATCTTTCTGAACTAAATTCAGCTGGTTGTCTTTGAATGTTTGGATTTGTTGATGTGCAATATGTGCTGTTTGCTGCTTACTGTTTGGAGATAGTATGTGAACAGAATACATTATGCAACGAGATTTTGCATGTTTGTTTCAGCCAGAGGCATCTGATGGAAGCTTGTTTCCGACGGGGGGAAAAAAAAGTGACTCTTTGTTCCATAATTCTGACTTTTTTTCTTGCAATTCTGAGAAAAATCTCCATATTGTGAGATATGAACTCACAATGAAGAGAAAAAAGTCAGAACTGTGAGAGAAAAAAATTACAATTAAAAAGCATTACCTTTTTTTTTTTTTTTTTTTCCCATGTAGCAACAACAAAAATTTGTGAGATTTGTGTCAGAATTGTGAGAAGCAAACTTGAAATTGGGAGTTTATAACTTGCAATATACACTTGTGAGAAAAAAGTCAAGATATAATTTGCAATTCTGAGAAAAAAAGTAAAAAGTTTTAGAAAAAGTAAAAATTGTGAGATATAAACTCAAAACTGCAAGATATAAAGTCAAAATTACAAGTAAAAAATAAAAATTGCTAGCTATAATTCATTGAGAAAAAAACAGAATCTTGAGAAAAAAAAGTCCAAAATGAAAAATAAAACTTAATATAATTCATTCTAATGCAAAATATAATTCATAATTCTGAGAAAAAGTTGGAATTGTGAGATATAGTCATAATTGCAAGATAAAAGCTGAGAAAAGTCAAAATATTGAGGAAAAAGTTGAAATTTTAAGATGAAATCCATCTGAAAAAAGTCAGAAATTTTAAAGAAAAAGTAAAAAATGAAAAACTTTATTATTATTTTTATTTCTTGGTGGAAACAGGCTTCCATAGCATCCAAATATTCTTCTTGGAAACAATTTTTTTAAATTGTATTTTTAAATTGAATTTTGTGTAAAAATGTCTTGAGGTGTGGACGTGGGTTGAGCACATTGCATTGTGGGATACTGCAGGCATGCTGATGGTGTTTGTATGCAGGTCAGAAGCTCTCGTGATGAGCAGGTTTTCACACTACCTCACATTACCACTGTTAATAACTCCACAGCAATCCACTAGCCCAGAATTCACCTTCACATTGCAGAATTACCTGCTATATTATGAACAAAAGTACAATGTACTGTCCCAAAATTGCATGAATAATGACAACACATGACCAACTGAAGCCTCCAAATGCACATTAATTTAATGCTTATGGAAGGGTTTTTTTTTATATATAATTCTCATTAAATTGTAATTAATACAATAATTTTTAACAAATCTTACCATGATTGTATAAATACTTTATACTTTTTTTGCATGAAAGTAATGAGATTTGGAGGGTTTTACCCAATTTTGTTTGTACCAAATTCTGTAAAGTATAACACCGCAGCTGCTCATCTTTTATTTGATTTTTTCTTTATTTGATTTATTTTGTATTTTTTTTTTTTATTTCTTATTTTATTTGATTTTTAATAGTGTAATCGAATTGCATCAGTGTGAATGTGAACTCTGACCAGCAAAAAAATTCAGTGTTTTTTGGGAGGGATACAACAACAGTAACAAAATGTGCAATTGTAAATACTGATAAAATGGCTCTTTTTTCACACTATTTTTGTTATTCATTCATGGTTTGACTCGAGCAGGACAGAATCTGGTCGTACTGGAGGTCATTTGTATTGACATCTTGTAGGCAGCATTTGCCAGACAAAGCATATTATAATTTTCTTAGAGTTTGTTTAGTCCATGTAATGTGTTTATTGCTGTTAATGTAATTCACATATACTGTATGAATTCTGTATAATACTGTCTTTGTAACCTTATAGTCTGCCAATATTTTTAATTCATTTTAGGGGATTCCGAAAAAAAAAAGAAGAAATTATTCTGCCCAAACTGTTTCTATAATACTCTTTTATAAGCCCCAAGACTTGCATGATTTTTTAAAATTAATTTCCCAAAATGTTTTCATGTATTATGGATGTTTTTTGAACGCTTTAAACTCATTCAATCCTGGGATTCACTCTGTTCTGGTGGATTGTGAAAACATGAAAAACTGCCCAAAACTGATGATTTGATGTCAGAGACGCTGAACGTGTGTTCAGGCCTTCAAACCAGCTATTGTATTTTATACAGAAATAAAACAGAATAAAAGACTTTCTGTCTCAATGAGTTTTCTTTCAGATCAATGAACTGCTTTTGTAATTGTGTCACTATTTGCAGCATTTGTGTAATTATATTCTCAGTCATGCTGTGATTGAATGACTCTATGTAAGGGATAAGCAATGGCTTGCTGTGCATTAAACGATTTGAATGCGCGACGTGGAGGTGAAGAACCACTCGACGAGCAGCGGAGGGTGGTTGCCTCCGCGAAGTGCATTCAAATCGTTTAATGCACAGCTAGCCGTTGATTATCCCGTTTATGCCATGGTCATTTGCCAGCATTCACTTATTAAAGATGTTAATAATATTTGCGCTGCAATATTTGACCGGAACAATAAAAATGACGGTTATTTTCGTCTGTATTACCATTCAACTGTATGTTACTATGATTACCAATGTTTATAGGAAGCGCATTAATATAGAATGTGATTAAACTGACCTGGAACTACCTGTGCAGTTAAACGAATTTAATCAACACCTGCCAGCCAATCAGAATCGAGTATTCAGACAGACCATGGCATAAGAATGAAATACAACAGCAGAACATTAACCAAAGATATCAAATTTATTCACGTCAGCCTTAAAGCCAGTAAAAACACTCATTCACACAAATCATTTGTGAATTAGAAAAAAAAAACTGAAAAATTAAATTTAAAAAAACATTCTATATTATACAGCTAATATTAAAAAAAAGTTTTCTCTATAAATCCTGAAAATCCTCCAGCAGTTGAATGAGGCGAGGTGTTGTTTTTGGATGATTTTCACCAGAAGTCGTCGTCTGGTTCCTCATGTGACACCAGATCAACGCTGCAGGACAGACTGAAGGTTAGTAATGAAGAGTTTCTGGTTGTTAAACAGTAACTCTCACAAACACACATTATTACCTGCGCTCATTATTCTCAGACTCAAGAACCTCCTCTTGACTTTGCTTCTCTGATGCCTCTTTATTTGGGCTCTGAAAGATCATTAACACACAGAGTCAAACACGACAATAATTCCAGATTATCAACTAATTATTACTGTTTTAATGAACCAAAGAACCAATGAAAATGTCCAGTAAAGTGCCCCTATAATGGATTTTTGAAAATGAGCTTTCATGCAGTGTGTAACACAGCTCTTAAGTGAATGAAAACATCATGCAAAGTTTTAAATCTGAAAGTGCAGCGTGTATAAAGTTATTGTCTTTAGAAAGAGTCGACTCTGAATCATTGAAATGAGTCGTTTTTAAAACGAACCCCAAGCCGTTTCATGTTGACCTCAACATGAAATATTAGCATATTGCCGCCCACTTGCTGGTCTTTTCACGTTGTTCTGAATGAAAATGCAAATTCATTCTTTACCACTAGGTGCTGCTTTTGTAGCGGTAAAAATATCTGTTTCCCCGGTAACGCTGTACACAAAGCAGCACTGCGCTCACAAACACTGCTTTAGCAGGCATTACAGGCCAGATGAGATGAAAATGAGACCAATCGACCAATCACCGTAGATTAGCGTCACGCAAAGGAGGGGTTTGGAAAAATGAATCATTGAACGAATCGTTTGGGAGTCATGAGCAAATAAGGTAAAAATAAATGCATATTATAAGACAATGAAAGTGTTTTTTGACCTTGCATGAAGGCCAACCTGTTGTTGGGGACTCCCAAAACCAAAATATGAACCTTTCATAACCCATAATAGGGGCACTTTAAGAACTCAGGAAATCTGTCAAGACCTTGTGCAGCTCATATTTCAGCTCAAAATCAAATGACAGAAATTGTATTATACTTTGCTAATGAGAAAATGAACACATTTTAAAGACCATATAAATATATCTAATTATGAAAAATTTAAAAATAAAAACTGATTTTAATAGATTAATTTAAAAAATAATTTGGCACAAACAATATACTGGATTGTAATAATCACAATTAGAATCAACACTGAGTTTGAAAATAACCTAACATTTTTTAACAAATTTTGGAGAAAAATCTCATGAAAATGTCAAAATCCAAACAAATTAAATATATATTCTCAGATAAAATATATCAAATAAAATATAGAAATATCCTGAAAAATTGTCTTTTGTTCTCATGGTGAAATAAGACCTGGAAAATATGTAATAATGATACTAAAATAATATCTATATAAAACTCTCTCTCTCTATTGCAATTTTAATACATAAAAAATGACCACAAATAAAATACTGTACTGCAGTAATCACAATTAGAATCAAAAACAGTTTTAACACTGAAAAAAGTCGTGCTAAGAGATTAGTTTACACTGAAGTAAAGAGAATTTGTGGAGAAAAAGGTCATGAAAATGTCAAAATGATAGACAGACAGACAGATAGACAGACAGACACATAGATAGATAGATAGATAGATAGATAGATAGATAGATAGATAGACAGATCGATAGATAGATAAGATAGATAGACCTGCTCCTTCTGTTTGTCCTGCATGAGCATCATCATGTATTTGTGAAGAGGATTGGCCACATCAGCTCCTCCTGAAGCCTCCTCATCCACTCCTCCTCCAATCACTGCGCTCGTTAATGTCACATGACCCTCTGTATCCTCTCTCTCGGCTTGAGCTTGTTCCTCATGTTGATCCTCCTGACCGAAGATGAAACAGAAATCAAAGCTGGTTAACAAACAGAGTCACAGACAGTCAGTTGAAGTGAAAATGAAACAGCGTCGCACTGATTTGAATGAACTTTTGATTTGGTCATTAAGTTTCCTAACAGAGAGTCATTAGATAAAATAAACAGCCTGAGCTGTGCTGCGATTCATGAACAGATGACTCTCCTGAAGCGGCTCTTTTGAATGAATCAATCAAATAGACTCCTGAACTTGTGTTATAGGTTTGAAACAGGGTCACCATTATCTAAATCTAAAAGTCATGATAAAAAAAAGATTAATAACTTTTTTTTTTTTTTTTTTTAAATATTTTATTCAGTTAAACTAAATAAAAATGAGATTTAAAAAATTTTTTTATTTCAGCTTATTTTATTTCTCACTTTGGTTTAGTTTAGATTGATGTACTACAATAACTAAAACTTAAAAACTATATAGAAAATAAAAAATAATAAAAATGACAAAAACAAAATTACTAAAACTTTGACTAAAATGAAAAAGAAAATAAAAGTAAAAAATAAAATAAAAAAAGTGTACACACACACACACTCTCTCTCTTAAAAAATGAGAAATGTTGCCTTTGCATCTAGCTGAAATAAGCTGAAATGCAAAAATAACAAACTAAAACTAAAACCATAAATGTAATTACATATAAATAAGTCAAATAAACATTAACTGAAATATCCATAAACTTATTATATTTCAGCTAGTTGCCAAGGCAGCATTTCTCATTCTCATCTGGTTTAGTTTAGGTTGAAGTAGTAAAACTAAAACTAAATAAACTAAAAACTATAAAATAAAACTATATAGATACATTAAAAAAGTAATAATGACAAAAACGCAGCAAAATTACTCAAAAATACACACAAACAAAACTAAAATTAAAATGAAAAATATATAAAAATGCAATCTAATTCAAAATCTTCTGAAAAACTCCACTAGTATGTAAATGTTAATGAGTCTGACCAGCTCCTGCTGGAGTCTCTGCAGCTCTCGCTCCTCTCTCTCCTGCGCCTCCTCTCTCTCCCTCTTCCTCCTCTCCTCTCTCCTCTTCCTCTCCTCCTCCCAGCTCCTCTCCTCTTCCTTTACAGCTGCGTCTGCTGCGTGTTCATCTGAAACACCACACACAAACACATGAGACACAAACAGATGAAGAGCGTCACATGATCCGTCACATGACCGTCTCACCTGTGTGTGACTCCTGGAGCTTCTCTAGGACACAATCCTGATCCACAGACAGCACTGCACACACACAACAACAACTTTATTCTCTGCAGATGTTGTGATGTGTAGCAGATCAAATATATACGACAAGAGCAAAACTACAAAAATATTATTACTTTTAAATAGATGATTCATTTCTTTTCAAATAAATCTTACTGACATCAAACTTTCGAATAGTAGTGACTTTTCCAGGCCATTTTTTAAACTCTAATATTTCCTGAACACTGATTAATTCCTCATCTAAACTGAGTTGAGGTAATAGAAACGAGTGTGTACGTGGCACAGGGTCGCTGAGATCGTGAAGCGTGATCTTCTCCGGCTGAGGTGACGACTCTTCAGAGGAACTGGAGATGACTTCCTGCAGTTTGGGTTGACTGTGAAATCAAAACAGAATTACAATAGAAATAAGTACATTTTAGTGCACATTTGTCCATCACTTTTCCTAATGATGCCCATGATTGTCTTGTGAGTATGAGAGTGTTCAGACAGAGAAGATTGATTCATTTGACTCATTTCTGTGAATCAGTTTAAACTCTGTATATATGAATTCATTTAAATCTCTGATTCATAGCTATAATTTCTTAAACTTGTATTTTTTAGAATTGTTTTAAGCAATTATGTTTTTAAAAAAAAAATGGGGGGAAAAATAAACAATCTATTACAGCTGTTGTGATTATAGTGAAATGTGAAAATGAATGAAAAGTGTTTATTGTGGAATTACATTTAGATCTGCTTGCATCAAAGATTACTTTTTATGCATTTTTGTTGCATTAACATGATTTTTTTTTGAGTGTTGAGCATTACAACCAATCACATGTTTCTGTTGATTTATGAATACAAGCTTTTGTTCCACCTTTGCGGTGTAAAAAAGGCTTTTGTTGATGTTGAACACATTTCACAACCCCCAGAAGACCTCAGATGATGCTAACCATGGAACAACATATAAAACTAACAAATTTTGCTTAATCACAACATATAATCATTGCAGTTAATAAACTCCAAAACAAAATAAAGGTAAATGATAAGACGTTTTATTTTTGGATAAACTATTTTATTCACAAAATAATCTCTCTTAAATTATCTTATAGGGTTATGATAATCAAAACAGTCCTGAGCTAGATATCAAGCTTTTATCGTTGCAAACCAAACTATCACTTTAATGAAATAATATTTTTTTCCCACTAATGAAATATTTTATCATTTGCTAGCTCCACACTGGAGAGCTGCTTTATAACAGAAAATCAATTTGTAATTCTAACTGAAATCGACACTGACTCTGGTTTTTCATGTTTAATACTGTAAAGCTGCTTGATTTAAGGCTATCTATTGCATAAAGTCCTATATAAATAAACGTGACGTGACTGGACTTTACTGCAGAGCTCGTGCAAACATCCACATCGCTGTAATCAGATGCGTTTTTAACTGCTGCTTTCACACCGCTGTCAGTTTTTGTTGTGTTTATTTCGTTACTGAGAGGAAAGCACGCAGCATATATTTACATATTCATCCAAACGTCGCTCAGCAGCTTCAGGTTCGTTCGGCTGCGTTTGCTCTGAAGCGCTGTGTGTTCTTCTCTTGAATTGCATCCAGGAGAGATGAATTACAGTCCTGCGCTACAGCGCCACACTGGTCAAACCGCATTATTGCAGGCTCTTACATTAGGTCATAATGAGATCAAACGACTACTCGACAAAAAAAATATTTGTCGATAATTTTTTATTGTCGACATTGTCAACTAATCGTTGCAGCCCTAATTCTTACTGTACATTTCTGCCATAGTCACCACTAATAACCTACTCCTAAATATAATGTAGAAACTTACAATTTTCTGTAAAGCTGCTTTGCAACGATTTGTCTCATGAAAAGCGATATACAAATAAACTTGAATTGAGTCATAAAAGACAACACAAATACCTATAAAAATTGCCCTTATAAAGGTAAAAAATGAGCCTGAAGTCAGCGGCAGGGGTAAATGTGAGAGCTAGTGTAATAGCGTGTGACCTGCGGCTGTGCCGAGTGGTGCTCTTCATCCTGGGGCTGCTGGGAGGACTGATGGAGGAGAGGCTTTCTCCAGCAGGGATCGGTGAGATCTGCCTCTCTGGAAACACCAGCGCCGCTCTGTCAGAGTCAGGACTCGTCCTCAGACGCTCTGGGACAAACACACAGAAACACTGGGTTTACAGGGTTCCTACACACTTTCAACACTTTCCAGAATCAAATTTCCACAATTAAGTGTTTTTAAAAATTAACATGTTACATTCTGACTTTGTGTGCCAATTAGTTTGTGTTGCCAAATAATTGGTGGATTATTATATGGAGGCACTATAGCTCATACGGATCAATAAACACCAAACCCAGAGAGTTTATGAAAACTGCAATACTTGAATACAGGATTATGTTTGATACACTTTCTCAGTTTCACTGACTCCATTTCAAATATAAAATTTATACTAAAATTTATTTTAATTTTCTTAATATTGTCATGGATTACACTTAAATAAAATTACACTAAAATAATGGCAGGATATGCTATTCAGTATAAAATAATGTTTGCTATAATAACCACTTCACAAATCATTCAGAATGATTCACATGTGAATCATTCATTTTAGCCAGTTCATTAACTTTACTAACTTTATTTACTCTTATAACTTTTTTTATTAATCTTTATAGTCATTATTAGTCATTAATATAAACTGACTTCACAAAGGAATCATTCAGAATAATTTGTGAAATGGTATGAATGATTCATTAATACAAACTTACTAAAAAGAATTATTTGTGAATTTATTTGAACAATTCATTGAAATGAAGTGACAAGAACAATTCATGAATTAGTCAGAGCAGTTTGTGAAGTGGCTTAAATGATTCCTTGAAATTAACTGACTAAAAAGAAAAATTCATAAATGATTCATTCAGAACAATTTGTGAAGTAAATGATTCTGAATGATTCATTTGTGAATTCAATGATTCATTAAATGACTCATAATAAATTAATCTCAAATGAGATTCAACTCAGATTTCTAAGTCAGTTTAATATAATTTAAGTTGAAATGATGCTTGAATATGCTTTAAAAAAAAAATGAAGCTAAAGTTGGTAGAAGTTTAACAAATGTGAGACCGTCAAAACATGCTATTGTAGAAGTGCTAATTAAATGTAACTGTTTCGCTTAACTGTTTTCCACCCACCAAAACAGAAACCAAAATATGCATTTTCAGCCAAATTTTTCCGTTTGCCAGAATTTCATTGCACTACTACCGGACACAGATTTTACAGACCTTGTGTGAAAGCGTGAGCGTCGTGATCGGCGTCTGCTCTGCGTTTGCTCAGCGGTGTGGAGGACAGACGTCTGGCTGGAGGAGAGATGAGTCTCAGAGGGTTTCTCTCTCTTGGGGAAGGAGTTCTGGTGAATTCCTGCTGGACAGGACGTCCTGCAGAAGCGAAGCTCACTCTGGGCTGTGCTCTATAGGTCACTCTGTGAGGCGTGAGATCTTCAGCAGACGCTCGAGCCGCTCTGTGCTGGTGGCTCCTGTAGGCCTCCTCCAGACGCTCTGCCTCCTGCTCCAGCTCTCGAATCCGGGCCAGAGCGCCGCTCACCAGCTCGGAGTCACGCTCCGCAGGCCACGGGCCCCTGAGGGCCAGCACTGCTTCAGATAAATCAGCGTCAGAAGCGGCCCTGGGCTTTCGGAGCAGAGCTGTGTCTATGTAAACATCAGGAGGAAGCAGCCTGTCAGGAATCAAACTCAGAACAGAACGCTCTAGCAGGGAAGGCTTGGGGTTGCGGAGGATCTCGTTCTCCAGAGCTGCTCCGATCACGGAACAACACGGCAAACAGAAGAGAGGAGAGAGACAGAGTTTAGAGAGAGGAAAGCCAAAACCACCCAACACAGGGCTCCCACAAACATGACCTTCCTGCCTGCTTGAGATTACTGGAACATGATTTTGGAATCATTCAGAATGATTTGTGAAGTTATTTGAATGATTCATTACATTTCACAAATGGATCATTCAGAATGATCTGTGAAGTGGTTTGAACAATTCATTGAAATGAACATTATAAAAAGCCTGATTCACAAATGAATTATTCCAAATGATTTGTGAAGTCGTTTGAACTACAATTCATTACTAAAAAGAATGATTTGTTTGAACGATTTATTGTGTTAATATAAACTAAAAAGAATGATTCACCAAAGAATCATTCAGAATAATAATGCTTATTTACCAGTTTCTGACAAAATCAAATGTTTAATTTCTGATTTTAGGTTTATATCTAACTCAGAATTTCTATTACTAAAGTTACTAAAAAATGTAACTAACTAAAAAAGAGTGAATCATTTAGAATGATTTTGTGAAGGCGTTTGAAATTAACTTACTAAAAAGAATGATTCCTAAATGAATCCATAAATGAATCATTCAGAAAAATATATGAAGTGGTTTGAACGACTCACTGAAAAGACTTACTAAAAAGAATGATTTGTTTACAAATGTTAAGTTACTAAGCATAGCTAGAGAAATATATATTCACTAAAGAAATGTATTAAAATTCCCTCACATTTCCAGGCTTTTGATGGCTGGGGGAACCCTGCATGAAATAAATACACCTTTGCAAGTTTTTAGCTTGCAAATTCGTATGAATGGGATTCACAGAATATGAAAAGATGCTAAATGTCTGATTCAACGAAACCACCAAACTTACAAAATAATCTAACATGTAACGTAATGGCTGATGCTGTGTTCCACTAAATATGAGGAATTTCCAACGTCCAACTTAGAAAAGCAAACTAGAATTGAAGTCAGACTTCCAACCCTGAAACTCCAGTTTAGCAGAGATGTGATCGTATAACATCACGTGAACATGGCGGCTCCCAGGAAGATTAGTGAGAAACATTTACATCAACACCCCACATCTTAGAACGGGACGCAGCATGAGCTCACAGATTCATTCTAGAGGTTTCAGAACATCAGACTGGAACTCTACAGACTCTACAGTAGAGACTGAGTCGCCGCTAGCCTGCTGTCTGCACCTTGCTGTGTCTGCTGGATCTGGAGCTGGAGCTCTTCAGCGTGAGAGTTCATCCACTTCACCCGCTCCTCACACTCCATCAGCTGAGCCTTCAACAGCCCACACTGCTGCACCTGCAGACAGAGCCACACAGAAACACATACAGCAAAGACAATCTGAGATACGAAGTGGACTTCAACAGGAAAATGCATTTGGGCAAAACATATCTAAGTCACATTCAAGAAATAAAAGGAAATAAATTAAATATAGATTTTTTTGTGCAACAACACCCCCCCACTCACCCCCCAAAATATAGTTTTTTGCAATGCTTCTGAATGTTTCACTTTAAATAATAATTATTATTACTATTACAATGTAATATAAAATATTATAAAATGTAATACAACTTCACCAGCATTTCTCTAAAATTCTCATTATTGTTATACATCTGAATGTTGTTGAATAAAAACGTTTGAATAATGTTTTTATTATTATTGTTATTATTATCATCACTAATATTAACAGATTTATTCATAATGATAATAATAATTAATAATAATAAGAATTGTAATAAGAAGAATTGTTGTTATTGTAATTAATACTATATTATTATTATTACGAGGCCTCACATCAGAGTTGACAGCAGTCTTATTTTAGTATGATTTATATGCTATTATAGTATTTTTCAATATGTAAAATTATATATAAATAATATAATAAATTACATTTTCACTTTTTATTTTAATTTTAGTTAGTGTTTGTAATTTTATGTTTTTGTCAATTCTGTTTCATTTTTTTTCTTGCTTTTTAAATTAAGTTTTTTATTTTTATATTTTCAGTTTTCATTTTAATTATTTTACATTTTAGTCACTATGTTATGTATTCGTCATATATATAGTTTTAGTTTTAGTTTAATAATATTAGTACTTCATCAAACTTATTTCAGTTAGTTACCAAGGCTAGCTAAAGTTTTTGTAATTTCATGTGTTTTGTCATGTGTATGTTTTTATTTGTTGTTTTAGTTTCATAATGTTAGTACTTCAAATTAAACTGCTCTGCATTGAAAGAAGCACACTGCTTTTTGTTTTCTTTTTGGTTGAAATAAGCAGTTGTACTCACTTGTCAAAGGCCTCCATCCTCTGTTTATTAAAAATGTATTTAAAATGTAATATAATTTCCACCAAAATTCTCATTATTGTAATTCTTCTGAATGCTTGACTTTTGAGTAAATATTATTATTATTATTATTATGTATTAAATATGTAATTTGATTTCTATTGGCTTTAAAGGTCATATTCTTAATGTTCAATTTTTATTTATTTTGTATAATTAAGCACACTTCCTCCAAAATTCTCAGAACTGTAATACATCTGTATCTGAATACGAATATTATTATGATTATTATTACTTTAATCAAATATTAAATGTAATATGGTTTCTCCCCCCCCCAAATTTTTTTATTGTAATTCATCTGAATCTTACACTTTTGAGTAAATATTACTATCAGTAGTAGTAGTACTACTACTACTAGTAATAATAACAATAACATAAAAATATATTAAAAAGTAATATAATTTTTCTTTCTTGTGCTTTTGAAGGTCATATTCTTGATGGATTTAGTGAGATTCACTCATAAAATCTAAGGTGAAATACAGTCAAGTGCTCAACACACATCACGTTTCTTAACTAAGGGAATGAAGACTCAGACAAGCGTGCCAGCAGAAGCACTAGATCCCGCTGGGACAGACCTCGTGCTGCAGCTGGGTGTGTAAGACATTTTTCTGCGTCTCAAAGTCGTCCTCGTCCAGTTTGCGTGCCGTCTCCAGTCTCCTGAGCTCGGCCTGCAGCGCCAGCTGCTCCTTAGACGGCACGCTGAGCTCTAAACGACAAACACAAACCTGTTACACATCTTCTTAGTCTTCAAACCTGAGCCTGACTTTTGTTTTGGCTTTGTTCAGACAAACTCAGACAAAATCTGACTTTTTTTGTGCATCCAATTTAAGCTCATAATGCGAAAAGTAAGAAAGAGGGTCGTGCAGTGAGTATCCAGCCGTGTTACAGAGGAACAGTGGGTGTGTTGAACAGGCCAAACTCTGAAGCGTTTCTCTGTCCTTCACCCCCTGCGCTCCTCTTTTTCCCAGCAAATGCACAACTGCAGCCAAAAGGGCCAAATTAACAAGCAGAGCACATCCAAACAGACCACTTCTCTGTTTGTTATCCCTGTTTGACCCCGTTAGATTTCAGACTGAACTGCTCAAACTTGATTTCAACAACAGCATCTTTCCCAGAACTCATACCGTGCTTATTTTTGCATATTTAGTCTGCAAATGTTTGTTGTTTGTTTTATTCCTCCTCAGAACAGACGGACAAACAAACTGCCTCGAAACGTGAAGAAGTTTTTTCATCCCAATCCTACTGAAACATTATTGATAAATGGAATTGATTATGAGGGTTAGAATAATACTGCTTTATCAATTCATATAAAAATAAATCTCTATCAAATCATAAACAAACTTGATTTTGATTGACAGTGTGAGAATAAGCAATAAGCTTGTGGAAAGTTGAAAGGAGGCTGAAAAAAAAGTTGTTTTTAAACTTACACAACTAAAATTTCTAAATCTTTTTAAAAATGTAAAGTAAAAAAAAGTAAAAAATGCATCTATATAAATTGTTGTTGTTATTAATATTAATAATAATAAATGTATTATTAATGTATTATTGATATATATGTTATATTGATATAATGTATTTTATATATATATATATATATATATATATAAAATTATTATTATTTTGTATACATTTTTACATTTGTAAAAGGATTTAGAAATTTTATAAGTTGAGAAGTTATACAACTTTTTTTAAGCTTCCATTACTTTCCACAAGCTTATGTCAATAAAGATTTCCATTTCAAATAAATGCTGTTCTTTTGAACTTTCTATTCATTCAAAATAAAATGAATCACGGTTTCCACAAAAGTACGAAAAATCAGGCAAATAAATTACAATATTTTAACACAGAAAATGGCTATTTTAGATTGTAAAAATATTTTACAATTAATATATTTTTAATATAATATATATTAATATATTTCATCAAATAAATGCAGCTTCGGTGAACAGAAGAGTCTTCTTTCATAAAAAAAAAAATATATATATTCTTTTGAATAGTATTTAAGACGCATCAATAAGATGATTAATATTTATTAGCCAGCCCTAGTTATGATAATTTAGCGAGGTTGTTCTTATGAACAGAACTGGGAAACTAAACTCAGAGATGGGAAGGCAGAGCGGAAACAGCTTCACCTTGTCTGAGTCTCTGGTTCTCCTGGTGGTTCTCCTCCAGCTGTTGTTTCAGCAGTCTGATGTGCGTCTGCAGCTCCAGCGTGTCTTTCTTCAGCGCTGGATAGTCGCTCAGGTTCTCCAGTCTCTCTCGCAGCAGCTCGTTCTGTTGGGCCAGAAGAGACGCCTGCGATCTGGATGACTCCAGCTCCATCTACATCACAGATCAACAACACCATTTCATTTCTGACAATGCACCTTTCAGGAGAGAGAACTCAACAGAGGCATAAAAGCAACTTAAAGGGAAAAGATCCATGCATTATTTTACTACAGATGGATTCTGGGAGCAGAAATGGAACAGTGTGTCTGTTTTACCAGCAGACGCTTGACTTCTGATAAACTTCTCTCATGCTCTTCTGCTTTTGCATCAATAATAGCAGATTCTTTCTGCAGACGAACTGTTTCTTCTGCAAACGGAAGAATAAAACATCAGCAATAACTCTACAGCACAGATCAATAAAATACTGTATACAGTAGCAGTTATATTTGACTTTTCTGAACACAGACCTTTAATCCTGTTCTCATTTTCTGTCAGTTTCTCGGTTCTCTTCTCGTAATCCTCCTTCAGCTCCAGCTGATATCTGAAACAGTTTATGATTACATCTAGAAATATGATTCAACTGTACATTCATTTACTGTTTCACTTTACAAAAACACACAATACCATTCAAAAGTTTGGGGTCGGTAAGACTGTTTAATGTTTTTATTTGATCAAAAATATTACAAATATTATTACTGTTTAAAATAGCTGTTTTTATGTGAATATCTGTTCAACTGTAATTTATTTCTGTGATCAAAGCTGAATTTTCAGCATCATTACTCCAGTCTTCAGTGTCACATGATCCTTCAGAAATCATTCTAATATGCTGATTTTCTGCTCAAGAAACATTTATGATCATTAATAATGTTTAAAACAGTTGTGCTGCACAATATTTTTGTGGAAACTGTGACATGTTTTATTTTTCAGGATTCACAGATGAATAGAAAGTTCAAAAGAACAGCATTTATTTGAAACAGAAATCTTTTGTAACATTATAAATGTCTTTACTGTCATTTTAATCAATTTAATGCAAATAAAAGTATTATTTCTTTAAAAAAAAAATAAAATAAAATCTTACTGACTCCAAAGTTTTGAGCAGTAGCGTATTTTATCTAGAAAATGAAAGTTCATCTTTCATCACGGATTGCAACCTGAATCACGAGAGCACCATCTGCAGGACTCATGAATAACAATCATTAAAAAATGAACAGAAATTGAGTTGATTACTTACTTCACTAACTCACTCTTCAGTTTCTGGTCAAACGTGTCTTCCGTGGTCTTCACAGACAGCTCTCTCCTCCTCAGAAGATCATCCATGGTCTTTACCTTCTCCTCGTGCAGCTTACAGCTTCTGCATCATTACGGCAAAATTCAATATCATTAAATAATATTATAATATTCAATTTTATATAAGAGGTTCCATGATATTCATGATATTATAAACAAGAAATTCAAGTCAACAAGACAACAGTGAAAAGGAAAGGAAAATTCCCAGGGAACACACATACCGATAGAATGTATAGTCTGAATGCACTGTAAGTCGCTTTGGATAAAAGCGTCTGCTAAATGCATAAATGTAAATGTAATGTAAAATGAAAATCATTTTCCTTAATCTGTTCACAGCAAAGGTCATTGACCTATAAAAAAACACTGTAACCTTCAGAACTTCCTCCGCATCAGGGTTGACAGCAGTGCTATTTTAGCATTTATATACTATTATAGTATTTACTAATATTTTGAATTACCTATTTTTTTTTATTTTTAAAATTTTTATTATTTTTATTAAATTTTAGTTCAAGTTTTAGTATATTTGTTATGTGATTTTGTCAAATTAGTTTTAATTTTTTAATTTATTTCTTTTTTAATTTTGAAGTTTTTTATTTTTATATTTTATTTTCATTTTAATTTTAGTTTACACTTTCATTTGTTTTTGTTTTTTAAATTAATATTTAATAGATAATATTTAATAGATTAAATTATTTTTTTTTAATTAATTCAATTATTTCAGTCAGTTAAGACAAATTTCAAATGTTCAAGTTTCTCATCTAATATTTATTTTTTACTTTATATCAGCTTTATTTCAGTAAACAAAACCATTTTTAATAGCTTTAGTTAACAATAATAACACTTCTTCACACTGAAAGAAACATCAGAGTTGACAGCAGTCTTATTTTAGTATGATTTATATGCTATTATAGTATTTTTCAATATGTAAAATTATATATAAATTATTTAATAAATTATATTTTCACTTTTTATTTTAATTTTAGTGTTTGTAATTTTATGTTTTTGTCAAGTCTGTTTCATTTTTTATTTCTTACTTTTTTTAAATTAAGTTTTTTATTTTTATATTTTCAGTTTTCATTTTAATTTTATTTTACATTTTAGTCACTATGTTATGTATTCGTCATATATTTGTTTTGAGTTTTAGTTTTAGTTTAATAATATTAGTACTTCATCTTAAACTTATTTCAGTTAGTTACCAAGGCTAGTTAAAGTTTTTGTAATTTCATGTGTTTTGTCATGTGTATGTTTTTATTTGTTGTTTTAGTTTCATAATGTTAGTACTTCAAATTAAACTGCTCTGCATTGAAAGAAGCACACTGCTTTTTGTTTTCTTTTTGGTTGAAATAAGCAGTTGTACTCACTTGTCAAAGGCCTCCATCCTCTGTTTAAGCTCAATCTCTCGGCTCCGCACAGATTCGATTTCTTTCAGCAGGGCTTGTCTTTGAGCATAAATCTCCTTTTCCTCTATCTGGATCAAATGAAACATTAAAGATTCAAGAATGGGTTTGTATTTTGCATGTATTTGCTGGCAGTAGTGAGACTCAGTACCTCCTGTTGTTTCTGTAACCTGTCGATGGCGTTTTTCTCTCGGCTCATCAGAGCCTCAGACTTCAGCTCAAACGTTCTCTCCATGTCTCGCCGCAGCTCCAGGATTTCTCTCCGCGAGGCCTCCTTCTCGTCTCTCTTCACTTTTGTGATCTCCACCTCCATGAAGTGCTGCAGCTGCGTGAAGACGGTACAAACGCTCTGTTGAGATCTTGAGCGCTATTACAATGTAAACTCCTGGAAATCTGGTGGAAATAAACACTGACGGACCTTAGCTTTGAGCTCCACCTGCGCTTGCTCCTGTATCTCCTTCCTGTACTCCGCGAGCTTGGCCTCGACTGACGCCCAGCGGTCACCTCTGTGCCGAAGCACTTCATACTCCTCGTCAATCAGCTGCAGCTTCTCAACTTAAAAACAGTCAAAGATGAAGTGGACATCTTGTTAGACTCTTTCATAATGCTTAATATGACTGAAAGGAATTTAAAATGAACAGGTGAAATAAAATCCAGACTTTTTTGCATCTAGGGGTAGATTTTGGCAGAATCAGTGAAATTCTGTGCTAATGGAGTTAAATATGGCAAAACATGGAAACATTTTTAGATAATTTACTGGTCGTCACAGTGGCACATACATAACACAAACACACACTACCAGTCAAAAGCTTTTTTTACATTTTTGAAAGAAGTATTTTCTGCTCACCAATGCTGCATTTATTTGATCAAAAATACTGTAAAAATTTTGAAATATTATTAGAATTTTAAGTAAGTGTTTTATATGTGAATATAATGTAAAATGTAATTTATTCCTGTGATCAAAGCATCATTACTCCAGTTTTCAGTGTTACATGATCTATGCTGATTTGCTGTTGAAGAATCATTTCTGATTATTATCAATGTGGAAAACAGTTGTGCTGCCCAATATTTTTGTTGAAACTGATCCATTTTATTTTTCAGGATTCACAGATGAACAGAAAGTTCAAATTATTTGAAATAGAAATCTTTTGTAACATTATAAATGTATTTACTTTCATTTTTGATAAATTTAATGCATCCTTGATGGATAAAAATATTAATTCTTCTTTGTTTTTCTTGTCTTTTCTTTTTTTAAATCTTACTTTTTAATGGTAGTGTATTATGGTTTCCACAAAAATATTCAGCAGCACAACTGTTTTCAACATTGATAATAATCAGAAATGTTTCTTGAGCAGCAAATCAGCATATTAGAATGATTTCTGAAGGATCGTGTGACACTGAAGACTGGAGTAATGATGCTGAAAATTCTGCTTTGATCACAGAAATAAATTACAGTTTAACATAAATTCACATAGAAAACAGCTATTTTAAACAGTAATAATATTTCACAAGTTTTACTGTAGTTTTGATCAAATAAATGCAGCCCTGGTGAGCACAAAAGACTTTGAGAACGGTTGATTTCTCTGTACTTTAAAATGGGGACTATTTATTTACTTTTAGAAACTATTATGAGCACTGAGGGCACTTTTCTGAAGGCCGAAATGTTTAATAAAGAACACGTGTTGAACTTTGTGAATGGTGGGTGTTTAAATTCTACAGAATCTGCGGCTCATGCTGTGGAGTTTTTCACGGAGTCTGGATGTAAGTAAAGGCTTACCGAGTGATTCTTTATGTGCTGATATGGAGGTGGATTGGGTGGAAGCATCGCAGCAGTCTCTGTAAACGTGATGGTCAGTGAGCTCTGTGAAGAGACTCATCAGGAAACCTGCAGGGATAAAACAACATTCATCACACAGAGCAACAGTGTCAGTATCTTACGGTGTACTGAGGCAGGTAAATGTATCTATAATTTAACACCATATCAGCAGCAATGGTTATATTCAGGGAAAAATCAACAGTATTATGATTACAATACCATGACTGTTTACAATAATTTAACCATTTTATTTAAAAAACAATCAACATGGAAAATTAAGCATATATACTTAAAATAACAACAAAACAGTAATAATAACATATATAAAGAATTTTTAATTTAATGTATGATTAAATTATTCCAGGAGAAACTTTTTTAAAAATAAAATATATAAAATATATTTTCTGAGTAAAAATTTCTAATATAATTTAAAAGTGCTTTAATTTGTTATAAAACCAATCAAGTAAACTAAAAATTATTTGTTGAAGTTGTACAGAGTGCAGGACTATGTTTTACAAGAAAATAATATTTCACATTTAATAGTGTGTTACTTGCCATTTCCTAATTCACTAACAATTAAACAAAAGAAAAATGTTTCAAAGTAAATCCTACACCATTTTTTTTCCCATTGTAGCTGCATAATCGCACCGTACCTGTCTGTCCCTTCTGAATATTCGATACCTGCCCGAATGTGAAAGAACAACAAATAGGGAAATGTATTAAAGCAAAACAACAACTAATTCAATGGCATTTATAAACACAGAAGCATGTACTCTCACTGAATAAATGTAAGTTTTATTACCAGAGATTTGTATAACGGTGTGTGAGGACTGATCTTCATGAGCTGCAGAAGCTCTCTGGCTGATAACACCTAGACAAGTCCAACACAAGAAGATCTGGTCTTGGTTTAAATGAGTCAAATCATGCTTTTTAATGTGCTTTACCATGAAGTTCATTCATAACGTTCACTTAAAAAAAAAAAAATGTTGTTCTGAACATATTAAAATAATGGTTCTTTGTGACTATTTCCCTAATAGACTCTTATGACAATAACTATTCTGGTCTTTACAATATTAAGTATGAAGTCTAGTCAAGTCACTGTTTTTTATATAGTGGTTTTTACAACGCAGATTGTGTCAAAACTGCTTTACAGTATTAAACAGGGAAATAGTTTGTCAAAATTGTGTGCCGTTCTACTCTGGCCAGACAAGACCAGCAGTTTAATTCTAGGCTGCAGCAAAGTCAGATTGTGCAGAGGACTCATTTTTGCTTGACTTGACTATATTATTTTGACTTGACATGTCAAAATAACAAGTCATGTGGAGTCACCTTGTCTTTGCTCATTCCGCATTCGGGGAGGAAGACAGACAGTGTGTAGTCGCACCCGACGCTCCGCAGGTGATGAACGATGACACTGTTGCATGCGGTGACTAACACAGAGTGAGCGTCTCCTCTCCGCACCGCCGGCGGCTGCAGCTCCTGGATCAGCTGATTCCTCAGCTGCGTCTGCACAACACACCAGAAAACACTGCTAGAGAACGAGAGCCTGGACTGAAGGTTTACTGCAGGAGGACAGTATTAATACTGAAGGTTATATAGACTTGTGTAGTTTGAATATATAAGGTTTAAGGTGTTTTCCAATCCTGTTCCAGGAGAATCCCAACAGTCTCACAGATCTGACACTCAGTGAGCTGATGGCTTGATTAAGACTGGATTAAAGATGAAACTGAAGCAGGCAGTTGCTAGGATGTTGCTAGGCTGTCCAATAGATGATACACAGATAAACAGAATGACACACTGACAGACAGAAAGAACAACAGATTGACAGACAAACAGAAAGATAGACAGAAAGACAAACAGAGAGACAGAACAAGAGATTGAATGATACACAGAACAATAGAACAATAAACAGACAGATAGAATGACATACAGATAAACAGAGAGAAAGAACAACTGAATGATATATATAGAACAAAAGAATGATAAATAGACAGAAAGACCGATAGATAGATAGATAGATAGATAGATAGATAGATAGATAGATAGACAGACAGATAGATAGATAGATAGGCAGACAGGCAAACAAATAGAATGATAAATTGAACCATAGATAGATAAACAGACAGAAAAACGACAGACAAGAAGACAGAACGACAGACAGATAAACAGAATGATAGACAGAACGACAGACAGACTGACAGACTGAGAGACGGACAGCAGTAGAATGCGAGTTTTGGTGTCGTGTTTTGGACTTTGTGAAAAACAGGTCAGTAAAAGAGCAGTATGTTGATTTGATCAGAGTATAATAGCGCTGATTAAGAGCTGCAGCTGAACGTGAGGAGACTGTGTGACCTTCAGCGCGTCCAGAAGCCCGCGGCTCTTGAAGGTCTGATAGAGCTTCTGCCGCATCTCATCCGGAGACAAACTCTGCTCTTTACTCGCAGACATCTTCATTCACCGATAAACACGACCGTTCACCGATAATCGATCGACATTAGCGGAATTAATCGATCAGGGACACAGCACGGTCCGTTCCTTAGCAACGCGCGCCGCAGCGCTTTAAAAACAGTAACTGACAACAGACTGTTGTGTATCCGGGTTCGTCGTTATGACGTAAGGCTCGCTCAGCGCTCTCATTGGCTGTTTTGTGTCAGCTGGGTCAATCCACCGGAAACAGGAACTCTTATGATCGCGTTTGATCCTCATCTGCTGTAGTTCAGTTATGTTTAATTATTCTTCACAATATTCGCTTTGTGACCTACATAATTAGTTATTTATTTAAAGGAGGTGTTTTTAGAATGTATAATTTCTGAACAAGCGCCAAACTGAAGTCATAATTGCTGTGGTGAGATGTGTTTACATGTGCATCAGTGTTTATGTGCTGTAATATTCAATAACTGACTGCTGGTTTCATGTTTACAGATCTAAACTCTGATTATTAACGATGTCGGGGAGTTTTTATTTCGTGATGGTGGGTCATCATGATAACCCGGTGTTTGAGATGGAGTTTCTCCCTCCTGGAAAAACCGAATCAAAGGTGAGCAGAATAATAATAATAATAATGATGATGATGATGATGATGATGATGATGATGCTCAGCTCCAGTAATGATCTGATGCTGATGCAGGATGACCACAGACATCTGAACCAGTTCATCGCTCATGCTGCTCTGGATCTGCTGGATGAGAACATGTGGCAGTCCAACAACATGTACCTGAAGACTGTGGACAAATTCAATGAGTGGTTCGTCTCTGCCTTCGTCACAGCTGCTCATATCCTTAATAAATACTGCTCTTCATCACACATTATTAAACAGCAAAATAAATCTGTTTTTATTTTTGTGATTTCCATTTTAATTTTAGTATATATAATATTTTAGTATATTTGATGATAATGATTTAAATTTGGGATTTTTATCAATTTAAATTTGATTTTAATATTTTATATTACTTTTTATGTGAATATGTATTATATTTAATTTTTTTTTTATTTTAGTTTTAGTTATTTCAGTACATTGATTTAAACTAGATTCAGTTAAATATCTTTTTTTTTTTTATAAATGGTGAATTTTTATATTTTATTTCAAGTAACAGTTTTAGTTAACTATAACTGATTTTCTATATATAAGATTTTTTTAAGTCTATAAAGCTTTGAAAATCAGAAAAATTCTACTTTGCATTTCTAATGAAAACTTAAAATCATATTTTCAATTAATTTTATATTTATTTGCAATTTAGTATAACAAAGTATCCCAGGTAGTGCATCATAACCATCAGATTTTATTCCAAGGCTGATACATGTTTAGCACAGATCAAAGAACTATTTAAATAAGTTTCAAGGTGAAGAATCAGTCATAATTAACAGACCTATTGCATTTATTATCCCTTAACTTTCCTTGCATACATATGAGATTTATTATGCTCCATGATGTTCGGCAAGAGGACGGAATCAAGAACTTCTTTAATGATGTTTATGAACTGTACATCAAGGTAAAATCTGTATTATTCTGTAGTGATATTTCAGTGCCATATGAATGCATTGCATTTGTTTTAAAACATTTTTGTGTTTTACCCAGTTTGCAATGAATCCCTTCTATGAAGCCAACGCACCGATTCGCTCCACAGCTTTCGACAGGAAAGTGCAGTTTCTTGGGAAGAAGCATCTGCTCAGTTGATTTATTTTACTAAATGTACTTGTTTTTGTTTTTGTTGTCATGCATAAATATACAGGTGTGCTGTTCATATTTCAGATGTTTATACTCATCATTACCATCCTATACTCACATTCTTACCTACTACTGTGCAACAAATGAAGTGTGAGTACAGATTATTTTTAAAGTGTGTAAAAAAAAAAAAAAAAAAAAAAGGCATCAAACAGGAATGCAACAATACATTTCTGCAGAAATTACACACTAAACCTTTCAACTGCAACATGGATTACCTGTGGTCAACTGCATGATGATTTTGTACATTACTGTTGTCCATTAATAACCTTACATCAAATAAACAATTTCATCAAGTACTGTTCAATATTTCTTTAATTTCAATTTAACAATGTACAATATTGAGATTTTAGTGCTTCTTTTCAAAGTGCTTAAACGCTTCACCTCATCCATAATTTTTTAGCACAAGTACTGTGTATATATTTGGCACTCTCAACATAATTATGTTAATATACATTAGAAATCAGCCACAGTATATCAACACCTGTCCTGCATAAGTTAATCATAGTTACAAGAAAAGAAAATCACATAAGACACACACTGCAAGAAAAAAAAAAAATCATAATTTTTCAGTCAAAATCAGCAGTCTTGTTTTCCAGTAAAAATATACGAACATCCTTAAAACAAGAAGCATTTACTTAAGAATCAAACAGCATGTGATTGAATTTTAAAATCAGAAAAAATACATAAAAAAATTACTTAAAATGAAACAAAATTTGCCTATGAGGTAAGAAAAATAAATTCAAAATGTTAGGTGAAAATAAGTGTTTTTATCCTAAACAGCTGTGATTCTCAAGTAAACTCCTTTTGTTTTAAGGGCATTTAGATATTTTAATGGAAAACAAGCTGTGTTTTTGCAGTGCATTTATTGCATTTGCTCTTCACTATTTGACTGCCATGCAAGACAAAATGATATCTGTCTATCTATGCAATAACCTGCTCAAATCCCATAAGACAGATTTATATATATTAATATATATAAAAGACATCTTAATGCACAGAATCATTTAAATGCAGGCAGTTCAGTTCAGATACAAGAGTATCACCCAATGAAAGCAACCCAGTGTTTACGAGTAAGTGCATATATCCCAGTAAGTGCATGTTCAAATATAACGCAGACGGTTCACTCGAGGACCATTAAATAGCTAATGGAGGTAAATCTCGTCCGTTAACAGCATGCTGTGCTGCTGCGTGGCTTTCTATGCAGGTTAACTGTGTCTGTTGGAATCAAATGCTCATGTCGTTCCTCCAAAGCCAGAACTCTTCTGATGGCTTCCTCGAACGCAACCGTGACATTGGTGGCGTCTTTAGCACTGGTTTCAAAATAAGGGTATCCTCCGCTTTCCCTGCACCACTCCTGAGCTTCCTCGCTGCTCACCTGCCTCTCCGTCACGTCCAGCTTGTTGCCCAGAACCACGAACGGGAAGCTGTCGGGCTCCTTGACGTCGGCGTAGAAGATGAACTCTTTCTTCCAGTTGTTGAGGTTGTGGAAGCTCTGGCTGTCGTCCACGCTGAAGGTCAGCAGGCAGCAGTCGGAGCCGCGGTAGAAGGGCGTCCGCAGGCTGCGGAATCTCTCCTGACCGGCCGTGTCCCAGATCTGCAGCGTGACCGTGCGGCCGTCCACCTCCAGGTCTTTATTGAGGAACTCCACGCCGATGGTGTGAAAGAGATGGGTGTCGAACTTGTTGGTGACGTAGCGGTTCATGAGCGAGCTCTTTCCCACTCCACCGTCGCCCAGGAGAATGACTTTAAGAAGGGATGATTTGGATGACATGGTGTTTGTAGCCGTCGTCCTGTGAACTGAAGTTTAGAGATATTTTTAAGACTGAAATAAGTCATATTATTCTCCAATAAAACAGTTTATTTACATGATCGGTCAAAAGTTAGGAGTAATTAAGAAGTCTTTTCTGCTCACCAAGGCTGCATTTATTTGATCAATAATAGAGTACAAACTGTAAAATTGTGAAAAATTATTACAATTTAAAATAATTTTTTTTGTGTGTGAATATCTGTTAAACTATAATTTATTTCTGTGATGCGCAGCTGAATTTTCAGCATCATTACTCCAGTCTTCAGTGTCACATGATCCTTCAGAAATCATTCTAATATGCTGATTTGCTGCTCAAGTAACATTTCTGATTATTTTTTGTGGAAACTGTGATATACTAGTATTCAAAGGTTTAGGGACAGTATGGTCAAAAAAATTCAATTATATTTTTTTTATTAATCAAGGATGCATTGATTAAAAGTGAATGTAAATACATTTATAATATTACACAAGATTTCTATTTCAAATAAATGCTGTTCTTTTGAACTTTATATTCCTCTGTGAATCCTGAAAAATAAAATGTATCACGGTACAGCAATAAATTACATTTTAACATTTTCAAATAGAAAATAGTTATATTAAATTCCAAGAAATATTACACAATTTTTACTGGTTTGATCAAATAAATGCAGCCATGGTAAGCAGAAGAGACTTTTTTCAAAAATATTGTAAAAAAAAAAAAAAAAAAGAAAAAAAGAAAATCAATTATTCAAATTTTTGACTGGTAGCATATATTATTTATTTTAGTAAACACCTATTTTAGTATTTCATATACTTAAATACATATATGTGGCTCTTAGAATGGTACAAAAGGCCAAATGTAGTACTAGTAGGTGGAGAGGAGTGTATAAAACACTATTTGAACAAATTGTAGCCAAGTTTAATTTCTGTAAAACTGTTTGTTTATTAAATGAACTGATCAAGAAATTTAAATTGACTGTATTTAAAAAAAAAAAAAAAAAGAAGTCATTTTTGGAGCATTAGCATTATGAATGTGAGTTATTGCAATATTTGGGAAAATTAGGGAGGACGCAGGTTTCACTTACCTTTACTGCCTCAAATAATTCATCATTCAAAACCTAGAAAAAATAAATAAATCCCTCAATTAGAAATATTATCCCAACATACTAGACTAATCAAATTAAGATCTATGCAACAGAGACTTCATATTGTAATGTGTTGTCTGCATATATTATTAAACTATTTACAGTTATTCATGCTGAAGTGAGATGTGTTACAGAAATATTTCACATGCAGCACATTATATCACAGTTATTATTATTCATTATGCATGTTTCTATATGCAGTATAATGATTATGTAGGTTTTACACAAAAAGCAGAAATAAAACCATTAAAGCATTTAAATGATGTTTAAAAATAATTTTTATGTAGAAACATCCAATAACACAATTTTTATAGATTTTATTTTTGTTATTTCTGTTTATTTTTTTTTATTTATTTATTTTGTTAAAATAAAAACTACATTATGTTTAAACATTCAATAATTGATATAATTTTAATGGTTTTCTTTTTTTTGTGACAATACATACATTACGTTTAAACTTCCTTAAACTACTATAAATTTTAATGGTTTTATTTCAGGGTTTGTGTGTGTGTGTGTGTGTGTGTGTGTGTGTGTGTGTGTGAAAATAAAATTTAAATTATGCCTAAACATCCAAAAATTGATATAATTTTTAAAAGTGTTTTATTTATGTTTTATTCTGTGAAAATAAAAACTACATTGTTTATACATCAAATAACTGATATAATTTTTAATGGTTTTATGTCTATTTTCTGTGAAAAACTACATTATGCTTAAACATCAAATAATGAATTCATTTTTAATTATTTTATTTCTGGTTTTTTTTTTTAGATAAATACTACATTATGTTTAAACATTCAATAACCAATATAATTTTTAAGTGTTATTTCATTTTTTTTTTTGTGAAAATAAAAACTACATTATATTCAAATATCCAATAACTGATATAATTTTAATGTTTTCATTTCTGTTTTTGTAAAAATAAAAACTACATTATCACTCTACTGCAACAGAAACATATACCTAATCAGCAAACATATAATCATAATCAGCACTCATAAAATACCGTGTAGGTCAATCTTTCCTGCACTAGATACAAATCAAGCTAACATTACTCTGACAGGCCCAGTAATGCTGGACATGAGAAGACATTATAGCACTAAATGAAGGCATGAGTAAGGTCCATTGAGACTCACAGTAGTTTTCTCTCAGCTGCTGGCGGTCAGTCAGTCGGTCATGTGCTCCTGTCTGTCCTGCATCACATGCAACAGTGTGCGTTACAATTCAGACAACATGCAACACGGCCAGAGTTTAAACACACACAGAATGACTTAATTACAATGACACAAGCCTGCTGGAGAAAACACTCACTGACTTCACTGCACAGACTCTATCAGCGCAGTTGAAACTTATAGGCAATAATTATTTTTACATGGAAACCATTTTTTTTTTCTCCATTGAATTTATTTTTGCATGGAAACCAATGAGGGTCAATTTGACCCGCAAGACCAAATTAATTTTCAACACAACAGGAGGGTTAAATGACCTGATTCAGAAATTAATTCAAATGTTCCAGTTTACTCAGTTCAAAAATGTGAAAATAATGCTAGGAACATCGTGTCATCTTATGAGGTATGAATGTGGTAGAAACTATGAAACAAGTGGTTGAAACCGCTTATATGGCTAATATTTCAAATATATATTATACAGCATCAAATACTTGATTCTGATTGGCCAATCCATGCAATCAGAATAATATATATATATATATATATATATATATATATATATATATATATATATATATATATATATATATATGTAAAATAAAAAAAATAAAATTGTATGGCTATATATATACATTATTATATTACATATATTATTATATATATTGCTTAAGGAAAGTATAGTACATAAAGTAATACAACAAATAGTATCATGTATAAATAATATGTATAATCATTTATTTATTATAATAACATTATGATATATTTTTAAACCATTATAGTAACGATAGTTTGAATCGGGATGTATTAATGACTATTAATCACTAATATATCAGTATATCGCTTAAAATGACACATTTATTTTGAGATGAAACATTTTGATGATATTCGCTCTATTCATTTATTTACAAAACTACAGGAGAAGCGCTCAACAAACCAAACGAGGACGACATTTATAATGATGAAAACCCACCAAACCCATAACTGAGTGATAAACTGAACACATAACTGAGTGATAAACTGAACACATAACTGAGTGATAAACTGAACACATAACTGAGTGAGTTGTTGAACTTGAGACTAAACGACACAAAGTGAATCAGTCAGAAGGAAATAAACAGCTCTGTGTGTGTAATGCTGCTAACAGGAGCTTTATGAGCGCAGATTTAACTCATATTTGAGCTGGTCTCACCTGCAGCTGTCTCTGAACACATCGGGCTTCAATAACAGGACATCTAGATTCGATAAAAAGAAACAAAACAAGCAATAAAGCGACACATTAGTATCAGATCTCTTCCTCTGATGGTGCCACACTCCTGCAATCCTATTGGCTGGTGCATGTCATGTGACCCTGCTGGTTGATAGTAGATCACGTGATGTGTTGCTACATAAACACATTTTTTTTTTTTCCACAAGTGAGAAGTTAAAGTTAGTCGCTTTGCGGTAAGATCAATCCCTCAGAAATGAAACAGAAGGCTGCTGTCATTATTTTTATGGAGTTATTTAATAATTCCATAAATTAAAAGCACATTTCAGACTTGTTCATTATTCATCATAGCCTATATTCCTTTTATTTCTATTATTAAATCTCTTAAATTAAAAATATAGGCCTGTATATCTTTCATAGTATAATTTAGATCATCAATTAAATTGTTAAAGTGCATTTCCATAGAATATTTATTTTAGTATTTGACATTAATGAAACCTTTTTCAGATTAATAAATAAATAATCTTCCTGAGAAATATTTGAATGCTGAGCAAATCCTTTTTGGTCAGATTATTTCTTATTATTATGATTGTCATGTTGTAAAGAAATTCTTCAGATTCTGAATCAGTTGAACAGTTTCAGTAGAAGTCAGTATAAAGCTGCTCTGAAGTTTCCACTGCTGACAGGAGCTGAGACTGATTTAAACAAGCCACTCAATTACATTCATTTATTCATTTATTAGGAAACATAAACAAAATCCAGGGTTCCCTCTCTTTTAGACCAATGCATTTCATGACTTAAACCCTAACTATCATGACCAAACATTTAACCTTTCATTACTGAAATCATATAATCACATTTTTTAATGTAAAAAAAAAAGGATTATAAAAATTTGTTTAGAAACTGATTCAAACTTTCAAAGAGCTTTCCGTGAGTCCCCGAGACTCTGAGAATTTGTTCTGAGAATCAGATTTGTAAACAACTTTAATCAAGTATTTCTATAGTAAGTATTTATATTTCATTTAAAATTGATGTGGATTAAAAATGACTTTTACATCCATTTACGTCAATGAACAAATGATCATTTAACCTCTATAACTTAATTAAACAATTATTAATTTAGTCTCATGATGAAAAAATATTGAAATTATGATGTGGATTAAATATTGGAATCATAATGAGCGTAAAAGATGAAAGCAGGTTGATCCAGATCTACAGGTGTAATGTTTACTGACTTTTAAATGGTAAGATCCTCAGAGAGTAATAACAGCAGAAGAAAGGAAAGAGTGTGTGAGTGAAGGAGGTTGTGAATGTGTGTAGATGTGTGTTAGTTACAGGATCAGAGAATGACACTGTTCCTCTGTCATAGTCCAGATACACTCTCACACGCTCAAGCTTCTGTTTGACAGGAAAACCAAACCGATCAGACCATCCGTACTGCACACTCCAGACATCAGTGTTTAAGAAAACACCTCCCTTCCTTTGGTTTGATGCTGTAGTTACTCCAAGACTCCAGACTGGACTCTCTTTAACCTCCACATCCCAGCAGTGTGTTCCTGAGTTAAAACCCTCTGAACCCAGAACACAGGGATACCTGTCAAATCTCTCTGGATTATCAGGAAGCGATTGTTTGTTCCAGCTGTATCTCACTCTGGTCAGATCATCAGACAGGACGAGATCCAGAATCACAGGAGCTGATGAGACACAAACAACAGCTGCTTTTATTCTGATGTTCATATAATGATCAAGAGTGAACCATACAAAGAAAAAAGAGGAAGTCTGTCGTGTGGGAATTTTTTGGGTAACGTAGACTAACAATGTTCCGTACAGATGATGTTTTAGCGCCGATCACTAAATAAATACTTCCAGGTCGAACATAAACTATACATAAGTTATCTGTGTCATCTTCATTTCTCCCTCTTTAACCCCCGATCAAGACAGAGACCCGCTCACTGTTTGTTTCAGTGTTGAAATAAATACTATTTGGCTTGCTACCGAGGCAGATAACATGGCTATTTAACTACGTATATATATATATATAATATATATTATATATCAGAATCAGAATCAGAATGAGCTTTATTGGCCAGGTATGCTTACACATACGAGGAATTTGTTTTTGTGACAGAAGCTCTACAGTGCAACAGAAAGACAGCAACAGGACAGGACACAGATAATAAAAGAATAATATACAAATATACAAATAGGCAATGTACAAATAGCAAAAACACAATATATAATATAGACAATTATGGTGTACAGGTCTGATATGTGCAAATCTGAAATGAAAAAATAAGTATGTGTGCTGAATAAATAATTTATAATAGTGTTGTGTGTTCCACTTTTAATGTCAAGTGTTCATGAGATGGATTGCCTGAGGGAAGAAACTGTTCCTGTGTCTGGTCGTTCTGGTGCTCAGAGCTCTGTAGCGTCGACCAGACGGTAACAGTTCAAAGAGGGAGTGTGCTGGATGTGAGGGGTCCAGAGTGATTTTGCCAGCCCTTTTGCTCACTCTGGATGAGTACAGTTCTTGGAGAGTGGGGAGGGTTGTACCAATGATTCGCTCAGCAGACCGGACTACCCTCTGTAGTCTTCTGAGGTCAGATTTGGTAGCTGAGCTGAACCAGACAGTTATTGCAGTGCAGAGGACGGATTCAATGATGGCGGAGTAGAACTGATTCAGCAGCTCCTGTGGCAGGTTGAACTTCCTCAGCTGGCGAAGGAAGTACAACCTCTGCTGGGCCTTTTTCACAATGGAGTCTATGTGATTGTCCCACTTCAGGTCCTGGGAGATGGTGGTGCCCAGGAATCTGAACGACTCCACTGCAGTCACAGTGCTGTTCATGATGGTGAGTGGGGGGAGTGCAGGGGGGTTTCTCCTGAAGTCCACGATCATCTCCACAGTTTTGAGCGTGTTGAGCTCCAGGTTGTTAAGACTGCACCAGACAGCCAGCTCCTTAACCTCCTGTCTGTAGGCAGACTCGTCACCGTCCTGGATGAGGCCGATCAGTGTGGTGTCGTCTGCAAACTTCAGGAGCTTGACAGAGGGGTCTTTAGAGGTGCAGTCGTTAGTGTACAGGGAGAAGAGCCGTGGGGAGAGAACACAGCCCTGAGGAGCTCCAGTGCTGATCGTACGAGTGCTGGATGTGTATTTTCCCAGCCTCACTAGCTGCTGCCTGTCTGTCAGGAAGCTGGTGATCCACTGACAGACGGAGGTGGGGACGGAGAGCTGAGTTAGTTTGTTCTGAAGGGTGTCCGGGATGATGGTGTTAAAAGCGGAGCTGAAGTCTACGAACAGGATCCTCACATAAGTCCCTGGTCTGTCCAGATGCTGCAGGATGAAGTGCAGTCCCATGTTGACTGCATCATCCACAGACCTGTTTGCTCTGTAGGCAAACTGCAGGGGGTCCAGTAAGGGTCCAGTGGAGGACTTCAGATAAGCCAAAACCAGTCTTTCAAATGATTTCATGACCACAGACGTTAGAGCCACAGGTCTGTAGTCATTAAGTCCAGTAATTTTGGGTTTCTTTGGGACGGCGATGATGGTGGAGCGTTTGAAGCATGAGGGGACTTCACACAGCTCCAGAGATCTGTTGAAGATCTGTGTGAAGATGGGGGCCAGCTGGTCAGCACAGATTTTTAGGCAGGCTGGTGACACACTGTCTGGGCCTGGTGCTTTCCTTCTTTTGTTCTTCCTGAAGACCTGGCGCACCTCATCTTCGCTGATCTGAATTGCAGGTGTGGGGGAGAGGGGGGTTGCTGGAGGTGTTGATGGTTGTGTGGAGAGGTGTTCAGGGCGGGTGTGGGGTGTTTTTTCAAACCTGCAATAGAACTCGTTCAGGTCGTTTGCCTGTTGTTGATTCTCCAGAGTGCTGGGGGATGGTGACTTGTAACAGATGATTTCTTTCATACCTTTCCACACTGAAGCAGAATCGCCGGAAGAGAATTTTTTCCTTAGCTTGCCGGAATAATTCCTCTTTGCCACTCTGATCTCCTTTTCCAGTGTGTATTTGGCCTGTTTATACAAGACTTTATCCCCCTTTCTGTAAGCATCTTCTTTGGCCTGACGGAGCTGTATAATATTAAGGTTAGATCACCCTCACTAATTTCACTAATTTCAGAAGTAACCTCAGTGATTTGATTCTGGAGCCAGGTCTGTAATTAGTTAAGGTAACACACTGAAATGGCTCAATTTTCCCTCATGTGACAAGTCTGTCTGTGATCGGGCATCATTGCATTTATAAAACAAATACTAATACTACAGTAATAAATATTATGTATAGCAGTCAGTACATCCTTTTTTTTTCGGCTCCATAAAGATACCGTTTGGATTCCATTTCTACCACAATTTCACTTTAATCTCTCTATCATTTTTTCATTTCAATTCCAAAATCTGAACCAACAAAATCTGCACACAAAATCTGAACTGTAACTAGAAAAGTTTTCAGATAAACTTTTTCTTTATTTGCCAGAAATTACATAGAACACTAAGTTTGCTGTGCCTGTTTGTAGATCTGCACAGTTTGGCCAAAAAAAAAGTTTTAATGTATCAATATAACTACTAATAATTCTGATTATAGTTATAACTAAATAAAACACTAAACAAATAATTATTGATAAAAATTATTATTAATATATTTTACAGAAAACTGCAGCATGACCTGTTACAGTTTTTTTCAACTGCTTACACACAAAATCTTTATTTGTCACAATTTCTGAAACCTGACACTCAAACAACAGAACCACACACCAAATATGCAAAATCATACACTAATTCTCAGCCTTTGATTCTTTTGCAAAACACAACACACAATTATCTACGTAACACAAAGATCTAACATAAATAAAATTAATGAATTAATGTTATGCCAAAGGTGTTTGCAAATATTTGCTTTTGAGATGTTTGAAATAACAGGAGCCATGAAGATTTCACAGCACATGAAACAATTATAGTCATATTCAGCTGATGATGCCATTGTCACTGTTTGAGATCCAGCAATCGAAACTTTACTTTCACCTTCTGAATGATGGTTTTAAAATGAATATCCACAAGAATCACAAAGATCTGCTGTCTGTTCAGAAACAAATGTCTTCAAAGTTTTTCTCTTCGATGTCCACTGATGGCTGATTCTTGTTTGGTTTTGTCAAAGAGGAGAAAATCAGTGTGACAGAAAGGAGAAATAACTAGTCAGTCTCTTCCTGGTAAGTGATGTAAGAGGGTGGAGTTTCTGATCACCTTTGGTTCTGTTTAACCCTTTAACATTCAAAACTAAAAGGAGTCAATGCATTTTTTCTTTTTACAATTATTTTAAATTCTTATTACTGGACACATAAAAATGATAAAAAGCTGTTTTTCTCTGTGTGTGTGTGTGTGTGTGTGTGTGTGTGTTTTGAATAATAGGCATGCCTGTAATATCCTTAGTAGGTCTTAGAAACCTTCCATAACTATCAGGGTCCACATGAAATTAAATTTATTCAAAAGGGGTGTTTAGATATAAGGTATATTTTGTCCATTTTCAGTGATTTTAATTCGCATAATTATTGATAAATTCATCTAATTTCAGTTAATTCAGTATTAAAAACACTTTACACAACAGGAACATTTTTTATCACACTACTAGATAAAGACAGTATTTTCTGCTTGCCGCAATAAATCACTATTTTTCTGCACTAAACAAATGAATTTTGCTAATATATTTTCAGAGATGATAGACAAGATGTTACAGAATAATAATTTAATGAAAACCCCATTTTGACAAAAAATGACATTCGACTTGTTTTTTGCAACCCATGCTCAAGAAAATACGTGCCTCTATAGACATTTCTCCAACACCATAATAACGTACCTTACTGCATGTTTCGCAGCAGTTTCAAAGTGAAATGTCCAGAGAGTGGCGCTAAAACACACGTTCAATACGTGACCAGGGCATGTTTTATTACGTTGGTACAGGCACGTATTGCAGCGTTTTTGCTTGAGGTACGTATTTTGGCTGTTCAGAATTCAAATATCCGACGAGTGTTGCTAAAAGTTAATGCTTGATCATGTTGGAAATATCCCCTACACCAAACCCAACCTCAAACCTGATACTCCATAGTGTTAAAGTGCCCCTATTATGGATTTTTGAAAATGAGCTTTCATGCAGTGTGTATCAGCTCTAAGTGAATGAAAACATCCTGCAAAGTTTTAAATCTGAAAGTGCACCGTGTATAAAGTTATTGTCTCTAAAAAGAAAGAGTCGACTTTGAATCATTGAAACGAGTCGTTTTTAAAACGAATCCCAAGCTGTTTCATGTTGAAGTCAACATGACACATTAGTATATTGCCCGCCCACTTGTTGGTCTTTTCGCGTTGGTCTGAATGAAAATGCAGATTCATTCTTTGCCACTAGGTGCCGCTTTTGGAGCGATAAAAATAGCTGTTTCCCCGATAACGCTGTGCACAAAGCAGCACTGCGCTCACAAACCAGAGATTATCTTACTACAGGGAGATGAGAGGGTCTGTATTACTTACTATTGGAGAAAGTGTAACGGCTAACTTGGACCACGTGTCCCTTAATAACCAATCACATTACAGCCTTGACGTCATTAAATTTCAGAGTTGTGCGACACTTAGTCGCCGTTTACGGATCCCATAGGAATGAATGAGAAGTGCCATAAACTGAATCCCACCTGTTGCAAAAAGTCAGTGACATCTCTTATAAAACAGCATTTTTTTTCGTGGTGAACTCTAAAACTAGTCCAATCCAAATTGTTTAGTGTAAAACAAGTTGAAGATTAACAGATAGGCTGTCGATTCATTAAATGATAAGCCGTTTCCTCTAAAAAGCTGTTTATTCAGCGTAGTGAAGCCTCTCTGTCATTGACATCCATAAAAAAAAAAACGGACTCTGGTCTCGTTAGCGTTAGCCGTTATGCGTTTTTGGCTAATGGTTGCAGGCTTGCCTTCTAGTGGCTTTGAGCTGCTTTATCAGGCATTAGGCATGATCCAATCAGAACAATCACCGCAGATTAGCGTCACGCAAAGGAGGGGTTTGGAAAAATGATCATTTAACGAATCGTTTAGGAGTCACTGAGCAAATAAGGTAAAAATAAATGCATATTATAAGACCTTTTTGACCTTGCATGCATGTCAACCTGTTGTTCGGGACTCCCAAAACCAAAATATGAACCTTTCATAACCCATAATAGGGGCACTTTAACAAATACAAAAGTCATATAAAAACACATTTGTTGACGCAGCCGTGCTATTTTAACTGCCTTATGTGGATTTGAGCTGTTTTGTTGAACCCTATTCACTTGTGTTCATACCGGAGCTCTTAATCACTCAAGTGCAACGCCATATCGCAAGAACTACTGAGTAAACCTACTGAATTAGAAAACTCGTGTGTATGAAGCTGTACATGTGACGAAAACATGCAAAAGTATCAGTTTTCAAATCGCAGGATTTTAAAATTGTTTTGAAGTTATAACATAATATTCTGCAAGTAATTGTGTGAAATTAGCCTTTATTAATGAAAACTCTGTACCTGTAATTCGTACTTTATGTGAAAAGGAATCAAAGTTGTCTGAGTTTTACCGCCTCTAGTGTTCATTTCAGCTGGAAACTGCAGTGATTCGTACATGGGCTGTTGACGTGACATGGCATTTTCACTGTCCCACAAGATAAAAATTAATAAAATTAATGTTGTCATTATTTAAAATGCAGTAAATGGTTAAACATTTCTTACATTGACCTTTTGTTATAAAAGCTGCAGTGTTATTAAATTTTTTTAATTTTTGAGCCAAATCTCAGAATTGTCCTATGGTGTGACTGTCTCAAGCATGATTCAATAAATTACAACTTTTATAAATGAAAAAGAAAAGCATAAAAATGTTAATAAATACCTCCGGCATAATTGTACAAGAGTCTATTTTAGTAAATGCCAATAATTTTTTTCATCCATATATTTCTGAAAGCGTAGGTACATTTTGTCTCTGAAAACCATGTCCTATGGTGTGACACCATATCCTGATTTAAAATCGGCCAATTCCAGAGAAAACTTTAATTAGTTGAAGGACCCCATTCATGGTTGTGTAACTGAAGCCCCCTGTGAAGCCCATGACATGAGCAGATGGTACATTTTTGTCTCAGAATTGTTCAAATATTTAACTTTTTTGGAACCACTACAAAAGTGTTACGTTTTGTTGTCCTTTGGTGTGACACCCCTAAATTATATATTTTTTAATTAAAAACTGCATGTTAAACTAATAATCTAATAATCTAATAATCATTGAAAATTATGCAGATGTGTCTTGCTAACCGCTAATGACACGTTAGCTTGGTATAGCAAGGTCATTAATTGACAGAAAAAGGCTGAAATGTCCTATGGTGAGACAGAAAATGTCCTCCGGTGTGACGCCTGTACTGTCACACCACAGGCCAAAGATGTCTCACCAGAGGACAAGGTCTCTTTAAAAAGCATTTTAAATAATTAAATAAGATTTGTTTAACCCATTTTTATTCTTTTTTGATCATTTTCAGTATTCTTAAATGCAATAATTACATTAATTAAACTATTTTCTGATGTTTTTACAGAAAACTGTTATAAAGTGTCATGAAAATAAGCATAAAATGTGATACATTGTTTTTGAGATAGAAAGAACTGAGGAATTAGCGGAAGAGAGAGGACACGGAAATATATAGAGAAAATGAACAGGGATCCACACAGAAGGGAGGAGATCCTAAGAGAACAATGCAAACAGTAAATACAATAAAAATGATGCTTTAAAAAGAGTAGCCATATAGTTTTAATGAATATAGTTTGAATATCAATCATATTTAGCTGTGCCGCACTTAGAACGGGGGGCTAGAAGAGTTTCAGTAACATACTGATTGACTAAGAGACTGAATTTTGTTGATGAAAATTATTTTTTGATTTGTTTAAAATACATGTTGATATTGTTTGTATCAAAATTAAACTTTCTTTCTCCTTTGACATGTTCAAAATTAAATAGAAATAATTTAATAACTACCATTTCTGTCCTTTAGTGTGACGTAATGTCCTATGGGGTGACACACATAAAGGAACCACAGATTTGTTTCTATCTCAAAATATCTTAAAAAAAAACCCAGATGAATATTGCAGTAGGGGAGATAAAAATATCACTCAACTTAAAATGGTATAATTTTCAGCAGTTTTGAACGAATGACAGCAAAGTTTGTCTTGAAATTGCCCAACAAGTAATGGGGAAAAAATTATGTTAATTATAATTTCATATTAAATAAATATCACTATATGAAAATAAGTGTCTAACAATGAAAATAAATCTCTCTCTTGCTATTTATGTATTATTAAGAGTTTTTTTTTTCTTAATTTTTGCTATGTCACACCATAGGACAAATTTATGATACAGTTCAGTAAAAATCATTAAAAAAAAGCAGTGAAAGAACTGACAAAGTTAGTGACCCTTTATATTTTCTCAAAGATCAGACTTCACACTACATAAATATATGCATTTCTTTTTCAAAAAAGGTTTTTTACAAAAAAAGCATTTTTTACTGCCTATTTGTCAACTACCCACATATACGTACATAATTACGGTGTTGCAGAAATGTGTACAGAGGCGCACGTATTTCCAATGAGCCTAGATTAGATTTAGGTCAAAAACTCATATCAAATGATCTGTAAGAAGACACAAAGCAATAGTGAGCACGTAATGAAAAGAGTTACTCACACTTGTGTTGCGACATGACTGTCGGATCCAATATAGTCGGCTCAGTAACGTTTTTTAGTTTAAATATTTCTGAAAATCCAGCATTGAATTGTGTCTTGTTTGTAAACGAATCTGCGGTAAAATGAAGTGAACAAAGGACCAACTTCTTATTGACGCAGTCTGGATCTTCATTAAAAAACTCTTCACTGTTTCCTAACATTGGGATCAGAAGGAAGGCAATGCAAACACTGTTTTTCCGCAACTTGGCACTGCACAGCATCTTGTTGTATTTAGAGTATCTTTATCATTTGTTTCTGCATAGATCTGCGTTCGCCTCGCTCGTAAACACTACATGTGCAAATCGGTGGTTGGAGCTAAACAGGCAGTGATGTAGAATCGGTGGGCGGGGCTAATCAGGCAGTGATGTAGGATTGGTGGGCGGGGCTAAACAGGCAGTGCTGTAGAAGCAGGTGTTGATTTTCTGCGGAGGCGGGGTTTATCCACATTATTACCTCATAGAGTAGAGCATTCCACAAGCTGCTGTTTAGACTGTTTTTAGACTAACAACAAAGTTTTGAGTTCTGAAACTTACATGATGTTTTTATAGTACAATGACCTCTTATATGTCAAAAGAATTTTGGATTCTCAGATCATGACCCCTTTAAAAGGTGCATGTGAACAAACTTACAAAGAAACTCTAGAAAAACTACAATATACAGTAACAAGCGATAATACTGCCTACTGTTGTTTAGCAATATGCCTATTGTTCAGCTGATGTTTTTGAGTAGACAAAAACTCCATACAACAGTTTGAAAGTTATGAGTTGTGAAAATGTATTTTATTATTTTATATTTTATTCATTAGGATGTTGAAACAGTGTTTCGGAGCACGTATCAAACTGCCAAAGTCACTTGATTTCAGTAAATGACGCTTCGTTACGCCACAACTGTTTCTAAATTTTAATGGTTCATCATTGGGAGGCAATGATCTTTGTGAACCCATGAATCACTATTCACCCCGCAAAAGTGAACCATTGAATCAGTGTATGTGGTTTTTACCCTGATCTCAGTTTAGTTTTATAAATTTGCAGGCATTTTTATGACACATTTGTGTAATCAAAAGGGAGAGTAGTTGTTAATAGTCTCTTAGTTCTGTTTAGACGAGCAAACAAAACAAGACCTGCCAATTAATAAAAGGTATTTAATGGCATTTGATGAATTGTTAATTGCATTTATTATACATTTACTCAGTTTTGACCAGCAGGTGTCGCCAGTGTGTGGTGTTTCAAGCATTTCGAAAGAGTGAATCATTTTGCAAAGCAGTTTGTTCAACTGATTCAAAGCTTCGAAAAGGTTTGTTTCTCCCATCAGTATGTAAATCTAGACCTCACAGCCTTGTTAAATTCAATATGGTGTCTAAACAGTATTATGGTCAGACATTTATTTAAAATTATTTTAAAAATTATTTATTGTATATTTTTATTTTTAGAAAGAAGTAAAATATCACCACTGAACAAGTGCCGAACAAAAGATATTGATTTGAAATTAACTATGAATAAAGAATTCTATGAACAGAAGTTTAAAAATGGTAAATCTCTTAAAATATTTAATGCAAAGCAAAATTTACAGCCATTATAATGTTACAATGTTTATATAATCATACAAATAGTGACTGATATCTACCTACAATCAGAAAACATAATATCAATTACACTCACATAAATGTAATTCTCCTTATTTTCATGCAGGTTTGTACCTGCTTATTATGAAAGCTGAGCAACAGCTAATCTGTCTTTTGTTGTTGTTGAGATTGTTAAAAAAGTCACAAACTAAATGATGTCCTTTGTGGCACCATTAAAAAATGACTGTTTTATCATCTGAACAGGGTCCTGAGATCAGAACCACGTGATCCAGACCGATCTCTCCGCTTACTGACCTTCCACGCTCAGCCTCAAAGATAATCTGAAAAAACAGTCAAACCATTAATAAATATACTGTAATAAACTGGAGAACATTAAAAATAGCAATACAAGATCTAGTTCAAATAATTAGACACATTTCAACATCCAATCAATAACTTGTTTGTAACTTGTTCAAAAAAGTCAGTATTTTCTTAGTATTTTGTCATGTTTTCTATATACCCTAAAAAAAAAGTAAAAATATGGCATAATGTAATGTATTGATAGCCTATAATTTATATATATATATATATATATATTATTATTATTATTATTATTATTATTATTTATTATTTAAGTTATTTATTTATTTAATTTTTTTTTTAATTTTGAATTTTTTAAATTAGAATTTTGTCCTGGCAGAATTTTTTTAGTTTCTTTACAGAGTAGTTGTAATATGTAAATAATACAAACATAAATATATATTTTTAAATATAATCTATATTTAAACTTAAATATTAAATATTAAAAATAAACTCATCTTAAATAAATATTAATATTTGTGTGTGTGTGTGTGTGTGTGTGTGTGTGTGTGTGTGTATATATATATATATATATATATATATATATGTATATGTATATATATGTATATGTATGTAGGGTACAACGGTGCTAAAGATGCCCCGGGGTAAAAGGCACCTTTGATATTATTTCCATCTAAACCACTAGATGGCAGAAAAATTTGGCGTATCACTTTCCAAAACATTCGCTTTTCAAGATGCACGTGCATATTTGTCTGATCTTTGACGCAATCACACGCAGCGCAAAGCTGATTCTGTGCTTACTTGATCTAAAATTAAACGCTAAAATTAATGCATATATTTTGAGACAAAGGTCTTCTTTATTATTTTCAGTTTTGTTTAAGATAATTAAAGCAACAGTTTTTAAATAATGAAAGCATATATAAAAGTATGGTATTTGGGGTAAAAAGCACCCCTGCTGTCAGGGCTAAAGGCGCACAGTAATTAACATGATAATTAATAGATGGCTGAATCTTCCATTTGTTGACATGACATGGTTGGATTCAGATGGTAAATATCATATATTATGTTGGGTGTCCATATTAGAGATAATAACCATGTTTAGAATGAAACCATCATATTTAAAAACATGATATTAATCATATCGTATAATAAAATATCATTTGTTGTTAGTACTGTAAATCGATATTAAATTATTATGGGATCTCCTTCAATGCTTTCAGAATCTTTACTTTTTAAAATGATTTTGTTTCTGTATTTTAAAATATATTTTTTAAATTAACATATTTTAATGACAGTATATTTTTTTGAACAAAAATTATTCTGTTTTTATTTTTCAAAATAAGCAGAAAATAGTACAAACTTTGCTAAAGTGACTGTTTTGAACGAGTATTAACTTGGACATTATTGAAAAAAACATTATTTTATCTGAAGTATTTGTATCAATATTGTGTGCCCCATGTGTGGGGTAAAAGGCCCCCTTGCCACCTCATACATTTATAAGATTTTTAAACAAAATAAACAACTTGAATGATGTATTTTCACACAAAATCTGTTGCTCCATTAATGTTCAATACAAACATATATATTTTTTCTGCAATTATACATTTTAGGTGCAGTGAATAGCATATTTTGTTTTAAAGGTGTGGCTTTAGCCCTGTTGTACCCTATATATATATATACACTGTATGTGTGTGTGTGTGTGTGTGTGTGTGTGTGTGTGTGTGTGTGTATGTATTTGTTCATTTCTTTTTGGTGCTGTTAGTCCAAAAATAATTTTCTCACCTAATATTTACAAGAAAAGTAAGCAAAATGACTTAAAATGATCAAAATTAAGTGAATTTTTGCTTAAAACAAGAAAAAAAAAAAAACCTGTCAGCTATATAAATTAGACTAGTTATTGCATTTGTTCCCTTATTTGTTCGTTTTAAGCATAAACTGACATAGTTTTGATTGATTATTTAGAAAACAATACTTAAGTAAATCATTTTGAATCTAAAGTAAATGTATCCTGATTTAAGAATGATTAGATATTTATACTGGAAAACAAGACAGAAATACTGAGAAAGAAAATCATTTTTTGCAGTGTGTGGCTAAAATATTGCACCCTTTAAGAACTTTTATAAATCTCAGGCTGAATGACTGTAACTCACGGCCTCTGGAGTGTTTTCTGTCCAGGTGATGGTGATCTGCTCTGACTGCCAGCTGCGGTTGAGAGGGTTTCTTCTCTCCCAGACAGCGACGGCACTGTTGTCCAGCATCACTCGTAAGACGCCCATGTTCTGACCCTGAATGCGGTAATCAAATTTCAGACAGAAGCTGCTCTGACGCATGTAATCATCCAGCAGCAGCTTCATCCGCGCCTGCTCCTTCCGGTTCCCCACCGGACCGTCCAGAGCCAAGTAATATTCCCTTCCTGAAACACCAAAGAGAAACACCCACGATCGAGAATAATGAATTTATTGGGATTTTTTAAAGAATGTTTTTAGACTGTAACAGTAAAAATATTGCAAGGGGGAAAAAAGTAACTATAACAAACCACAGGAGGAAATGTTATGCAATACTGTCAAAAAATTGTGTAACTATTTATTAAATTAAATGATAAAATTCAATATTAGTGACAAGTGACACAAATAACAAAATGAATAAAATAATTGAAAATTATTATTAATATCATAGATATTAATTGTTTAATATTATTATACTGATTACTATTACACTATTACAGTAATATCATTATAGTACTACTAAATATATGTTTAAATTAGTGCTGTCAAATGATTAATCGCAATTAATCGCATCCAAAATAAAAGTTTTTGTTTGCATAATATATGTGTGTTCTGTGTACATTTATTATGTATATATAAATACACACACATACAGTATATATTTTGAAAATATTTACATGTATTTACATGTCTATATTTATATTCATATAATTTATATTATAAATAAATAAATGTAATATATAAAAATATTTTTCTGAAATATATACATGCATGTGTAAATATACATAATAAATATACACAGTAAACATACATATATTATGTAAACAAAAACTTTTATTTTGGATGCGAATAATCTCTTGACAGCACTAGTTTTGTCACAAATCCGGTTCGTGGCCTTCCGTCTGATTGCCACCAGAGGTTACCCTTCCATCATATTGACTCTCACACTACAGAGACTGTTTCACATTACCTTGCACTACAGTTCCCATCAGCCATTGCACTGACGACACACAGCTGATTGCACTGATCACACACCCTACATAAACCATGGACTTCCTCTTCCTCTTGGCCGAGTATTGTATAGCGTATATCCTAGCGATAGCTACTCTATGGAGCCTTCTTAGTTGTCATAGCCTTGCCTTGCCTTGCCTTGCCTTGCCTGATTTCTCGTGTTTTGATTTCTGCCCGTGTTTCCTGGATTTACCCTTTGCCTTGCCGTTCGGACTCTGTGTGCACCTCGTTTGGATTATTGCTCGTGTACTTGGATTATTGCTCTGCTTTGCCCTGTTGGATATTGTTCGCCGATCGAAGACCCACGCTTGCCCTAGGATTACTCTGTTTTATCTGTGTTATACCTGTGTGCTGATGCTTTTGACCATGTCTATTAATAAAAGCCTGCAAATGGATCCGCACGCCTCTCGTCTCCTTGGCTCCGTAACAAGTTTAAATTATTTAAATTATAGTACTTTTAATGGTACTTTTAGTATTTAATATTTAGTAAAAATTGCATCTTAAAGTAACTAAAATAACATTATATTTATAATATATATTTATATTAGTGCTGTCAAAGTTAACACGTTAATAACGCGTTAACGCAAATTCATTTTAACGGCACTAATTTTATTAACGCGCGATTAATGCAGCGCGCATTTTCTGTTTGACCCGTGGCCTAAACCGTACTACTATATTTGGAGAAATGGAAATGGATGGAGATGCTGACAGTGTTGCCAATTTAATGACTTTACAGACCACTTTAGCAACTTTTTTTGTTTTATTTATTTATTTATTTTTTTTCAAAAAGTGCCTAGCGAGCAATCTTTATAGGGTTTGCCCAAACCTTATTTGTGACCCTGGACCACAAAACCAGTCTTAAGTCGCTGGGGTATATTTGTAGCAATAGCCAAAAATACATTGTATGGGTCAAAATTATTGATTTTTTTTTTTTTATGCCAAAAATCATTAGGATATTAAGTAAAGACCGTGTTCCATGAAGATTTTTTGTAAATTTCTTACTGTAAATGTATCAAAACTTAATTTGTGATTAGTAATATGCATTGCTAAGAACTTCATTTGGACAACTTTAAAGGTGATTTTCTCAATATTTTAATATTTTTGCACCCTCAGATTCCAGATTTTCAAATATTTGTATCTCGGCCCAATATTGTCCGATCCTAACAAACCATACATCAATGGAAAGCTGATTTATTCAGCTTTCAGAGGATGTATAAATCTCTTTCCCACTGCACACACACCTCTTTCTCTCTCCCTCCTCTCCCTTGACTTGTGTTCATTTTCCCGGTGGACACATTTATTAATGTATGGTTGAGTCTGTACCGTTTTCATGATATTTGATGGTCCAGTCCAGATCGTCTTCATTATCCTGCACCCATTCACACGCACCACGATCAAAGTCACAGTCTGTCAGGAATCCTGCTCAAATAAACACATACAGCACCTCCTCAAATCATCTGAATGCTGGAAAGACAAAAGCCTGATTCAGATAATCAGAAAGAGTTTGCTTACTTTCCTTCAGCGGTGCTGCCTGGATCTCCTTCGGCTCTGATTCTGGACCATAAACAGGAACAAAATCATCTGGAACTACAAATGGAAAAACACACAGATCATAAAGAGTATTTCCAACATTTGTCTTCAGCCTCTGTTAAACCAGAAGAACAGACAGAAAGCAGCACATAATGATCCAGACGCTGTTCCAGCTGTGCTCAACAGAGGGCATCACAACAGAAAACTGAGCTGAAGCTGATGTGCTTCTACTGAAGGAAATATCACTGCTGGCAATACAGCACGAAAATAGCCTAACTTTATTTAGAATAATGTTTTCATGACTCCTGAATGAATAATGCACAATAAGTAAAGCAAATAAGCTTAATTATGATTTCATGCTTACATTAAATGATTTGAAGATGAGTTAATCACAAAAGTTTACTAATTACAGTTATAACTTATATGTTTAGAACAAACCTTTTTGAAGAGCATCAATACAGTATTGAACTCTAAGAAAAGTCCATAAAAACAGGACTTAATATGAAGGAATTGTGCATTGCGTTGTGTTGTGTTTAGGGTTGAAGAAAATCTCTGTAAACTTACATTAATATTTTTCTCACTGTCTGTTTTCCTACGGATTTTTAAAAATATATCATGTCATATTAAAAAAAAGAAAAAAGTTGCAAAGTAATATTACACAATTCATATATTTGTGTCTATAATATTTAAGATTATTTTATTTGTTTCATATTGTACTATTAATTATTTTAATCACTTTAATATTTTATTTATAATAAATATAAACAACAATTCTAACATATTTATTTATTTTGCACTAAAATTATATTATTCTTATTATTATTATTACATATGTATTATTATTTTATTTATTTAAATTAGAGGTCAATATTACGTACACTACTACAAAGACATTAATATTTATGATTATTTTATTCATTTCTCTTATTTCAGTCAGCCGCTTTAATATTTGAATGTTTAATTTTTTTTTAAATATTTAAAAATAATATTAATGTAATCACTTTAATATTTATTTTGTACTGCCAATATTTTATTTAAATTAGAGGTCTGTTTTTCTATGGATTTTGCTTTTACTGTGTTGACTAGCAAATTCTTTAAAATATTTCAGCTTCTCTTGGTAAATCAGGGAAAGCCCCCACTAGAAAGTGAATATCTGCAGAAGAAGAGAAGGATCCTGCAAGTGGACACTTGCCTGTGCTTTCAGACTCTCGTGTGCTGTTAGGAGAGCAGACATGCAGTCAGACTAATGGAGAGAAAGAGAGAGCTGATGATGAAAGACTGTCAAACAGCTGTTCTGACGAGGATAATAAAAGGCTTGAGCTCTTTCCGGCAGTTTCTCCCTCTAGGAAAACAGCAGTGGAAGACATTTCTTAAGGCAGAGGGGGATTTTCTCCCCAGAGCTCATCTGTGTCTCGGGCTTGTCTCCTCCTGTCGGATCTCTAAAATGAGATTCTGTCGGGTTTATGTCTTGTCGAGAGATTTAGAGTTTCTCAGACATGTCCTTTCATTGTGTTAAACAATTTTTTTTTTTTTTTCAGTTGTAGCAATTGTTTCATTTAACATTTAGATGTTTTTTTTTTAATTTTATTTAAGATTTCAATGAAAAAATTATTTTTAATAGTTTTAGTTTTAGTTAACAGTCACAACATAGCAAAAAAAAAAAAAAAAAAAAAAATTTCTTCTCTATTCTGTGACCGATGGAGTCTGTGTTTCTTCTCCTGTGGGTCACAGAGGTTCAGTGTTATTGATCGTGTGTGTCAGTGTGATTGATCGCGCTACGCCTCGGCTCTTCACTCATCTGTTGTGAGCTGGACTCTATAGAAGACACTGCTGTTTCTCCATTAGTCAACAGTCTGTCTTTGCCACCAAATCCAGTGTAAACAGAGTGTAATGGAGTGTTTTGGGACAGTCATAAGAGAGACTAGGGCACTTTGTGTCCAAAATTTGATTTATTGCCCCTCATAAAATTCCACCCCCCACCCCCCTTACTGGACACCTGTTTGGACACCTGTTTGTACACCCCCCACCCATCTAAACGGGTCCATCTGTTTTTATTCAGTCCAGCGATCCGAAGGAATTTATGACTGTTTTTGGAAATGTGTTTTTGTGTGTGGGGATGTACAAACTGTTAAAACTATGTGCTTTAAACTTTAAATTGTGAAACGGTGTTAAATGGGATAAAAGGGAAGTTTTTATTAAAGTTTTTTTCACACACACGTCAAGAAAAAAAAAAAAAAACATCTGTAAAACAAGTCAAGACGAGCTAGCATTGTTAAAACAATTTACACTAGTTAGAGTTTTGTTACAAGTTAAATAAAAAGAAGCAGAAGTGAACGTGTTCGTTCATCTAAAACAAAAACGTATCAGGAGCGTTCGTTAAACAATACGGCAGTTTTTCTGTTTCAATTTAAAAAAGGTAGGTTAGAGTTTGTTATACGTTAAGTAAAGTAACTACTGAACGACTTACCGTGAAAAAACAAAAATTATGAGATCGTTAAAACAACAGCATAAGATACTCGTCAAAATCTACGTTGCACTTTTAAAAAAAAAAGCTAACGTATACAAAGTAGCTGACCGACTTACCATGATCTAAAAGAAAAAAAAGCATGAAGCGAACGTTAAGCAATAAGATACTTGTCAAAATCTTGTAACATTACACTTTAAAAGCTAGTTAAACAAAAGAAAAAGAACCGCGTAGGCCTATCTTGTCGTGGTGTAAAAGAAAAATATCAGACCGTTAAGTAAGCTACTCGTCAAAATCTTGTAAGATTACAATTTAAAAGCTAGCGTTTGTTACAAGTTAGAAAAGAAAAGAAGGGGAAAAATAGCTGTGATCTAAAATAAATAAATAAATAAAAAGAGTAGACTATCTTACGCTGCTACATCCTCACAGGACCGTGTCAAACTCAGAATGAGCTCAGGAGCGCTGAGGTCAGACCACACCTACATCACCGCCCCTAACACCTTAAGGAGAGACCGACGCAAAGATTTAAAACAATTAAACAAAGTAATGTTTTAACATTAGAACGAACGTTATTTTTAATAAATCTTTTAAATTTCTTAATTAATGAAACCATTCAGCCTAAAACTTTTCACTTTAAAAATAGGTTAGCCTACACACATTTTTTTATAAACATTCACCTCTAAGCCGCAGGGAAAACGTTGTTTGATTTAATTTTATTTAAGTAGCATGAATCCTTTATTTACTCTTCTATTTTTGTCAATCTTAAAACTTGCGGTAGGTATAACAGTTTTAAAGCATACGCGCGTATATAGACGGAAACTGATATGAAAGCAAATGTTTTGGCGGGGTCTTTAGATTTTCAGTCGTAATTAGACGCCTAAACTTTTTTATAATATCTTACGATATGTAAATATTTAGTCTCACGCAGCGCTGCGAAATGAGGATGACGCCGTGTGTCTGAACGTACGATTGATTACTGACGCGACCATATTAGATCAAGAGGGGGTGTCGTAAAAACATCTAAGCGCGACTCATTTGCAATCTAATGAGTTTTGAGGGGATCCGGCATCGTAAACTTGGTTAGGGTGTTAGGTAAATTCATTTTTCTAAGATGTTCAAAGGATCAAAGGGGCATCAGCGTTAATCGTTTTATGACGCGCACGTGCGTGTGTGAACTCTGTCAAAAGTTTAGACAACGTTCACTGACCGGTCAAAGGGTGCGCGGCCTTTTGAAACTTTTATATGACACATCTGGCGAAGTTAAAATTAGGTAAAGTTGACAGTATTTATAACGAATTTATAATCTATTCGAATGCGAGTTCAAACTGATGTTCACGATGTGAAGAGATAAACAAAGATTCGATAACAACAAATTTGTTAATATTAATAAGTTAACTTAAATAAATAGAGGACCCAAAGATGATTGTTTAATAAGAGGGTCTATGATGTAGGAAAATGGTGTTTAATTTGAGTTAATTTAGTTAATTTAGTTATTTCTTTATCCGATCTTTGATCATTGCCACATTTAAAACATATTATGCTGCCGGTCTATACGTAATACGAATAATACAAATAGATCCCATGATCTTTTCCGACATAAGAATTATATCAGACCTACTTCAAACGTCCATTTGAACAGATGGTTACCATCACGCGAGATCAATAAACAGATATCCCGAGCTTTGATTTTACGGCGTTAAAACCCCGTTGTGTTCAAACGCGTAGATAAGGAAAAAGCGTGTCTACACACAGAGGTGTGTAATAAAGACCAGACGGGTTCTGACGTAGATCACACCCGCTAACACCGCGCCAATTAAGTTGTAAATGAAAAAAGAAAGTTTCCTCATAGGGACAAAAAAATAAAAAATAAATAAATAAAAGTTTGACACCATAACGTAGGGTGTACCTGAACCCCACACATACACACACACACACACACGCGCGCGCACACACACTTGTTTCGCTATCCTTGTTGGGACTTCCATAGGCGTAATGGTTTTTCTACTGTACAGACCGTATATTCTATTGCCCTAAACCAACCCTACACCTAAACTTACCCCTCACAGGAGACTTTTTGCATTTTTAGATTTTCAAAAAACTTCATTCTGTGTGATTTATAAGCTTTTTTACCCGTGGGAACCTCAATTTAGGTCCCCACCGTGACACGAGTCCCCATGAGTCTGTGTGTATTCAGGTTTAATTCCCCACCTGAATAGAAAAGCAGGTACACACACACACGCACACACACACACACACACACACACACACACACGTAATGGTTTTTATACTGTACAAACTGTATTTTTCGTCAACCTACACCAACTTTACACCTAAACCTACCCCCTTACAGAAAACTTTGTGCGTTTTAAGATTTACAAAAACTTCATTCTGTATGATTTATAAGCTTGTTTCCTCATTGGGACAAAAAATAAAAATAAATAAATAAATAAAATATCCCCACAAGGACAAGGATTTTGAATATTGCCATCTTTGTCCCCTGATCCGCACAAATCTGAGTATGCTAAATTTTAAATATGAGCAAAATCGTATATGTTGTTTTTACTTTTTGTTGTTATTTAAGAAATGTTTTCATTTTAATCTAACCTGTAGATAGTATGTGTACTGTTTAAGAAGAAATATACATTTCACTTAAAACTTCTCAGTAAAATAATTACACCTACAGTTTAAACATCATTAAAAAGTTTTAAACACATTGTGTGTCACTAAAGCGAGTCATGCTGTCTATTGTCTTTAAATTAAACTTTAGTTTTATTCTTTAATTTCTTTAAAATAGCCTGATGATAACGCACCCAAGTGCTTTTCTCACATGAGTAGATAAATCTTTGGACGTGTTTGTGACAAACACGTAATTTTTACTTCAGAAAAGTTTTTGAAATGTATGACTGAACTTTTCTTATTTGACAGACCCGCGTTTCAAATTATTTACCCGAGGTGTTTAACAGCCAGAAGGAATACATGTTGTTTTCTAATGTTCATGAAACCTTTATTGGTCTAAATTTCTCACCTAGAACACAAAACTCGTACATTTTGACTATTTGACTCTTTTGTAGGTATCATGTCATTTGAAATGGTTTACTAAAAGATAGAAGAAATATACATTTCACTTAAAACTTCTCAGTAAAATAATTACACCTACAGTTTAAACATGATTAAAAAGTTTTAAACACATTGTGTGTCACTAAAGCGAGTCATGCTGTCTATTGTCTTTAAATTAAACTTTAGTTTTATTCTTTAACTTCTTTAAAATAGCCTGATGATAACGCACCCAAGTGCTTTTCTCACATGAGTAGATAACTCTTTGGACGTGTTTGTGACAAACACATAATTTTTTACTTCAGAAAAGTTTTTGAAATGTATGACTGAACTTTTCTTATTTGACAGACCCGCGTTTCAAATTATTTACCCGAGGTGTTTAACAGCCAGAGGGAATACATGTTGTTTTCTAATGTTCATGAAACCTTTATTGGTGTAAATTTCTCACCTAGAACACAAAACTCGTACATTTTGACTATTTGACTCTTTTGTAGGTATCATGTCATTTGAAATGGTTTACTAAAAGATTAAAGCACTAGCGTCTGTGTTTTCTGGATGAAAGAGATGTACAAGGATGTTTCAACTATTATCGTCATTTCTTTTTGACCCTAATAAACTGGTAATGAATTTTATACGGTAAGTGATGCAATATACAGTTCTCATACTATCTGTGTAAACAGCCGTGCTAAAACATTTATGAGTATTTTTGCATGCCAACAGATTTGTTAGGGATGTGTCACATCTAAGAATAACAATCTTTTGTAAATGACATTTTTCTTACACCACTAGTTTTAGTCATATTATCAAGATTTCAGATGACAGTTCACAATTTGTTTGTTGGACTGCGTATGCTTTTAGGTGAAGACACCTCTTTGTGAGCTGTCATCATAATAGGAATAAATCAAAATCAAGAAATTAAGTAACAGTCTTTTCTCTTTGAGATATTTATTTTAGTGCAACTTTGTGTCTGTCCATGATGCGAGAACACATGAAGCATCAACACGAATATTAAGTCATGCTGTTTTATCCTTAAAACTATTACAACTGAAACAAATCAAACTATTGCACTGAAAGCTGAACATTCATTTAAGTTTGTCCACAGAAGCTTTTTCAACACAACGACATTAAACACTATCGCCATCTTCTGTGACTCAAATAAAGCGACATCTCTGGCGTACGTAAGCATCTACAATGTGTGCATGCGGTAAACATTTTTGTTTCTCCACTTCTGTCATATTTGTTAGATGTAATGCAAACGATATTTTGAGAACTATGATGTTCCACGCTTTGTAAAGGTTATAGAAAGAATTCAAACATAATCTTTACATAGGAATTATCTTTGCGCAAAGCGAATTGACTAAAAATCATTGAATTACGAAACGCAAAAGTGTATACATCATTTAAGAAAAATTTAAGAAAAATTTAAGAAAAATTTCTATAACGCATACAGAATACAGAAATCCTCCTCTCGATCTATCGTGACTGACATTTTACTAAATCAGACGATCAGGATTACGGACGACGAGGCTCACATTTTGTTTGTTGGACTGTATATGTCATTACTATCACTGTACTGTAGGTGAGGCCTTCTCTCTGAGAGCCATCAGCATTCATTGTTTATAGAAATAAATGAAAATTAAGAAAAATTTATTGAGAGTGTTAAGACGGTATTTCTATTTCTTTTTTTAGGACAATTATCCATCTATTTGATGTGAGACCCCATTAAGTATCGACACGAAAATTAAGGCGTGCTGTTTTACACTTACGACTGAAACATATCTAACCATCGTGCTCAAAGCTACACATTCAGTAAAGTTTGAGGTTGTACACAGTCTTGAAAAGGCTACAGACACAAAATATTAAGGATTTATTTATTTATTTTTATTTATTTATTTTGTGCACCCTATGTAACTCAAGAGTCCGAGTCGCTAAGAAAATTATCATATGAATACAGAAAACCCACTCATGATCATGTGGGTATATTTTTGTAAATGTTGTTTTAAATTGCTTTTTTCTTACGCCGCTACATCTAGAGCTCTCGTTCGGATAGCTGATGACGATGTGCGCATTTTATTTGTCATACTCATTTCTTTCAACATTGAGATTAAAGTGTAGGTAATGTGACTACAGTTAAGAACCATAAAATTATACCACATCCCCTTTGAAAAGTTTATACAGGATATAATCGTTTATACACGAAATATGTATCAGTATAACAAATACCTAATACTGAAATCCTCTCTTCTAAATATATTGTTAAAGTTTTACTGATGATTTTGATGGCCTACCCCACTAGCTGATCCCGCGCTATACTTTTTCAATGTTTTTTAGATGAAGACTATTCTCAGAATCTGGTCAATCATGTCGCGAGCGTTTGCTGGAAAACATGAACAAATACATTATAAGATAATAAAAGGATAGTCCTCCTACAAGAGATTGTTTAAACCGAGATTGCGATGTACCGTAGAGCTTTTTCTGGTCTGTCTACAAAGCGGCCACGAGACACGATAGATGTTACTTGTACATCTATTTCATTTAGAACACAAAGTTGCGCATTACTAGTTGAAGATAGTGTGGAAACACTATTTTCTTTGCACGCGTCTCTAAACGTGTCTTTAATAAATAAATCACAGATGTCACGTAGTTAATTCATTGAAAGGTGCACGTTTTTGACCATTTTAGATGGTCTGCTCCAGCACACAGACACATGTTTTAGGTATTCATCTGACCAAAAGGTTTGATCCTGGGGAAACACGCACAACAGCGGCTGTGCTTCGTCATGATTGTCTTTATAATTGATCCACATTTATTAAAACAATACGGCATGAAGTTACTGTATTCAACAGCACAGTCCCTTGAAATATTGTAGTATATCTAAACACGTATTTAGCTTAAATATTAGTTGTTGAGTGTTTACAAAGTTGTCATGCCTGTTGTTGAATTTTATAACATATATTTCACCAAACCTAAAGGACCGAAAATAGGTTTAGCATAAGTCCGCATTTCAGCTGTTAGCCTGAAAATGCAAGTGAACTGAGATTATCGCTGAGATAATCTACACAATGTGAAACAAGCTCACGGTTGCATTAGAGTTTTGGATTTTAGTTTATGTTGAATATTGTTTGTTACTGTTTCACAGGTTTAACACCTCATTACTTGAAGACACGCACTGTATAAATCACAAAGTTTTCCACTGTAGTAGTCCGACTCTGAAACCAGACCAAAAAATTAGCTTGAGACTTAGTTGTAGCAGTATGAAAATTGTTGTGTTTTTATCTTTCTATGATTTGTTCGCTCTTTCTGTTTGAATTTGTTTACCGCAGTTTCGCCTCCCTTATCTTATTTTCCCACCTAATTGTAATTGTTAGGCCTACGCTTATGGCGTTATACGCTTTGGATCGTTAGCATAATCTTTGTTCATATAAGTCAATATTTCTGCGAATTTGGTTGATTTAATAAAATATTGCGTCTTCATTCGAGACATTTACTTTACATTATTATATTGTATCAGATATAAGATACAAGATCGTTTCTTATTAAATATTAATTATTATTAAATTGATAACAAACAAACTACTCGTCACATCGCTCACCCCCTCAACATTTCCTCATTTGTAAGTCGCTTCGGATAAAAGCGTGTGCTAAATCGTTACATTTAAATGTTTTAAATAAAGACGTTATGAAGTCAGAGAACAGAATAACGAGTTGAGACATCCTTTTATTTCAACAATATATCGTTGAGTATACATTCATACATTGAAGTAGTGAAGAAAATGATCAAATTTACAAACGAATAGCAGTAACGACATTAAACCGGTGGTCTAGCCAGAAAAGGAAATCTCTGCAGACAAACATGTTTTTCTCAAATATAAAATCAATCAGCGATGCAACAATTTCACGCGTCATAGAATCGCAGTTTTTTGCAGCCAACAACACGCATAGATCTGTTACAGACGTACACAGACAGAGAACCTCGTGAATGTCCATCTCATCCTCACATTCAGACATCACATCCAAAATCTTTCTGGTAATTTCACAGGCCGGCTCTCTGCTGGTGAGAAACATGCTAGTCAAATCAGGCCACGGATATATCAGGCTTCTTACAATTTTCATTTCGTTTTTGAGATTTGTTTCGCGTTTGGTGTCTCCCGTACGATCGTGATTTGGATCGCACGCCGCCGCGATGATCTTATGCATCAGACCGATCATTTGTCCTCTGTAATGTAGTTTAAACATGGGGTCTATGACGTCTTTTACAAAACACGTTTTTCCCGTACCGCGGTCGCACTCCAGTTGCTCATCCGCAGCATTGCCGGAACTCCAGTCACGATCCATTAGCTTTTGCGCTGCGTCAGACGAAATTTTCAGAATTCAATTCTTGTCGCCAGGAAGACATAGATAACGGAAGATTCATAGGTCACGCCTAGATAAGTTTTTTGTTTGTTATCAATTTAATAATAATTAATATTTAATAAGAAACGATCTTGTATCTTATATCTGATACAATATAATAATGTAAAGTAAATGTCTCGAATGAAGACGCAATATTTTATTAAATCAACCAAATTCGCAGAAATATTGACTTATATGAACAAAGATTATGCTAACGATCCAAAGCGTATAACGCCATAAGCGTAGGCCTAACAATTACAATTAGGTGGGAAAATAAGATAAGGGAGGCGAAACTGCGGTAAACAAATTCAAACAGAAAGAGCGAACAAATCATAGAAAGATAAAAACACAACAATTTTCATACTGCTACAACTAAGTCTCAAGCTAATTTTTTGGTCTGGTTTCAGAGTCGGACTACTACAGTGGAAAACTTTGTGATTTATACAGTGCGTGTCTTCAAGTAATGAGGTGTTAAACCTGTGAAACAGTAACAAACAATATTCAACATAAACTAAAATCCAAAACTCTAATGCAACCGTGAGCTTGTTTCACATTGTGTAGATTATCTCAGCGATAATCTCAGTTCACTTGCATTTTCAGGCTAACAGCTGAAATGCGGACTTATGCTAAACCTATTTTCGGTCCTTTAGGTTTGGTGAAATATATGTTATAAAATTCAACAACAGGCATGACAACTTTGTAAACACTCAACAACTAATATTTAAGCTAAATACGTGTTTAGATATACTACAATATTTCAAGGGACTGTGCTGTTGAATACAGTAACTTCATGCCGTATTGTTTTAATAAATGTGGATCAATTATAAAGACAATCATGACGAAGCACAGCCGCTGTTGTGCGTGTTTCCCCAGGATCAAACCTTTTGGTCAGATGAATACCTAAAACATGTGTCTGTGTGCTGGAGCAGACCATCTAAAATGGTCAAAAACGTGCACCTTTCAATGAATTAACTACGTGACATCTGTGATTTATTTATTAAAGACACGTTTAGAGACGCGTGCAAAGAAAATAGTGTTTCCACACTATCTTCAACTAGTAATGCGCAACTTTGTGTTCTAAATGAAATAGATGTACAAGTAACATCTATCGTGTCTCGTGGCCGCTTTGTAGACAGACCAGAAAAAGCTCTACGGTACATCGCAATCTCGGTTTAAACAATCTCTTGTAGGAGGACTATCCTTTTATTATCTTATAATGTATTTGTTCATGTTTTCCAGCAAACGCTCGCGACATGATTGACCAGATTCTGAGAATAGTCTTCATCTAAAAAACATTGAAAAAGTATAGCGCGGGATCAGCTAGTGGGGTAGGCCATCAAAATCATCAGTAAAACTTTAACAATATATTTAGAAGAGAGGATTTCAGTATTAGGTATTTGTTATACTGATACATATTTCGTGTATAAACGATTATATCCTGTATAAACTTTTCAAAGGGGATGTGGTATAATTTTATGGTTCTTAACTGTAGTCACATTACCTACACTTTAATCTCAATGTTGAAAGAAATGAGTATGACAAATAAAATGCGCACATCGTCATCAGCTATCCGAACGAGAGCTCTAGATGTAGCGGCGTAAGAAAAAAGCAATTTAAAACAACATTTACAAAAATATACCCACATGATCATGAGTGGGTTTTCTGTATTCATATGATAATTTTCTTAGCGACTCGGACTCTTGAGTTACATAGGGTGCACAAAATAAATAAATAAAAATAAATAAATAAATCCTTAATATTTTGTGTCTGTAGCCTTTTCAAGACTGTGTACAACCTCAAACTTTACTGAATGTGTAGCTTTGAGCACGATGGTTAGATATGTTTCAGTCGTAAGTGTAAAACAGCACGCCTTAATTTTCGTGTCGATACTTAATGGGGTCTCACATCAAATAGATGGATAATTGTCCTAAAAAAAGAAATAGAAATACCGTCTTAACACTCTCAATAAATTTTTCTTAATTTTCATTTATTTCTATAAACAATGAATGCTGATGGCTCTCAGAGAGAAGGCCTCACCTACAGTACAGTGATAGTAATGACATATACAGTCCAACAAACAAAATGTGAGCCTCGTCGTCCGTAATCCTGATCGTCTGATTTAGTAAAATGTCAGTCACGATAGATCGAGAGGAGGATTTCTGTATTCTGTATGCGTTATAGAAATTTTTCTTAAATTTTTCTTAAATTTTTCTTAAATGATGTATACACTTTTGCGTTTCGTAATTCAATGATTTTTAGTCAATTCGCTTTGCGCAAAGATAATTCCTATGTAAAGATTATGTTTGAATTCTTTCTATAACCTTTACAAAGCGTGGAACATCATAGTTCTCAAAATATCGTTTGCATTACATCTAACAAATATGACAGAAGTGGAGAAACAAAAATGTTTACCGCATGCACACATTGTAGATGCTTACGTACGCCAGAGATGTCGCTTTATTTGAGTCACAGAAGATGGCGATAGTGTTTAATGTCGTTGTGTTGAAAAAGCTTCTGTGGACAAACTTAAATGAATGTTCAGCTTTCAGTGCAATAGTTTGATTTGTTTCAGTTGTAATAGTTTTAAGGATAAAACAGCATGACTTAATATTCGTGTTGATGCTTCATGTGTTCTCGCATCATGGACAGACACAAAGTTGCACTAAAATAAATATCTCAAAGAGAAAAGACTGTTACTTAATTTCTTGATTTTGATTTATTCCTATTATGATGACAGCTCACAAAGAGGTGTCTTCACCTAAAAGCATACGCAGTCCAACAAACAAATTGTGAACTGTCATCTGAAATCTTGATAATATGACTAAAACTAGTGGTGTAAGAAAAATGTCATTTACAAAAGATTGTTATTCTTAGATGTGACACATCCCTAACAAATCTGTTGGCATGCAAAAATACTCATAAATGTATGTTTTAGCACGGCTGTTTACACAGATAGTATGAGAACTGTATATTGCATCACTTACCGTATAAAATTCATTACCAGTTTATTAGGGTCAAAAAGAAATGACGATAATAGTTGAAACATCCTTGTACATCTCTTTCATCCAGAAAACACAGACGCTAGTGCTTTAATCTTTTAGTAAACCATTTCAAATGACATGATACCTACAAAAGAGTCAAATAGTCAAAATGTACGAGTTTTGTGTTCTAGGTGAGAAATTTACACCAATAAAGGTTTCATGAACATTAGAAAACAACATGTATTCCCTCTGGCTGTTAAACACCTCGGGTAAATAATTTGAAACGCGGGTCTGTCAAATAAGAAAAGTTCAGTCATACATTTCAAAAACTTTTCTGAAGTAAAAAATTATGTGTTTGTCACAAACACGTCCAAAGAGTTATCTACTCATGTGAGAAAAGCACTTGGGTGCGTTATCATCAGGCTATTTTAAAGAAGTTAAAGAATAAAACTAAAGTTTAATTTAAAGACAATAGACAGCATGACTCGCTTTAGTGACACACAATGTGTTTAAAACTTTTTAATCATGTTTAAACTGTAGGTGTAATTATTTTACTGAGAAGTTTTAAGTGAAATGTATATTTCTTCTATCTTTTAGTAAACCATTTCAAATGACATGATACCTACAAAAGAGTCAAATAGTCAAAATGTACGAGTTTTGTGTTCTAGGTGAGAAATTTAGACCAATAAAGGTTTCATGAACATTAGAAAACAACATGTATTCCCTCTGGCTGTTAAACACCTCGGGTAAATAATTTGAAACGCGGGTCTGTCAAATGAGAAAAGTTCAGTCATACATTTCAAAAACTTTTCTGAAGTAAAAATTACGTGTTTGTCACAAACACGTCCAAAGATTTATCTACTCATGTGAGAAAAGCACTTGGGTGCGTTATCATCAGGCTATTTTAAAGAAATTAAAGAATAAAACTAAAGTTTAATTTAAAGACAATAGACAGCATGACTCGCTTTAGTGACACACAATGTGTTTAAAACTTTTTAATCATGTTTAAACTGTAGGTGTAATTATTTTACTGAGAAGTTTTAAGTGAAATGTATATTTCTTCTATCTTTTAGTAAACCATTTCAAATGACATGATACCTACAAAAGAGTCAAATAGTCAAAATGTACGAGTTTTGTGTTCTAGGTGAGAAATTTAGACCAATAAAGGTTTCATGAACATTAGAAAACAACATGTATTCCCTCTGGCTGTTAAACACCTCGGGTAAATAATTTGAAACGCGGGTCTGTCAAATAAGAAAAGTTCAGTCATACATTTCAAAAACTTTTCTGAAGTAAAAATTACGTGTTTGTCACAAACACGTCCAAAGATTTATCTACTCATGTGAGAAAAGCACTTGGGTGCGTTATCATCAGGCTATTTTAAAGAAATTAAAGAATAAAACTAAAGTTTAATTTAAAGACAATAGACAGCATGACTCGCTTTAGTGACACACAATGTGTTTAAAACTTTTTAATGATGTTTAAACTGTAGGTGTAATTATTTTACTGAGAAGTTTTAAGTGAAATGTATATTTCTTCTTAAACAGTACACATACTATCTACAGGTTAGATTAAAATGAAAACATTTCTTAAATAACAACAAAAAGTAAAAACAACATATACGATTTTGCTCATATTTAAAATTTAGCATACTCAGATTTGTGCGGATCAGGGGACAAAGATGGCAATATTCAAAATCCTTGTCCTTGTGGGGATATTTTATTTATTTATTTATTTTTATTTTTTGTCCCAATGAGGAAACAAGCTTATAAATCATACAGAATGAAGTTTTTGTAAATCTTAAAACGCACAAAGTTTTCTGTAAGGGGGTAGGTTTAGGTGTAAAGTTGGTGTAGGTTGACGAAAAATACAGTTTGTACAGTATAAAAACCATTACGTGTGTGTGTGTGTGTGTGTGTGTGTGTGTGTGCGTGTGTGTGTGTACCTGCTTTTCTATTCAGGTGGGGAATTAAACCTGAATACACACAGACTCATGGGGACTCGTGTCACGGTGGGGACCTAAATTGAGGTTCCCACGGGTAAAAAAGCTTATAAATCACACAGAATGAAGTTTTTTGAAAATCTAAAAATGCAAAAAGTCTCCTGTGAGGGGTAAGTTTAGGTGTAGGGTTGGTTTAGGGCAATAGAATATACGGTCTGTACAGTAGAAAAACCATTACGCCTATGGAAGTCCCAACAAGGATAGCGAAACAAGTGTGTGTGCGCGCGCGTGTGTGTGTGTGTGTGTATGTGTGGGGTTCAGGTACACCCTACGTTATGGTGTCAAACTTTTATTTATTTATTTTTTATTTTTTTGTCCCTATGAGGAAACTTTCTTTTTTCATTTACAACTTAATTGGCGCGGTGTTAGCGGGTGTGATCTACGTCAGAACCCGTCTGGTCTTTATTACACACCTCTGTGTGTAGACACGCTTTTTCCTTATCTACGCGTTTGAACACAACGGGGTTTTAACGCCGTAAAATCAAAGCTCGGGATATCTGTTTATTGATCTCGCGTGATGGTAACCATCTGTTCAAATGGACGTTTGAAGTAGGTCTGATATAATTCTTATGTCGGAAAAGATCATGGGATCTATTTGTATTATTCGTATTACGTATAGACCGGCAGCATAATATGTTTTAAATGTGGCAATGATCAAAGATCGGATAAAGAAATAACTAAATTAACTAAATTAACTCAAATTAAACACCATTTTCCTACATCATAGACCCTCTTATTAAACAATCATCTTTGGGTCCTCTATTTATTTAAGTTAACTTATTAATATTAACAAATTTGTTGTTATCGAATCTTTGTTTATCTCTTCACATCGTGAACATCAGTTTGAACTCGCATTCGAATAGATTATAAATTCGTTATAAATACTGTCAACTTTACCTAATTTTAACTTCGCCAGATGTGTCATATAAAAGTTTCAAAAGGCCGCGCACCCTTTGACCGGTCAGTGAACGTTGTCTAAACTTTTGACAGAGTTCACACACGCACGTGCGCGTCATAAAACGATTAACGCTGATGCCCCTTTGATCCTTTGAACATCTTAGAAAAATGAATTTACCTAACACCCTAACCAAGTTTACGATGCCGGATCCCCTCAAAACTCATTAGATTGCAAATGAGTCGCGCTTAGATGTTTTTACGACACCCCCTCTTGATCTAATATGGTCGCGTCAGTAATCAATCGTACGTTCAGACACACGGCGTCATCCTCATTTCGCAGCGCTGCGTGAGACTAAATATTTACATATCGTAAGATATTATAAAAAAGTTTAGGCGTCTAATTACGACTGAAAATCTAAAGACCCCGCCAAAACATTTGCTTTCATATCAGTTTCCGTCTATATACGCGCGTATGCTTTAAAACTGTTATACCTACCGCAAGTTTTAAGATTGACAAAAATAGAAGAGTAAATAAAGGATTCATGCTACTTAAATAAAATTAAATCAAACAACGTTTTCCCTGCGGCTTAGAGGTGAATGTTTATAAAAAAATGTGTGTAGGCTAACCTATTTTTAAAGTGAAAAGTTTTAGGCTGAATGGTTTCATTAATTAAGAAATTTAAAAGATTTATTAAAAATAACCTTCGTTCTAATGTTAAAACATTACTTTGTTTAATTGTTTTAAATCTTTGCGTCGGTCTCTCCTTAAGGTGTTAGGGGCGGTGATGTAGGTGTGGTCTGACCTCAGCGCTCCTGAGCTCATTCTGAGTTTGACACGGTCCTGTGAGGATGTAGCAGCGTAAGATAGTCTACTCTTTTTATTTATTTATTTATTTTAGATCACAGCTATTTTTCCCCTTCTTTTCTTTTCTAACTTGTAACAAACGCTAGCTTTTAAATTGTAATCTTACAAGATTTTGACGAGTAGCTTACTTAACGGTCTGATATTTTTCTTTTACACCACGACAAGATAGGCCTACGCGGTTCTTTTTCTTTTGTTTAACTAGCTTTTAAAGTGTAATGTTACAAGATTTTGACAAGTATCTTATTGCTTAACGTTCGCTTCATGCTTTTTTTTCTTTTAGATCATGGTAAGTCGGTCAGCTACTTTGTATACGTTAGCTTTTTTTTTTTAAAAGTGCAACGTAGATTTTGACGAGTATCTTATGCTGTTGTTTTAACGATCTCATAATTTTTGTTTTTTCACGGTAAGTCGTTCAGTAGTTACTTTACTTAACGTATAACAAACTCTAACCTACCTTTTTTAAATTGAAACAGAAAAACTGCCGTATTGTTTAACGAACGCTCCTGATACGTTTTTGTTTTAGATGAACGAACACGTTCACTTCTGCTTCTTTTTATTTAACTTGTAACAAAACTCTAACTAGTGTAAATTGTTTTAACAATGCTAGCTCGTCTTGACTTGTTTTACAGATGTTTTTTTTTTTTTTTCTTGACGTGTGTGTGAAAAAAACTTTAATAAAAACTTCCCTTTTATCCCATTTAACACCGTTTCACAATTTAAAGTTTAAAGCACATAGTTTTAACAGTTTGTACATCCCCACACACAAAAACACATTTCCAAAAACAGTCATAAATTCCTTCGGATCGCTGGACTGAATAAAAACAGATGGACCCGTTTAGATGGGTGGGGGGTGTACAAACAGGTGTCCAAACAGGTGTCCAGTAAGGGGGGTGGGGGGTGGAATTTTATGAGGGGCAATAAATCAAATTTTGGACACAAAGTGCCCTAGTCTCTCTCTGTCATACTACACTTGTGTTTCATTCACTTCCATTCATATGCATGTGAACGAAAAAGATCAGGTTCACCAGCAAACTCTGACCTGTGAATGACAGACTGACCCATTTGGATCAAGACAGACAATACAAAATCTACAGGAAAGCGGAAAATTAAATTAAATTAAATTAAATTAAATTAAGTTCTGGGGCACCATTGACTTCCATAATATTTTTTTTTTCCTACTATGGAAGTCAATGGTGCCCCAAAACAGCCTGGTTACAAACTTTCTTCAAAATATCTTCCTAATTCATACCGGTTTGGAACTACTTGAGGCGGGTGAGTAAATGACAGAATTTGGGTGGACTGTCCCTTTAAGGCCGAAAGCAGGATACAGAGTTATAATTTTCATTTCAATTTTAAGTGGGTGAAATTAAATTAGAATCAGGTTTTTAACAACAATTTAGTTTTTCAGCATAAATTATGTTCTTATCCATTCAACATATTAATATTTGATGGTGGAAAATGCCTACAGAAGAAAATAAGCTATAAATAAACCCTGTGTGCTAAAATGATCTGTGTTTACTGATGAAGTCTGCAGGATAATGGTGTTCAGATGTGTTTCACACCTTCATCCGCTCTGTCTCTCTGCTCACATCAGATGAGTTTAATAAGCACTTACTCCACCAGCACCAGTTATTTCCTCCAACACCATCCTGCAACCGCATGTAACGCTGCTTCCTCTCACGGGGAAATAATAAGAGTGAATTGGAAATGATTCTTGGTCTCCCTGTCTGTACATGTAGTACAGCAGATATTCATATACAGGCCGTATTTGATGAATGTGGTTCAGTCCCAGCATGCCCTGAAAACAGACCCCACTCATCCGCTGTGTTTTCTTGGCTTTGTGAAAAATACTAGAGCAAGATATGAAAATCTCTAAACATTAGTGTTGTTATTGTTTGCTAAAACTAAAACTATTTAAAATTGTTAATTGACATAAACAAAATAAAATAAAATTTCATATTATAGATTTTCATATGAAAAACTATAAAAACCTGAAAACTTGCTTTTCCAACTAACTAAACTTTAAGTTGAAGTACTTAAAATAACTTAAACTAAAACATTATTTTTGTTTTTGTTATTTTTAAGCAAAAGTTAAAGCTATTAAAAAGAATTTTCATTAACAGAAATTAAGCTGAAAGAAAAGAAAAATATTACATGAAAAACTAACTATTAAAAATAACTATTAAAATCATTTTCAGTAACTGAAATAAAACTGAATTAAAATTAAATTAAAGTTAAATTTCATATTAGAAGAAAAAAATTCAGATTAAAAACTTTAAGCTTAAAAAACCTTTGCAACTAACTAAATTTAAAGTTGAAACTAAAATGACTAAAACTAAAATAAAATAATCTAAAACTATATATAAAGGTAAAAAATTATAATAAAAATTCCAAAAGCACATAATAAAATTACTCAAATTAATATTAAAACTATAATAAAAGCTAATTTAAAATATTAAATTAATTAAAAAATAAATAAATACTATAATAATACTTTAAAAATAAATAAATAAATAAATAACACTGTATGAAGAGTTTTGCCCTAAATTCCTGACTCTCCATATTCATTCTGTCATATAAAACCTAATAATACCAATCTTTCAGTAACAGCAATATCTCACAAATGTATTTATGTTGATTCTCATTTTAGTCTGTAATGCAACCCCGTCTGTGTGCGGTTAATAATGCCTAGTTCAGTTTGTCCTGCATGTATATGAACCGTATATCTGTATCTGTGAGTGGACTCAGCACATTACTCAGTATATGTGCTCTTTAAATAAGACGGCATGTGTCAACAGAGTAAAGAGGAGTATTTTTAGTGCATCACTCACAGAAAGCGTCTCCTCTGGGGTTCAGCTCCTCGCCCTCCAGCTGGTTTCCAGTGTCGTCTTCCTCTTCATCTTCCTCATCATAAAACTTCTCCTCCTCTGGAAACACAGGTTTCTGCTCCGGAGGTCCGATGTAGACCTCGCCGTCGTAGTCGTAGGGTTGCAGACGGAGTCGTGGAGATCCGGTCACTGCAGGCTCGGGGATGGTGTTGTCAAACTTTCCTCCCAAAATACGAGTTTTGGAGGGGAAATCAGGAATAGCTGCAGGACACAGAAGGTGGAATTAAATGCATGGGAAAACGAATGAAATCTTGTATGCTGCTGTTGAATGATGTCCTGAAGCGATTAAAAGTCAAAAATGCACATATGAAGCCTGTTCATTTGATTCATGCAATTGCAGCATTATTGCGTTAATCATTTAATGTGCTTTATATATGCCATAAATGCATGTTTGGATATGTATGAGGCTTTTCCATGCAAAGTGCACCTGCTGTGCATGAAGCCATTCACAAAGGTCAATAATTAAGTTGTAACACTTTACATTAAGGTTTCAACATTAATTAACTAAATTAGTTAACATTAGTGCATTATATAGTAACATTATATATATAAAGTGTTACCTGTTGCATTTGCAAAGCATTAAGTAGGTTGCTATAGCAGAAGTTTCCTCTAAATGCTGATGTTTGCACGTTGTTTTGTACCACAAAAGAGTGTTTTCAGAAATCACATCAAAGATCAGAGCTTAGAGGAAATGTCCAGTACATACAGCCATTAAACGTTTGCTCTACATCGCTGGACTTTCTCACCATTGAGAAACGCATGTGCATTTCCTTTCTCACCTTCCCAGGATCTGTGATAAAAAGGCTTGACTACAAAAACACAAAGGATTCGATTCACATGAGTTAAATGATGTTGCTCAGAGGTCAAAGTTCAGGAGCCTTACTGAGATCTCAATTCAGTTTAAAGAAACAATTCACCCAAAAATGAAAATTTGTTTCAGCTTTTGTCTTCTAAAGATGTTAACTGATGGACTGGAGTGGTGTAGATTACTTGTGTATTATTGTGATGTTTTTATCAGCTGTTTGGACTCTCATTCTGACGGCACCCATTCACTGCAGAGCATCCATTGCTGATACACTGATGCAATGCTACATTTCTCCAAATCTGATGAAGAAACAAACTCATCTACATCTTGGATGGGCTGAGGGTGAGCACATTTTTAGCAAATTTTCATTTTTGGGTGAACTATCCCTTTAGAGTAGTTTTCCTTAGATGTTTCTCCTGAAGTTCCTGTATGTGTGGACCCTCACTCATTTCTACAGAAGTGCAGCTCTGGCGTCTGTGCAGATAAAGAGCACAGAAGAACCGTTTCCTTTGGCCTTCACTTCAGTGTGTTCGGTACAAACGCAGATATTTACACAGGTGGGATTTCAATCAGACTTTCTCTGCCTGACACCTGTGAAATTCAGGAGGCTCTTTAAAGGAGCTACTGATGATTCCTACAGTATTTTCTTTCCTGTCATTTCACCCCTTTTTCAAGGCTAATTACAAACAGATACTCACACAGATGAACTCAAGATATAATTGCATATCCATAAGCAAAATATACAGCAAAAGTCAAGAGTCTGGACACAGAAACTTACTCCTAGGACTATCTATCTATCTATCTATCTATCTATCTATCTATCTATCTATCTATCTAATTATTTCAGAGTTTTCTTGAGGCTCATTGTTGCACTTTAGTTTTGTAAAGAATTTCACGCATTATATTTTAGATTTATATTCTAAAAAAATAATTTCAAGCATATAAGTATTTAAGATCTTTAAGATAATGAGAAACATACATTCGGTCCAAACTCATCACTGGTGGTGTATAACTCAACCAAAAGCAACCATTCCAATCTATAATACTGTATAAAATGCATATATTTTTACTGATTCATTGCTTTCAGGTTTGATTTTGTCTCTCACCTGAACAATCAAATCCACTGCCACGGAAACCCGGCTTGCATTTACACTTGTAGGATCCGTGAGTGTTGATGCACTCAGCGTGATGACTGCACTTATGTGTGTTGGACACGCATTCATTTATATCTGAAAACACAATGAGTTTTAGTATTACAGTACGTTTCAAATCATTAATCATTCTTACTGTTTCAAATATTTCAGTTGCATATGCAATGCATATACTGTATCTTATAGATATAAAGCACAAGAGCGAATGCACATTGTTTCAGCGGCCTTGATTCTGCAAGTATTTTAATAATTCTCTCCAAGCATTTAAAAGATTATTCATTAAAGTGTTCTGATCCATGAACCAAAGCAAGTGGCTCCAAATGAATCACAATATTTCAAGCAAAAGTGTATTTGAAATTAGAAAAAAGACTGTTTAGTTAGTATATAAGGAATTAAACTACTCATCCCATGATGCATTGTAACAATCAAATCAATAATGACAATAAAATGTTTGCAATTCTGAGAAAAAGTCATAATTACGAGATATAAACTCAGAATTCTGACTTTTTCTCACAATTCAGACTTTTTCTGAATTTTGAGTTTACATCCTGCATTTCTGTTTTTTGTTTGTTTGCTTTGCTTTGCTTTTCACCACATAGTTAAATAAAAATGAGATATTGGAAAAAGATAATTGCAACTTTTTATCTCGCAATTCTGATTTTCTTTTCTCCCAAATGCAAGTTTATGTGTCACAATTCAGACTTTTCTTCTCAAGTTTATATCTCACAATTTTGAGTTTATATCTAGCAGTTCTGAGTTTATATTCTGAAAAAGTCAGAATTGTGTTAAAAGTTGTGAAACAAGCTTCCATACAATTCTGCCATTTAACATGATCTATGTATTTTTTCCTTAAGAAGTTTTTGTTTGTTTCTGATTTGTCTCTTCTACAGAAGCAAATATCATCTATAAACAACTTCAGAGTTCATACACTTTAAAAAAAAAAAAAAAAAAAAAAAAATATATATATATATATATATATATATATATATATATATATATATATATATATATGCCGGATTTACTTTGAAACAATTTTCACTCAGAAATTGCTATTAAATTTTAAAAATAATTACAAAGAAACAGCAAGTAACACAGTGAATTAAACCTGAAATTTGGAAGTAGAAAAACAGAAATAGTATTTTCTTTCAAAACATACAATAATCTTTGTTTTATTTACAACTTTACAGTAAAGTTTTACTTTCAAAATACAACTGTTGCACTCTATTATTTAGTCAGTAATAACAGCAAGTTGCACTGTTTCTTTCTTACCAACACAGTCGTATTTCCCATTGATGTATTTGAGATCGTAGCCCGGCTGGCACTTGCAGTAGTAGCTTCCAAATGTGTTGGTGCACTGACGGTTGAACGGACATTGGTTTTTCCCAGTTACACATTCATCAATATCTGAAGAAGAAAATGAGGGAAACAACAAGAGTTTATTAAGTATCTTGACTATCGGCTTTCATTGATCCAAAGTCCCACACCTTATGACTTCTGAATTTCCATGATTTTTCCACCAGCTCTTGATTACTAGGATTTTATAAAATAATTTCAATACATAACACTCACAAATAAACTCAAACCAATTAAATATTTTAAATCAAAGCACAACTAGAAAAAAGTATATTGGCTATATAAAATTTTATTATTCAATGACAAAATTTTATTTATGGGAAAACAAGATTATTTTTTCTGACCCCATTGGCAGATTTTTATTTTATTAATTTTTTTTTTTTTATCTCATTTTAAACATAAATTCAAATACTTTTGAAGAAAAAATATGTGCCAGCGGGGTCAGAAAAATGTATACTTAGAATTATAATTATTACTATTATTATTAATTGTGTTGTGAAATCTAATTTTTAAATTCACTGATATTTCTGTGACCGCTCCAAAAAATCAGGTTTATTTTAAGCAAAATTTAAATAATCAGACGTCTCCAATATCAAAGAAAAAAAAAACAAACAAACATTTTTTTCAGTTTAATCAGATGTAGAGGTCAAGTTATTATTGGTATGATAAAGAAAACACACAGAGCAAATCCAGACCCAAACACTGACTTGCACTGAGCAGCTCCATCACTCTCATCAGTGAGAGCGTTTACTAGCTTCATCTGAAGAGCGGGTGTCATTGAGCTGTTCTCACCCTCACAGGTCTTCCCATCAGATCCCAGCTGCAGGCCAGGAGACGGACAGAGACAGCGGACCTCACCCTGCACCTCCTCACAGCCGTACTGACAGTGAGCCAGAGAACACGTCCTCGAGTCTGCAGGACACACGGCAAAACATCCACAGACCTTCACTTCAATACAAGAAAAACTCAGGTTTACAGGCTGATTGAATTAACTAATGTACAAAAGTTGGTTAGTTAGTTAGTCTACATAAAATATTAAATACAGTCAATTTTTAGGCCATTTAGAATTAGAATTAGAATTGGCTTTATTCGCCAAGTGTGTGAAAACACAAGGAATTTGTTGTGTTTTTTTTTTTTTCAAGGAGCTCTTGGTACATTCATGCATACATACATATATGACATGAGAACAGAAATAACATTTAAATAAGTAAGACTAAAGTGAAAAAAGGGGGAAAAACAAACAATAAATAATAATAATGTGAGCATTTACTTATGTGCAGCTTAAGTATGTGCATAGTATGTGCAGCTTAAAATATTGAACAGCAAGAACTTGCAATATCAAACTAACAGGCTGCTGAATGTGCTCAGTTTGATCACCCATAATCCATTGCACTTGAAACATATGTGTTTTTGGTTAAAGTATGTCAACTCATAAGCACACGCAAATATTAATTATTCTGAATTAGCTGTTTAGCTCTATTTACCATTCAGGTGATTAATGTTGCATTTGGTCAAATTTCTTCAGTTTTATGGAATAAATTGTATATACGTGTTTTGGTGCACAGAAATAATGACATTTTCAGTTAACTGATACACAGATTCAGCAAGCCTAAATTATTTAGTGGTTTTACATCAGATTTACATCAATAATGTGCAATATTAATACTCATTTAGCTTCAAAATGATAGCTTACTGAATTTGCATTCACAAGTATAAGAACTTTTTCTATTATATCCACATCTTAATATATTGAAGCACAGTCACTTACTTGCACAGGAGCCATCAGACATCAGCATGTATCCGTTTAAGCAGTAGCACATATAGCTACCAAATGTGTTCATACAGCGGTGTTCACAGGGCCGAGGCTTTAGACCGCACTCATTCAGATCTGAGCTCAGAGACAGAAAGAGACAGGCTAGTCAAAGGCTGTGCACAAAGCATATTATTTCTGCAGTATATAGCATATACACTATGTACAGTGTTGGATTGTATTGTATGCATGGATGACCTACTATATTTGGTAAAATATAAACCTCATGTAATCTCTCCTTCTACTGTCATTGTGATGAATGTATCAATAGTAATATCAGCCAAGCATCAGACAGTATTTACTGTAAAATATTTCTGATAAATCTTTGTCTTAGAACAGAGATTACTATATACCGATATGAGACTCATTTTCCTTGATGATATTTCAGAAACCATGTTGTGTGCGTTTTCTATCAGCTTTTAGAATCAGATCTAGCCATGCCAGATTGCACAAATGAATCACTCTTTTGAACTAATTTGATGAACGGATTTGGTCTGAATTAGTTTGTGACTCAGTTTGATTCACAGTTCACAGACGCACTGAATCACTAGCATAGACAAACAAGGGAAAACCACCAAAAAACCTTACTTGAAATAAAAACCATTACCTTAACATAAAAAATATACCAAATAAAAAAAAAAAAAAAAACCTAGTTTAAGTTGAAGTAACTAAATAAAATACTAAAACTAAACAAAAAAACTAAAACTCATAAATACAATTTAAAAAATAAATAAATAAATGAATAATGTATAATAAAAAATAAATAAAATAAAATGTCAAAACAACAAAATTACTAAACATTTTACTAAAATTAAAAATATAAAAATAATCTGTAATTCAAAATATTAACAAAAACTATAATACGACTGGCACAAACCTTGACTACATGTCTTTCCGGTGTATCCGGGGAAGCACTTGCATTTGTTGGGGCCGACACACTCGCCGTGTTTGCAGCCCAGGTCACACTGAGCTGGAAAAACATTCAACATAGAGATATATTAGTAAAGGAAACAGCGCAGGTCAAATTCGTTCACAAAACCACACGTCTGGAAACCAAAGCCAACTTCTGTTCTCCCAGATTTCCTCTCATAGTTCAGCGTGGTTTAAAAGCACCAAACCGCAGAAAGAATGAACATATCATATGAGTTTGTGGATGGAATATTCACCCAGTGTTTCCATGTTTTGAATGACTAGCTACACTCACATGAACAATTCACAGTATGGACAATTATATAACACTGTTGTAAATAAATAAATAAACAAATAACATAAGAGTATGAGAATAAAGCCATAGCATTGTGAGACTGAAGTTGTAATATGTTGAGAATAAAGTCAAAAATCCCGAAATATTAACTTTATTCTCAAAATATTGACGTTTTATCTCACAATGCTATGTCTTTATTCTCATAGTTTTGACTTCATTCTCACAAGTTTAACTGCATATAAGACTTTTATTCTTCTATTGATACAACTTTATTCTTGTAATTTTGACTTTATCAAAGTATTATAACTTTAACCTCACAATTCTACACATTCTCGTAATCTTGGACGTTTTATTTTTTTATTTTAATTGTACTTTTTATTATTATTATTTTTTTTTTACATGGCACTAAAACGCCATTGTACACTTACAGTACATTCTTGTCACTAAATGAAAAAAACAAAAAAAAAACAAAACAAAACAAAACAAAAAAAATCCACAACTTTATTTTCAAAATATTATTATTTTAATCTTGTTTTGCTGAGGCTTTGGTCATTTTGAAGTTATTCTCAAAATATTACTACTTTAATCACGTAATACTATGATTTTATTAGTGTAATTTTGACTGTACTGTCAAAATGTTACAAGTTAAATATTGTACATGATTTTATTATCTTATTGCTGTGACTTTATTCTTGAAGTTTTGACGTTATTATCAAAATATTAAAACTTTAATCTCAAAATGCTGCGACTTTATTCTCATTTAGCTTATTCTCAAAACATTGTGACTTTATTCTCATAATCTTTGTTTTTTTATGTAGCATTAAAATGAAATTGTATACGTCCTTGTCACTAAATAAAAATAAATCACATTGTAGAATTGTTCATTTCTCCCCATTTACCTTCACAGTGTCCTTTGCTGTTTTTCTTCCATCCGTAACAGCACTCCAGCCTGCTGCCGTATCGACAAACACCTGCTAAACTCCTTGATGGGATCTGACGCGTTTCCCTTTCAGGAAAACATCAGAAACATGTCAGTTTTACACAAAGAAAGGATATGAAAACATAATAGCAAAATTTACTAGCAATTTCTGAATGAAAAATGTTTCTCCACCCATTTTTTCAGACTGCCATGACTAATGTATCACTGGACGTATGAGGCTTTTAGAAGATCACAGGTTGTTTCAGGTGAAACTGAGCGTTGATTTGAAGGTAAACGTCTCTCTCTGGTGACCTGTGACCCTCCTGAACTAATTGCAGCTGTAAAAGCAGCAGAAATGGAGAAACACACATGAAGATCCAGCGGGGATTTGAACAGACAGGATGTAGGAACCTCTGCGTTTATGGCTCTTTAAGTGTTTAACAGATGCCTCTTACAGGAACCTCTAAAATCTCCTTGACCACATTTCTGCTATAATTAAACCTTGCACTATTCATGGCAATCACACCTCAGCAGATGGATCAGGAGCAGAAGGTGTGTGTTGTTTACACTGACAGCTACTTGAACAGGTTTTCATAGACGTTACACACTCCTGGAAGAGGTTTTGGCTTTGAAATATTGCTGCAGAAAACATTTAAATGAGCTTTTACTTATTTTTTTAATCCCATTGCATTTTTAAAAGTCTGATTATAATATGAGATTTCTTTCCACTTAATAGGAACATTTTGTAAATAAATAAACTTTCAGCAGTGCACAATGCATCAAATTATGCACAAGATGAACATTTATGAATGCATGTATCAATCTTAGTTATTATACTGATACGTTTATCACATAACATTTTTAAATGCCATACACTTCCATCTTGTAAGCTCATTTACATTAATTTAAACATTTCTCAACTTTGTCCAGCCGCTGTGCACACACACAATGATATGTTCACAATTTGAGGCTTTGAAATGATCTCTGTTATATTTGAAATCATCTATATGCAAATGTGCTACTAAAATATTCTGTTCTATTCTTTTTCTAATCTATTTGTTTTATTTTTACTTACTTTATAATTAAAATAAAACCTTGCTACGTGTACTGTGTTAAGCTAACTGAGACTTGTCACAGCACTTGCATATCATTGCTCTTTTGTTGATTTTGATTGCCTCCATTGTCCTCATTTGTAAGTCGCTTTGGATAAAAGTGTCTGCTAAATAACTAAATGTAATGTAAAATGAAAACAATAATTAGTAGTTGGCTGATATATCGGCCAGAATTTGGCATTTTTTAATTGTCATCATAGTTTTTCTGTTTGGCTGATGTGTCCTGAGGACTTTTATTTTGACAGTGCTGAGAACGCCTAATACTACTAATACTTTCTCATCTACAGTATTCAGCAAATATGGATTTATATCACTTAAAAAAGCCTTTGAATATCAATATAAAATTTAATTTTTATATATAAAATTTAATTTCATAAACCTTGCAATAATAATAAGTTTGAGAAAATATACAAATTCAAATTTTGCAATTTTTCTCTTCCTGGACCAAGAAACATAAAAATAATACTGATGACTCATCCTGCACTACACAAATTTTCATCCAGTCAGATTCTCTCTAGAATGAGCAAGGCCCTCCCCCTAATTAATCTGCCAAGCAACAGAAAGTCAACTAAAGTCTATAGCAATATATTACCTGCCCCAGTAACTGTTTCAACAGAAAATATAATAAAACAAAAGACAAAACTGCTTTCCTTGAGTGATCAACATCCTCTCTCTCTGGTTCCAGATGTTTGTTATTCTGTGTGCTTCTCATGTTGGTCTCTAAATTTGGAGCGGGCTCCAGCGGGACGGAGTGAATCAGTGAACCGACGGAAATAAACTCTGCACAGCAGCGAATGGGAGCCAGTCGTGTGAACAGGTGGCCAACACTCATTACGGCCAAAATTAGCAGCTCATCACTGGCAGATCAGCACCGACAGCTTCACAAACCAACACAACAACAGCCTTTTACATAAATACTGCACAAATATTTCAAATCTGTTCAAGCTTGTGCATCACTCACAGCTACTTTTGTATTTAATAGTGATTTGAATTGATGATTAACAGCCATTCAAGTTAACAATTAACTCAGGTTTATTGAAATTCATTGATTCAAGTGAAGTAATTAAAGTAAATTGACATTACTCTGAAAAAAAGGTTTTCTATTTTGATAACACTTTACAATAATGTCTCATTAGTTAACAGTTAATGCATTAACTAACATTAGCTAACAATGAGCAATACATTTGTTTCAGTTTTTATTACTCTTCATTGATGTTAGTTACTAAAAATACAACTATTCAAAAGTTATTGTACAAAAAAATACAACTATTCATTATTTGATCATGCCAGCTCAAATAAATTAAATTATATAAGGTACAACTTTTGATTTTAATAATGTATTAGTAAATTTTGAAATGAATATTGATAAAAAGATTAATAAATGGTTAGTTGCGATTGTTAAATCATGTTAACTAATGCAGTTAGCAACTGTTAACAAATGAAATCTTATTGTAAAGTGTATTTTTTTCTTATCTTCCATTAAAAAAAATCTAAAAATTCATACATCAAGATACGTTTACTTGAGAAGCAAAAAGACTTCAGATATTAAATCTTGTTTTCTGAAAAATGCACCAAAATTAAGTGAGTTTTTGCTTAAAACATTAAATATCTGGTAATGAGATAAGTTTATTTGTCTTACCCCATTAACTTTTTTTTTACTCACTGAATTTTTATTATTTTTTATTTTTCAGTTTTGTTATTTGTTTGTTTATTTTTTTTATGTATTTATTTTGCAGTTTATGCATTTAATATGGCTACAAAAGCAATAAAAATGAAATACTGACCTATAATTTAAAAAGGCTGCATTGGTCACAAAAGTTTTTGCACATTAATTACTGTTGCCTTTTAACTCATGAATTGATCTGCTTCATAAAAACACCCATAAGATCTCAATTAAATGAAGAAAAATCTACTGTACTTCTCAGATGTTGCTCCAGAGAAAATACCTAAATAATCTGACATGCATCTCCTCTAGAGTTGCAGAAAAGATCTCAACGATGTCTCAAACTAAAGTCTCCAATCCAAAGTCAGAGATCTCAATATGAACATTAAGATTGCTTAAGTATTTTCCACAACAGAGGCTGTTTAACTTCAAGCAGGAGAAGGGCACTTACCTGTAATCTGCAGATCCTGAGGAGAAATAAAGCAGGAATGACAGAGCGCTGATCCACGTCAAATGATTCATGTTTTAAAGCAATCCTCTTTATTTCTGCGCTGTTCTTTTCTCTTCTGTTTGCGTTTCCTAGTGTGACTGCAGGATAAAGTCTGCAGCGTCTGTCCTCTCGTCTCTCGAGTGTCTCGCTGAAATTCCAGATGTCACTGCGTTGAGTGACAGAAGGGCTGGAAGTCTTTTGTGGGGGTGTTTCAAACATCTTCTCTCTGAAACTCAATCTGTGACGTCTAGATTGATGACACAAACATCTCACTTCACGCTCCTGGAGAAAGAAAACCTGGTTTAAGAGAAATTCAGAATGAAAGAATACACTCTTTTAATTCATGAACGTGAATTTGAATCAAATTAGAAACAGCATACTGGAAGCTGAATTTACTTAATGGCAATTTAAAGAAATTTGACAGTCATAATATGAGCATTTTCTTGCAACACAAGTTTTATGACAAAACTGTTAATTTGTTAATTATGCTTATTTACATATTGACATTTTTGTATACCAGTGTTATATTACTGATATACGTTTATAGATTTTGTTAATATTTTGAATTTGATTTTATTTTTTATATTTTCTGTTTTCACTTTAAGTTTAGTTAAAGTTTTACTAATTTTGTGTCTTCTTGTTAATTTAGCATTTTTTTTAATAATATGTTTTTTTCATTACTTTTTATTAGTTTTAGTTATTTTTATACTTTCTATTTGCACTTTAATTTTAATTAAAGTTTTAGTTTTATTCATTTTTTAAATAAGCCTATATAGTTTTTATTAGTTTTAGTTAATTTAGTTTTAGTATATTATTCAGTTTTATATATTTCTTGTTTTCACATTTTAGTTACAGTTTTCAATTTTATCATTTTAGAAGCTTTTTTTTATTTTTTTATTTTTTTTTAAATGTGCCTTTATAATTTGTATTTTATTTATTTATTGTAGTTTATTTAGCTTTGTATACTTCAACTAAATGAAAATGATCAATTTTACCTTGGAAACTTGCTGAAATAAATTAAGTTTGTTAAATTTTATATTTTAATTTTATTTCAATTAACAGTTCTTTAAATAAAGTTACTTTTTTGTTAAGTAACAATGTTTGAATGGTTTAAATGTCCCCATTTGAAAGATTTTGTGGAAAATAAATAAATGAATAAATAAATCTTAATATATAGCATCTCTCTCTCTCTCTCTATATATATCTCGTCAGTATCTGCTCTGGTGTTGGTGGTGAAGTGAATTTCTCTCTCTATAGTGGAGTTGAACTGTGTTTGGGCTTGTCGTGAGCAGCTGGAACGCTCTTTGAAGTGCTTCACATGATTATTAAGTCTCAAGCCTGCCAAGTCGTTCAAGAAAAGACAATATCCATCATTACAACAATTTTATGCTTCTACACCCCTGCATCTCCATGTGAAGACAACGAACATCTGGTCAAACCTGACAGAGCTCTGACCTCGAGGAGAAGCTCAGTAAGGCCACAAACACTCACACAAGTGCACAAATACAGCCAACAGATGACAGGCGTGTGGTTCTGTTGTACATACTTACATGTGTTCTTGTGTTTCTGTGGAAGAAACAAACCTCAGTACTCCAGGGGGCGACAGAGCTTCCTTCAGATGCCATTAAACCAGATCAACAATGCTGATGCTTTCACCAGCTTTCACTAAGATTGTAGTTGCATTTAGTTGCATTGTTTTTCTAGTCCTATTTTCTTATGCTGAAAGTAAAACAGCTTCCATATAAAGACCTTTAACCACGCATATTTAGTCTACTTATATGCCATTTTTAGTAGCTTGTGGTAAAAATCGCCATTAATTGCATTAAAAAAGAGCTACTGTATATTCTGATGCTCTGTGCAATATCAACTTTCATTAAAGAAGGAAAATAATATGTGGCTGAAATGAATGACTGAATGACTAAATGAAAGAAAGAAAGAAAGAAAGAAAGAAAGAAAGAAAGAAAGAAAGAAAGAAAGAAAGAAAGAAAGAAAGAAAGAAAAAGAAAGAATGAATGAATGAATGGCCACTTATTGTATGTCTGACAAGACAGAATGTCTCTTTTTCTTGATGTACTAAAATATCTAAAACTAAAACTGAACCAACTATATAAAGATTTAAAAACAACAACAACAACAACAAAAAGTAATAAAAAATAATTAAGAAATAATTAAAAAAATGAAACCAACAAAATTAATAAAACTGAAACTAAAATGAAAAGAGAAAATATCAAATTAAAAACTAATTCAATACATTAATAAAATTAAAATAAATACAGAATATATCATATATAGAAATATATACATTTAAAAACTAATGAAAATATATTTTAAAAATTATATAAAATATAAAACAAACAAAAAAATAATTCAATGTTATTAAGTAAAAATAAATAAATATATAAAATGGTTACACTTTATTTTAAGGTCCAATTCTCACTATTAACTGCTTCAATAAACTCCTAATTTGCTGTTTATTAATAGTAAAATTTGGGAATGGGGCAGGATTAAAGGATCAAAAATAATGTCATTCAGAATAAAGCATTAAAATGTGCTTTATAAGTACTAATAAACAGCCAATATGCTAGTAATATGCATGCTAGTTAATAGTGAGAAATGATCCTTAAAATAAATTATTACCATAAAATCTATAATAGTGGACCTTTTTCAATTATCTTAAAATAACACTGTAGAGTTGCTTTAATTGAATTAGCTTCATAACTTATGGATTTTGCAGCATTTTCCTGTTTACTACTGTGAAGCTAATTTGAAACAGTTGTACTGTAAAAAGAGCTATATAAATAAATGTGACTTGACTTCCCGAGGTAATAAATGGCTAAATGGTTATGTATTTTAACAGCATCTTGTGAGGTGAATCTGGAACACAAGGCCACATGCAGCTGCAGGTTTTCTGCTTTAATGTCCTGCAGTCGTGAGTTTCTAATGTTTCTTTGTCAGACAGGATGTTTGTCGGCTCCTCCGGGCAAAAGCAGTTAGTCTGACAGGAGATTATTTCACATCATGGGGAGGAAACAAGCTTGAATTCGTCCCGGAGCTTGAAATGTTATCAGCCTGCAGAAATATGCTGCTATCTGAGACTCAACACAAAGTCTGAGCGCCTCAAACAGACAAAAACACAACTAAACACTAAAACTTGAACTAAAATTTTAATGAAAACATAACATGTAAAAATAAAAACTAACTCATAATATTAAGAAAACAATGGTAATGTCTTAATGACACTAATACACACCGTATTTAGTATTATTCAGGTGGCTAACAAGCAAAGTGACAGTGAAATCATTTCTCTGCAGTAATGTCAGGTTAAGTGCTTTGTGCTGGTGAAAGGGCAGAACAGTGCTGACCTCTGTAACTCACCAGATCAAAGGTCACCTCATGTGGGATCAAACACTTGACCTTTGTCCTGGAGCAGGAGGAACCATTCTGTGCAAAGAAACCAAATGAAGCAGAGCTTATATTCACACTTTAATACATAAGGTTAGAGGTTTGACATTAAATTGAAGAAACAGTTCACGCAAAAGTTAAAATTTGCTGAAAATGTCCTCACGCTCAGGCCATCTAATGTGTAGATTAGTTTGTTTCTTCATCAGATTTGGAGAAATGTAGCATTGCATCAGTGTCTCAGCAATGGATGCTCTGCAGTGAATGGGTGCCGTCAGAATGAGAGTCCAAACAGCTGATAAAAACATCACAATAATCCACAAGTAATCCACACCACTCCAGTCCATCAGTTAACATCTGGAGAAGACAAAAACTGAAACAAATCCAGCATTAAGATGTTTTTAACTAAAATACTAGTCCATAATCCATAATAACTCTTCCTCCAGTGAAAAAGTGCATCTGCTGTTGTCTCTCACATCAAAATCCAGCCACATATTTGTTTAGAGCTGTTTTGTCTTGTGAACGCAGCTTGATCTGTGCAGATTTCTCTCCTGATTCAGACCAGAACACTTTTTCACTGGAGGAAGCGTTATAATGGATTATGGACTCATATTTTAGCCAGAAGCGACAGTTTAAAGTTAAAAACGTCTTAATGATAGATTAGTTTCTTATAAGCATTCAGCTTTTGTCTTCTCCAGATGTTAACTGATGGACTGGAGTGGTGTGGATTACTTGTGGATTATTGTGATGTTTTTATCAGTTGTTTGGACTCTCATTCTGACGGCACCCATTCACTGCAGAGGATCCATTGCTGAGACAGTGATGCAGTGCTACATTTCTCCAAATCTGATGAAGAAATAAACTCATCTACATCTTGCATGGCCTGTGGGTGAGTACATTTGCATTTTAGGGTGAACTACTCCTTTAACAAAACTACCCTGTTGAAAAACCATCATATGCTGGTTAGGTAGGTTTTGAAGCATAGATGCTGGTTTGAGCTGGTTTAAGCTGGTCCTGAGCAGGAGCTAGTTGCTTAGGACCAGCTCATGACCAGCTAAGGACCAGCTTAGGACCAGTTTAAACCAGCTTATGACCAGCTAAGGACCAGCTTAAACCAGTCAAACCAGCATCTATGCTTCAAAACCTACCCTGCAAACAGGCCTGTGGTGGCCCTTTACGGGCTCACTTAGGGCTAGCCTAAGGGCCCCCAGCGGGCTGCCAGCGCATGGGCAGCTCTCACTTAGCCCCCAGGAAGCCCTCACTAGGCCCACACAGGGCCCGCACTATTAATCTACAGCAGGGGTGGCCAACCCTGGTCCTGGAGATCCACCTTCCTGCAGAGTTCAGTTCCAGCCCTGATCAAACACACCTGTCTGTAATTATCAAGTGCTCCTTCAGATCCTGATTAGTTGTTTCAGTTGTGTTTGATCAGAGACGGAGCTGAACTCTGCAGGAAGGCAGATCTCCAGGAACAGGGCTGGGCACCCCTGATCTACAACAATACATCTGTTTCACTATCAATACTTCCAGCTACTATAACTTAAGTCTTTGGGGAAAACAGTTATTATACATCTGAAATGGATGCAGTCACCACATAACTAATGTCTGTATTGTCAAAAATGTACAGTAGACAAAGGGATTTCAAATCAATTTATTAAATACAAAACAGAAAACATTCAACTCAGGTTAATACAGCTACATACAGCCAAAAATGTAAATACACAAAAGTACAAAAAAAAAAAAAAAAAGAAAGCAAACAAAGCAATGTAAAGGCCATACATACAAGTAACATCTCTGCAAAAAACATCAACTCCTTACTTTAGACTGGGCTTGAAATAACACATTTCCCAACCAGGACACAGCACAATATGCTTAGCAGGTGAGCCATGCTGGCTACTGCTGCTTGCTATTGCTAACTCTTCTTTTTCTTCTTCTTCTTCTTCTTCTTTCCAGTTTTAAGGCAGTTGGCAATTGCTAACTCCCTCTACCCACATGGCTTTACTTAAGGAAGCCTAAAACACTCTAGCACCCCTAGTGGTAAGGAAGAAAACTGCCCACAAAATTCTTGTTAACAGGCTCATGTCTGTAACACCTCAAATATGACTCGTGAGATCCACTTTCCTGCAGAGTTTAGCTACAATTTGACCAAACTCACCCAACTGTGATTTTCTAATGACCCTGAAGACATTGATTAGCATGCTCAGGTGTGTTTGATTAAGGTTAGAACTAAACTCTGCAGGAAAGTGAATCTCGTGAGCCAGATTTGAGGACCCCTGGCCTGTATGAAACAACAGGTTCTGGAAAGGTCTCTTTTGGTTTGAGCCATTCCAGTTCAACTGAGTGGCTAAAGAATGGCCAGTCAATGTTAGTATTCTCCTAGTTGCATTACAGGGCTGCCTACACCAAACCTGCATGGGCCCAAAGGTACAAAAGTTGCTCTGGGCCTGAACGGGCTGGCCCACACTGGGCCATCATTGGATTAATGTGAGATTGGATTAATGCAGGCACAGAGAGCCTGCGGTGAGCCCAAAGCTGTGGGCCTCGCCTGGTCAAGCACACACTGGGCCTGTTTAGGTTTGGTGTGGGCTGGCCCTAGCCCACTGTGCCCGCAAAAAGCCAGCATGGGCCCCGCAGGGGCATGTTTGCAGGGTACCTAACCAGCATATGCTGTTTTTTTTTTTTTGTTTTGTTTTTTTCGAATATCTAACCTGTTTACTAAAATAATGATATGCTCTTTTATGCTTTAATGTTACTTAAATCCATCCACAAGGGGTCAGCAGTGACATAAGGTTATTTTCTTATAGTGCTCAGCAAGTTTATCAGAGTTTAGTTTATCTGGTTACATTTGACCTCAGAGCTTCTGATTAATCTGTGGAACAAATTCCTCTTAAATCCCCTAGAAAACTACAAATAAAAGACAAAACTTGTCTCAAATCAACATGGCAACAGAAAGGCCTCCAACACTCATATGAGTGGAATTTCACCAGAGATCTCTGACTAAACTCGTGTTTGTTTACTTCTCATCACTAGAGGGCTCCATTTGTTAGCATCATTGCTATGAGGAAGTATCTGTGAGGAAGAGGAGGAGACGTTCAGCCTCGGCCTTCATCAGTTTAAAGTCGAAGCAGGAAGGAATGTGGCAGAAATGAGCACATTCATTCATTAACCATCGTGTGTTTTCAGGAAGCAGCAGTAGCAGAAAGGCTAATGTGTTTTTTTCTGTCATAGCTGACATCTAAGACTAGCGACACATGCTAATGAGCCTCTGGAGAGTAATTAAAACATGTAAAGACTCACTCCAGAGGAGAGAGAAATCACAGAGGACATCTTTGATTGTTTATCTGCGAGGGATTCACTAAGAATGAAGTGCTTCTGCTGATAGTGTTGTTTATTTGCATGCGCTGTCTGCAGTGTTTTAGCACCCAATTCACTGAAGAAATAGTGCAAATTAGGTAACATCACACCCCAGAAATAAACGCTGAAGAGTTTGTCATCTTGCAGACCAGTTCTGAGTGGATGACATTGATCTGACTTTTACTGGGACTGTGCAGCATTAAAATAACAGTTCACCCGACAATGAAAATTCACTCCAAATGTATTTCCCCTTAGGCCATCTAAGATCTAGATAAGTGTATTTCTTCATCAGTTTTGGAGAAATGTAGCATTGCATCACTGTCTCACCAATGGATGCTCTGCAGTGAATGGGTGCCGTCAGAATGAGAGTCCAAACAGCTGATAAAAACATCACAATAATCCACAAGTAATCCACACCACTCCAGTCCATCAGTTAACATCTTGAGAAGACAAAAGCTGAAACAAATCCATCATAAAGACTTTTTTTTTATGTCAAACCATTGCTTCTGGATAAAATATGAGTCCATTATACACAATAATGCTTCCTCCAGTGAAAAAGTCCATCTCATCTATCAGATACGGAGAATGAATGAATAAATGGATGGGTCAATAAATATAATCCACCAATCCATTTATTCATTCATTCTCTAAACCGCTTCTCCTCTTTATGAACTTTCACATAGGCTACTATTTTTAATTTACAGCAAGCAACACGTTTAGTAACCTAATATTATGTTATGAGTAAAATCTTTAATTTACAATGTATAACCAACATTATTTCATATAGTAACTGATTCCAGTAACTAAAGTAACAGTAAACATATAAATTTTTTTCAGAGAGTATAGCTTAAATTGTATATATTTTCAGTGAGGTTTATGCTTGAAACATAAACAACAGTTTGCCAGTGGGGTACAAAAAAATCTATTTAAGATACATTCACCAAAAACTAATATCTAAATATGTACTTTTGCTTCTTAATTGAATTTCTCGCATTTTTAAGGACGGTTTTAAACAGTTTTATTGTAAAATTAGATTAAGCCAATGATTTTGCAGCGATCAGGTCAGCGTGGCAGTGAACGGCTGTCAAACCTCCCACTCGAGCAGGATGTGGTCGTGTCAAGCTTTCGAAATAACTCTCTACCCTTACGGCCTCCTCTCCTTTTATAGGCAAAGACAGCGAGAGGCATTGTGTTTTTATCAGTGTCACGAAGTAACGCTCATCCTGCAGTCAGTCAGTCAGTATAGCTCCTGATACATCATCAGGTCTTTAATTACACCGCATTACGTGAACAACTGTGTTTAAGAGAGCTGCACGCTGAGATCTTATCACTTAGTTATGTCTCAGATTCCTTGGGAGAAAAGGAATTTGTGGATGATCATTTGATCTTTGATGAGAAATCAGAATCTGATTGAGTTTGAGATCTCATGTAGATGCAGACATTGAAATCTCTTCTGAATCACCTCAGAAACTCTCTCTATTTGCTCTCTATTTAAACACATTGCTTTATAGGGGTGAATTCACTAAAGTTGCATCACTTTTGCACATGGTATTTTTAAGATCATTAAGATTTTTCATTGTGACAGTTTTTCTTTTGTTTTGTTTTGTTTATAAATGACAATTTAATATATTTCATTTTTCAAATTAATTTCATTTCATGGCAAAACAATCTTATTAAATAGTAATATACTACTTTATAGTATTTAAACCATTTATATGTGTGTGTGTATATATATATATTTATTATAGGGCAGCAAAACGATTAATCGAGATTAATCACATTCAAAATAAAAGTTTATGTTTACATACTATATGTGCATGTACTGTGTATATTTTTTATGTATATATAAATACACACACGTATATGTATATATTTAAAGAAAAAAATATTTGTATATATATATATTTATTCTCAGGGCCACCGTTAAGGGGTTGCAACTGGGGCCCTGCTGAGAATGGAGCGAGGGGGAAGGGGAATATATATATATATATATATATATATATATATATATATATATATATATATACTGCAATGTATAATTTTACATCATTTTATTTTAAAATAAATGTTATTATAAAATAAAATTTATAATACTATATGCAATCATTTAAATACACATTAAATGTATTATGTATTACAGTATTTTATCAGTTAAAATTATTTAATTAATTAATTATTAAAATTATTATATAATAAAATAACATTAAATATATGAATACACATAATATTATTATATATAATACAATTTTATAAATAGAATTATACTGCAATGTATCATTTTAAATTGTATTCAAAAAATTAAAAAAAAATTATTACATTGCAAAAATAAAAATCATTATAAAATTATATAATGTTGTATACAATCATTTAAATACACATTAAATGTATTATGCATTACAGTATTTTATTACAATGTAATAAATAAATATAGATAATCCTATATACAATCATTTAACTACACATTAGTTACACAAATAATTTTTTTTCACACCATTATACAAACTCTTCATCTACAGTAATTTTTCTCTTCCAGCTCAACAGTTTGAGGAGAATCTGACTCAGCATGTTAGTTAAACTCTCAACATGTTTATATCTAGCTTCATTAATAATAACACATCCGCTTTAATGGCACAGACACCTGAAGGAAACTCTCTTATCACACTAATTAGCATTTGCAGTAGAATCGCAGACGCCAATGGGCCTTTTCTCTAATGTTTAACCATATTCTCCAGCACACCTGAGAACAAAGCCCTGTTTCTCCTGTGTGACTGCAGGAAGCACTGGTTCATGTGAGGGTTACGCAGATGAAATCCTCTGTCCGGCGAGTGTGTGTGCATGTGTGTGTGTGTGTGTGTGTGTGTGTGTGTAACGGATGCATTAGGATGAACACGCAGACAGATGGAGCAGCAGACAGAAGAATCTCCTGCCCTTCCCCCTGTTCACTGTTACACAACACACTTTCACTTTAGAAGGGGTTTCAATGAGACACGTATTACGAACCAGACATATGGGACAAAACAAGGAGATATTATACTTTGTTTTGTACCATTTTCTGGTTATGAATGCTGAATTAGTATGTGAATATGATTTTGATCATAAGCATATCCAGGGGAAAAACAATGAAAGAAAAATAATGTGCTTCCCTAAATATGCATAGATGTCACATTTGACCCCAACATTAAACAAACAAACAAACAAACAAACAATAAATAAATGGAAAACAAGAAAAGTTAAAATATATTTTTGAATAAAGAAAAATAAGTTTATTTTTAGGACCATTAAGATTTTTCATTGTGACCTTATTGTTTTAATGAAAATTAAGCATATTTTTTTTTTATCTTATTTAAACTAAAAAAGTATTTATACACTATACAACATTTATATGGTAGTATTTGTTTACTGATTTTACTGATGTTGATTTTATTTAAAAAAATATATGTACAGTATTTTATTACAGTTACCAGTTATATATATATATTATGTTTTTTTTTTATAAATGAGACAATGAGATACCATTAATTTGATATAATAATATAAAATATTATATGTAATATAAATGTAAAAGACTCAAGATACAAAAGTAAACATTCCAGAAAAAATAATAAATGCACAAAATACATATAGTTATTTATATATTTTGATATTTATTAAATACAATACAATATTATTAATATAATACAATATTGTAAATATATTTATATATGTTTACCAATTATTATATTATTAATTATATATTATATAATTAATTATATACATTTTTCTGATTTCTTGTTTTTTATATTTCTTATTTTTTATAATATTTTATTTGGGTGAAATGTGACCTGGACATTTCTTCTGTGAGATTTTGTTAGATATGAAAGTCTTCATGCTAATAGATTTCAGTCAGTGGCATACTCTCACACCTCCTTACTATGGTATATTGTGTGATTCTCTTGTGCTAAAGTGCTGCTGATGTCTGCTAAAATGACTAAACATTGCTGTAACTGTTATTTAAAACATGTCTCATGGTTTCTATAGCCGAATAAGCTCAATCAGAGCATTGAGTCAGCCTGTGTGTGTTTCTCCTCTGGGAATATGATCATTAAACTCTAGCCTGTGTAGAAAACACAGAAAACAGCTGTTTTAAATTCTAATAATATTTCACAATTTTACTGTGTTTTTGCTATTTATTTTACTGCTCCTAAATGCAGACTTGGTGAGCAGAAGAGACTTCTTTCTAAAACATTCAAAGTATTCCAAACTTTTGACCAGTATAGTTACTCGGCAAAAGTCTAAGCAGCATCTCATGTCTTATTTGGACACTTAGGAGAAATAAAGGCCTCTAATCTATAAAGCTTGAGAGGAAATGACTATATTTCACTGAAATGACATCATTATTGACCAGATCCATTTATCACTTCAGTATAAGCTTTTAAGCCTGATCTGCTTCAGAAGAGCATCTGCTGGATTCAGAGACGTTTATCCATGAACACTTTAGTGATCTGGCTGACAATTATCTGGCTATTTTCTCATTGTTTCTGATTTTGATCTGGATATGAACTTTCTTTCAGAATTTCTGCTAACTGAAGTTAGCTTGTTGCTTTATTATTTAGTAGAATGAAGCATTTCAGTGTGTTTTTGTTTTTCTGAACCTGTTGTCACTGATGGTTTTGCTCTCTCCGGGTCACTGGAATGTTTTCATTTTCCTCCCACGTCCAGTCGAGTCTTCATGTCCTCACTGACAGACAAACGAGCGAAGCATATCCTCTTCATCAGGGTGTCTCTCTTCTGCAATGAGAACATTTCAACATGGACATGGGAGATTACTGTGAGAAATTAGGAGTCATTTTCAAAGTTCAACACACATAAGAGTAGATTTGTTCACCAGGTGGCCACAATAAAAATCATTAATAATTAACATCTTACCCTTCAGGAATGAGGCCACATATAGATCACGGTGAGACAGATCAACCAAACAAATCACAGCTGCTGGAATATAATGAGAGAAATTAATTGAAATTAGTTAATTAAAATTTGTTAAATGTTATTTATTTTCAAAGAAAGTAAATATATAATATTTTAAAATAAATAATTACACATTAAAATACAATTATTTATACACACACACACACACACACACACACACACACACACAATTATTCAATTATTAAATGTTATGTAATTTAAATTACTTTAAAATACATCAAAGAAAAAAAAATATATTAAATATTTTAAAATAATTAATTATATACTAAAAAGCAAATATGTTTTTTTAAATAAATAATAGGCTATATAATTTGAAAAATATAGCAATAAAAAGTGTGTGTATGTATGCATCACATTTTTTATATATAATTATATATAATTAAATTAGTTATTATTATTATTTTATAGTTATTATTTTTTAAATTATGCATTCTTAAAGTATACAGTATATGAAGTATATATATTAGTTTTTAAACATTATATATATATTTATATATAGATAGATAGATAGATAGATAGATAGATATTATATTTATATATATATTATATTTATATAAATTATATAAAATATAATATTTAAATATTATAAATAATATTTTTTATATATTTTTTACATTTTGATTTCATGTTGACTTTAATGTCAGTCACTAACATCTCGCATCTTGAAAATCCAATCGATTGTCACAATGTGTAATATGTTTTTTTGTTTGTTCGTTTTTTTTACGGACCAGTCAAAGCTGTTTTTGTGAACCATGGCTGGCATTGCATGGCCCTTTTTCACTTCCTAATTTAGTCTCTAGTTCTGCAAACTGCAACAAAGGTGCATTTGAGCGGCAGCTGATGATCAGGAATACATGCAGCATTATCTGACATTTATAGGTGAGCTTCTCTGAACTGAGCTTCTGTTCAGCTGCTGAATGAAATGACAAGGATTCTGTAGTCTTTCATTTTTGAACTCGTGTGCACGTGTAGGAGGAAAGTGTAGGAGGAACAGAAAAACACAAACACACACACAAAGAGCGGAAGGAGGAAGTTACTGTGCAAAATAACTTAAAAGAGTGTGTTGCAGGAACTTCATGTGCTCAGCTGGGGGCCGACACTGTTCAGAGATGTGATATATATAAATATGCATGTAGCTTGTCATATGGTCTATATACTCTCTCTCTCTCTCTCTCTCTCTCTCTCTCTCTCTCTCTCTCTCTCTCTCTCTCTATATATATATATATATATGTTAATAATTTAAATTTAATTAAACGAATAAATAATAATGAAAAAAATAATAATTAAATGTCATTAAACTAATACAAATATTAAAATAAATCATTTCAACTGTGTATGTGTGTGTGTGTGTGTGCGTGTGAGTAAATGTATAAAAATTTCATTTTAGAATAAATATTAAATAATTTTAACATTTAAATGAAAACAAAAATACAATTATTTTAATTACCTATTTATAAAAAAAATATCAAAATAATAATAATTTACATTAATTATTTAACTATACATAAATAATATATTACATAAATAATTAAATAATTGTAATTAAATACATTAATATTAAAATAATATATACTTAGGTCTTATTTTCTCTTATATTTTGTTAAAAAGTAAATGTATTACATGAATTTAAGAATTAATTAAAAATTATTAATAAATGTTAATTGAATATTTTTTTAACATTTAAATACATAAAAATAAATTGAATTACCTACTTGTTTAAAAATACAATAACAACAACATTATTATTATTATTATTATTATTAACTGATTATTAGGAGTAATAATCAAATGAATAAATAAATTAATAAATAAATAATTAAATATTATGGATTAAATTAACACAATTACAACAATAGTTATGTTGGCTTCAAATATTTAGTTCAAAATGGATCTAAATAAAATCATTTTGGGAAATATTTCCTCCAAAATAATACTGCAACGCTGTCATATGTTTGTTTTGTGTTTCCTCATTGTTTTAGTGTCTTGTTTTCGTTGCTCACAGCCACAAAAAATACACTGTGCAATAATGACCTTTCTGAACTAACTGAAATCGCAGATGACAATGCGTATCAGTAAAACTTTTTCTTCAAAATGTTTCAAAGAGCATTTGAACTAAAGATAAAGAGGCTTGGGTGAGTTTTATATTTCCTCTGCAGAAAGAGATACAGGAAATGATGTCATCATGACTAAAAACACCATGGCTGTTAAAATCGGACAACACCACATTTCCTGCGCCCTTAAAACTCGACGTGAGATTCAGAGCAGCTGTGAGCGCAGGTTTATCGACTGCTGTTTATACAGCTGTAGTCTGGAATGATAACCAGCCACATGCAAAACCTGATCATGATCATTTGAACTTATTGCAATAATATGTGCACTTTAAATCGAAAATCATGTGGCCATTGTGGCTGCCATCATTGCATGTAGTATTTTGGTGTCAGATGCGTTGGAAATTAATATATCAGTCCTCTGCATGTTTCCTGTGACAGACTGCATGTCATGCAAAAGCCACAGACTCTTCTAGAAGACTTCATTGGCTTCTGCTTCTCAGAATGAGACATCGACAGTAAAAGACTGTCGAAATCAAACACGTAGTGGTTTCCCATAATATCTGTTTAAGTGATAAGACTGTTGTGCATCATATGATCTGAGGCATTAGGCCATTAGTTAACGTTTAACTTGCATTTCACTGATCTTTATTTCCTCAACACCTAAAATCATCCACGATACAGATGTCGAATGAAAAGGTGTTTTTCGCCTGCAAAGACTGAATGCTTGATTGCGTGTCTCATGGCGCCAAACCGCATGATTTCCTGTGTGACACACTCATTAGCTCTTCAGATTCCTTGTTTGTGCTACAAATAGTTGCTCTGTTTCATGCTCATTATACAGTATGCATTATATTATAAGCATTATAATATGAGTATATAACATGCATTATATTATGAGCATATAATATGCGTTATAATATGAGTATATAACATGCATTATATTATGAGCATATGCATTATAATATGAGTATATAATGTCCATTATAATATGGGCATAGGATATGCATTATATTATGTGTATAATATGCATTATATTATGAGCAACATGCATTGTATTATGGGCATAGAATATGCATTATAATACGAGTATCTATATATAATGAGCATATAATATACATTATATTATGGGTGTATATATTATGCATATTACATGCATTATATTATAGGCATATAATATACATTATATTATGGACATAGAATATGAATTACATTGTGAGCGTATGCATTATATTGTGTATGCATAACAAGCATTTTATTATGGGTATATATTATGCAAATATATTATGAGCGTATACAACCCAAATTCCGTAAATGTTGGGACATTTTTTTTAAATTTGAATAAAATGAAAACTAAAAGAATTTCAAATCACATGAGCCAATATTTTATTCACAATAGAACATAGATAACATAACACGTTTAAACTGAGAAATTTTACAATTTTATGCTCAAAATGAGCTCATTTCAAATTTGATGCCTGCTACAGATCTCAAAATAGTTGGGACGGGGGCATGTCTACCATGGTGTAGCATCTCCTCTTCTTTTCAAAACAGTTTGAAGACATCGAGGTTATGAGTTTCTGGAGTTTTGGTGTTGGAATATGGTCCCGTTCTTGCCTGATATAGGTTTCTAGCTGCTGAAGAGTTTGTGGTCGTCTTTGACGTATTTTTCGTATAATGATGAGCCAAATGTTCCCTATAGGTGAAAGATCTGGACTACAGGCAGGCCAATTCAGCACCCGGACTTTTCTACTACGAAGCCATGCTGTTGTAATAGCTGCAGTATGTGGTTTTGCATTGTCCTGCTGAAATACACGTCATCTGGAGGGGAGCATATGTTGCTCTAAAACCTTTATATACCTTTCAGCATTCATAGTGCCTTCCAAAACATGCAAGCTGCCCATACCGTATGCACTTATGCACCCCCATACCATCAGAAATGCTGCCTTTTGAATTGAACACTGATAACAAGCTGGAAGGTCTCCCTCCTCTTTAGCCCGGAGGACATGGCATCCATGATTTCCAACAAGAATGTCAAATTTGGACTCGTCTGACCATAGAATACTTTCCCACTTTGAAACACTCCATTTTAAATGAGCCTTGGCCCACAGGACACGACGGCGCTTCTGGACTATTCTGGACCGTGCTTTAGTTGGCATCTGCAGATGGCACGGCGGATTGTGTTTACCGACAGTGGTTTCTGGAAGTATTCCTGGGCCCATTTAGTAATGTCAATGACAGAATTATGCCGATGAGTGATGCAGTGTCGTCTGAGTGCCCGAAGACCACGGGTATCCAACAAAGGTCTTTGGCCTTGTCCCTTACGCACAGAGATTTCTCCAGTTTCTCTGAATCTTTTGATGATGTTATGCACTGTAGATGATGAGATTTGCAAAGCCTTTGCAATTTGACGTTTTGCAAAAGGAACATTGTTTTTAAAGTATTCTACAATCTTTTTCTTTTACAAACAAATTTGAAATGAGCTCATTTAGTGGATAAAAGTGTAAAATTTCTCCGTTTAAACATTTGTTATGTTCTCTATGTTCTATTGTGAATAAAATATTGGCTCATGTGGTTTGAAAGTCTTTTAGTTTTAATTTTATTCAAATTTAAAAAAACGTCCCAACATTTCCAGAATTCAGGTTGTATATTATGCATTTAACAAGTATTATACAGTATTATGGGCACATAACATGCATTATTTTATGGGTGTACAGTATATATTATGCATATAACAAGCATTATGGGCACATACAATGCATTATATTATGAGTGTATAATATGCATTATATTATGGGTGTATATATTATGCATATAGCATGCATTATATCATGGGCACATAATATGCATTATATTATGAGTGTATAACATACATTATATTATGAGCATGATAGAGGTTGTAATATGTGCTCATAATATAATATGCATTGGCAAAAGATAATTTTAAATGGAAAAAGTAAGCATTTAATGTACAAATGTGCAAAAATATACGTAATAGAACACGTGCATTATGCATTACTGAAATTGGTTAAAATGTGTTACTGTTAATGCAAGATAATATCATCCATATTCATATGAAAGAGATCATGAGGGAGGTGTTGATGATTACATGAAAGTGTGTTTATTGGCATATAATTCACAGATCTCAAGGTTCCCGTCACCCCTCTAGCAGATTTAAATGTTATACACATAACATTTGATTACATGTTCAGCCATGAATAAAAGAGCAGTCACATCAAGAATGATAACTGTAATGAAAACTATATTAGCATCTGCATCACTGGACCATAATGATTTGTTAATTATAAGTGTGCACTTCAGTTTTGTCATCTGTTGCTTTAAATAATTGAGCACTTTAAAGTCGGATGGATGTTTTTATTGTTCATCAGCTGTAAAAAAAATAAATAATAATAATAAAAAAAAACATTATGCTGCATTATGCTATTCTCATCATTATCGTTAATTAATATTTTATTTATATTTTTCTGATATCATATTAATTTTAGTTTTAGTTAAGTTTTAGTAATTTTAGTTTGTTGTTGTTTTTTTTAATAATTCCATTAGTTGTTTTTTTTTTTGTTTTTTTTTTTTTTAGTAATTTTTTGTATGGCTTTTGTTTGCAGGCACAAAACACCTTTTCACAATTTTCTTTTTAAATAATTTTTAGTCATTTTTATTTCAGTTTTAGTTTTAGTTATTTTAATACATCTTCATTAAACTAAATAAAAATAAGAAATGTTGCCTTGGCAACTAGATGAATAAAAATAAGTTTAATTTTAATTTAAAAAATTTCAAGTAACAAAAATGTATGGGCATGAATGGGCCTCAAGACTGCATTTTTTCAGAATTAATCTGATTTTGGGGGAATCTAAAGTCTCTCCATCTTAATCAGCTCCTGACGTTCAAGAGGTCTTCAAGAACTCAAAGTAAAGCCTTCAAACCTAAAGTCTTTCTAAACCTTGAGGAACTTCTCTAACTTCAGTGCTCATGTTTGGCTAAAGCAGAACTGTGTCTGTTTGCACAAACTAAAGTTCCTCTTTGTCTATGGCCTGTTTTTTTTTTGGTTTTTTTTCTCACATAACGGGATAAATCAAGCACTCTTCACACACTTTAATTCTGTCTCTCTGTCTTTCCACGTGAGAATATTCAATCCTCCAGAACTCTTAGAACAAGAGATGATTGTGTGTGCGACTCTGATACGAGAGCAACATTCCTCAGCTGAAAAAAAAAAAAGCTAATGCTAGCAGACTTTTTTTCCACCCCCTAATATGGTGAAAGGCCCGCGCGGCAGTGAGATAGTTCAGTGCTTACATCATCAGCGGCAGCGCTATGGAGTGAGGAATTCTGGGGGAAAATGTGTGACGTTTCTCTGAAAACAAACCCATTCCAGTCTTTTACAATAGATAAATATTACAAAAGCCACAGCACCTCCCTTATTTATGCCCTTATAAGGGACTGATTTTCACATTTTAGCACTAATTGGACGGAAAATGTTATGGATTTCTGTGGAATAGATTTAAATCAATGGTGCTGAGAGGATCAGGCTTTTATTGGCTTTAGATGGAAGCTTGATCAAATTCAACCACACAAATATGTTTGTGCTTGTCTCATTGCACTGCATCTGCATTATTGCACTGTATAAAATGTTTAATTAATGTATTTGAATGCATTCATACAGAGCCATAAAAAAAAGTAGGGAATCATTAACTGGATCATTAAAAGTGTGTTTTACAAACCAGAATGGAGCCATTTGATTAGATGAGAGGATCTGAAAAATAAGAGGAATTCATGATGTCGGCTGAAAGCGAAAGCTGTTTCAGAATCAGATATCATGGTGAAAGATTATGTAGACAAACTCTTGTTTAATAACATGCAATATAAGACATGCAAACTAAGACTGTGAATGTGGATTATGAACACAAACAGGGTTGATTTTGTTTTCTTGTTGACTGCAGCTCCATTAGTCTTTGTCAGATCTGCACAGAACCAGAGGCCAACAATTGAGCCGCTCATCATAACACTCTACACATCCCTCGTCTGTTCATTTATTAAATATTTTGATAATGATTTAAGTTTCCAATAAAAAGTGAAGTACTCTGTGTTCCATTTTACACATTTTGCATTGCTAAAATCCCCCAAATCAGTGCAAAAGGTCTGCAGGTTCTGTTTTTTGTGAAAGTGGAGAATTAAATGACATGTTACTGAACACCGCCCTTCAGTCCCTTCACAATGCTCTGGTAAATGTATTGTTCTTAAAGCCATCATACATGCTTCACCGGCATGAACCAAATCCTTTCCCTCTCTATTTAGTGTTATGAATGGGTTTTGATTTCAGAATAAATCCAGGTATCATTTGACTCTGCAATTTGACTTTTCTATTTACAACCAAAACTAAGTAGATCACTAATAGGGTGACCAGTTTCACAAGGTGTCTCTTTTCCCACAGTGAACCAATATTTATAAGGTATATATTTATGCAGGTATATATATGAAGAGTTCAGATCCAAAAGCCTCTAAGTGTCGTCTGAAATTTTCAGTAACACTTTAGAATAGGGAACACTTATTCACTATTAACTACGACTTTTCTCTCAATAAATTCCTAATTTGCTTTTTATTAATAGTTAGTAAGGTGGTTGTTAAGTTTAGGTATTGGGTAGGATTAGGGATGTAGAATAAGGTCATGTAGAATAAGGCATTAATATGTGCTTAATTACTACTAATAAATGGCTAATATTCTAGTAATATGCATGCTAATAAGCAACTAGTTAAGAGACCCTAAAATAAAGTGTTACCAAATTTTCTTCTAAAATGAGCAATTTTATCAGACTCATATATATATATATATATATTTCAAAAGGACATATACATTGACCATAAAGTGAAATTACTGTACCCATACATAAGAGCCTGATAAAAATGCTCATTTAGATGAAAATTTCAGATGGCACTTAGAGGTTTTTGCATCACACTGTAAAAACTTGCAACATGGGGCCATGCATTATCATGCTGCAACATGAGGTGATGGTCGTGGATGAATGGCACAACAATGGGCCTCAGGATCTCGTCACGGTATCTCTGTGCATTCAAAATGCCATCAATAAAATGCACCTGTGTTCTTTGTCCATAACATACGTCTGCCCATACCATAACCCCACTGCCAACATGGGCCACTCGATCCACAATGTTGACATCAGCAAACCGCTCACCCACACGACCCCATACATGCTGTCTGCCATCTGCCCTGTACAGTGAAAACCAGGATTCATCCGTGAAGAGAATACCTCTCCAAAGTGCCAGATGCCATCGAATGTGAGCATTTGCCCACTCAAGTCGGTTACGACGACGAACTGCAGTCAGGTCGAGACCCCGATGAGGACGACGAGCATGCAGATGAGCTTCCCTGAGACGGTTTCTGACAGTTTGTGCAGAAATTCTTTGGTTATGCAAACCGATTGTTGCAGCAGCTGTCCGGGTGGCTGGTCTCAGACGATCTTGGAGGTGAAGATGCTGGATGTGGAGGTCCTGGGCTGGTGTGGTTACACGTGGTCTGCGGTTGTGAGGCCGGTTGGATATACTGCCAAATTCTCTGAAACGCCTTTGGAGACGGCTTATGGTAGAGAAGTGAACATTCAATTCACGGGCAACAGCTCTGGTGGACATTCCTGCAGTCAGCATGCCAATTGCAGGCTCCCTCAAAACTTGCGACATCTGTGGCATTGTGCTGTGTGATAAAACTGCACATTTTAGAGTGGCCTTTTATTGTGGCCAGCTTAAGGCACACCTGTGCAATAATCATGCTGTTTAATCAGCATCTTGATCTGCCACACCTGTGAGGTGGATGGATTATCTCGGTAAAGGAGAAGTGCTCACTAACACAGATTTAGACAGATTTGTGATCAATATTTGAGAGAAATAGGCCTTTTGTGTACATAGAAAAAGTCTTAGATCTTTGAGTTCAGCTCATGAAAAATGGGGGCAAAAACAAAAGTGTTGCGTTTATAATTTTGTTCAGTGTATATACACATACACACACTATATAATGTAATGTAACATTAAGAAAATAAAAGGCAACTTAAGTGCACTTAAAGAGAAACATTTTCATGACTGTTTCTTAAAACACACTTAAGTGCACTTTGTAAAAATGTCAAATTAAAAGTTTTACTTTGAAGTATTTTGTCTGATTTTAAAGAAGTACATTTATTTTGATGAGCTGACTAACATATTAAAGCACATGTTCTTGATTATAATCTATCTTGATCATGTTATTTGATATTGCATGCAAAATTAATATTTTTAAAAGTACTAAATTTCAACTTCATCATTATGAATGTGCAATTACAAATAGATTTAAATACATGGCATACACATTTCAATAGAATTGAACAAAATATTAGTTTACCATAAATGTTCAGCAGTACACTTTGTTTCAAAGACAATATAGAAATTAATTATGAATTTACATATAAGGATGTGCTTAAGTACTACTTAAGTGTGTCAAGAAAGCACTCAAAACTAATTGCATTTAATATAAATTTAAACTACAATGCATTTTAATATATTGTAAACTATGCGAAAACATTACATTCAATTCACACTTAAGTATATTCTTTTAAATTATATTATAATTACTATTTTTAAAAGTATGCTAATTTTTGCAGGTACTTTCTCGCTGTCTTTCAGCAAATCAGCTTTCAAACCACTTTGAATGTGGATCAGAATTTAGATTCAGTTTTATAAAGTTATTTTTATCTGCTGTGATCAGACTGGAAAATACTACAGTGAGCTTAAAGTATGTGCATGATAAGCCAAAGCTTTCATTTCAAAATATGTATATTAATGACACACACATCTGTTTTTAGTAACTCACAGTGAAAAGTCATTTGATTTTTTAATTGTTTTTGCTTCATAATACCATAAGACTAGCTGAACATTCAGTATTATGGTGTGAATAGGCCTCTTTAAAACTGCAGATTGGCAAAAGGTTGCGATGAATTTCCCAGGAATGCCATTGCTGTGGAATGATGATTGTATTTTAATCTGGAGAATATGGACACGACTGTTTGGCAGAAAAGATTAAAAAAAAAAAAAAGAAAAAAGAAAAAAAAGTGGTCTATTGCATAAGCAACAGCTTGACTGGCTGCTGTTGTGAAATGCCCAGAGATTTAGGTCAGTACCTCAGAACAAGGTACTTTTGTGGTTTGAATGTTAGTGTCATAAATTCAGCTGTCATGAGGCTAAAAACAAAACATTACAAACAAAGATATAGCTTTCTAAGGATATTTTGACCTTTCACCTGTATAAAGGTTTTTGATGCTAACAGACAAGGGTGTAGGTTTGATTTTGGTATTGGTGGGGACATTTTCTTTGGATTGTTTGACTACTCAAATGAGAATATAGGAAAGTATAACTTAATTTGTTTCCTTCTACCTAAATTTCACAATCATAAACAAAAATCTGGCCCTAAATTTCTCTTTTCTTTATTAAAAGTTGATCTAGACAAGTACATAGAAACTATCAAAAGCTCTGTTAATCCTAAAGCAATGAAAATTGCATCTCTATATTCATATGTGTCCTCTTAAGGTTAAAAAACAAACAAACAAAAAAACATAGTAGGTAAGGTAACCACATGGTTTTGCTACATTAACCACAATGTAACCATGGTATTTGTAGTAGAACTGTGGTTATACAAAAAACAAAAAACAAAAAAAAAAAAAAAAAAAAAAAACACCAAAAAAAAAAAAAAAACTTGGTTACTAAACTGGTTAATTTTCTTAAGGGATTTGTATTTGTGTATTCTTTATTTATTTATTTATTTTTCTTTGTTTTGTTTTCATAACTGTACTGCCTTAAGTATGGAAGCCCATTTCCGCCACTGAATAAAAAATAAAACAAGGTAATTGTGACTTTTTCTCTCACAATTCGGACTTTTTTTCTCGGAAGTGCGAGATATAAACTCGCAATTGTGACTTTTTTTCTCAGAATTGTGAGATATAAACTCTTAATTCTGAGATATAAACTCGCAATTGTGACTTTTTTTCTCAGAATTGTGAGATATAAAGTTGCAATTGCGAGATAAAAAGTCTGAATTGTGAGATAAAAACTTGCAATTCTGAGATATAAACTCGCAATTGCGAGAACTTACTTGACAGCTGTTATTAAAATAACGCGATAGAAGCTGCCTCAAACTCAGAACTATAAAGAAATGAAGAATGTTGTGTCTGAAAGCTGTGCTCCCGCACCCTGCCCGGCGGTAATGATACTGTCCAACCGCGAGCGCAAAACACAGAAATGGAGAATAATGAGTCATTTTTATGTTTCTTCAAAAATCATATTCGGATGCAACATTCATCTAGTTCATTTTGATAGTGCAAATTGAACAAAGCACTGCAAAGCCTTACACAGAGAGTGGTTTCCTATGGTGCGAGAAAGTCAGAATTGCGAGATATAAACTTGCAATTGCGAGAAAAAAAGTTAGAATTGCGAGATATAAACTCGCAATTGCAAGAAAAAAAGTCACAATTGCGAGTTTATATCTCAGAATTGCGAGTTTATATCTCAGAATTGCGAGTTTATATCTCAGAACTGCGAGTTTTTATCTCACAATTCGGACTTTTTATCTCGCAATTGCAACTTTATATCTCACAATTCTGAGAAAAAAAGTCACAATTGCGAGTTTATATCTTGCAATTGCGAGAAAAAAAGTCCGAATTGTGAGAGAAAAAGTCACAATTACCTTGTTTTATTTTTTATTCAGTGGCGGAATGGGCTTCCATACTTAAGGCAGTACAGTTATGAAAACAAAACAAAGAAAAATAAATAAATAAATAAATATACACAAATACAAATCCCTTAAGAAAATTAACCAGTTTAGTAACCATGTTTTTTTTTTTTTTTTTTTTGTTTGTTTTTTTTTTTTTGTTTGTTTGTTTTTTTGTATAACCACAGTTCTACTACAAATACCATGGTTACATTGTGCGCAATTCTGACTTTTTATCTCGCAATTGCGACTTTATATCTCACAATTATGAGAAAAAAAAGTCAGAATTGCGAGTTTATATCTCGCAATTGTGAGAAAAAAGTCCGAATTGTGAGTTAAAAAGTCGCAATTACCTTGTTTTATGTTTTATTCAGTGGCGGAAACAGGCTTCCATACTTAATGGTTTGATGTTTTGTACTGTTTAATAAAACAAAGAAATCAGGAAAAAAAAGATTCTTCGTGATACACGCTCCGAAGTTCCGATCTGAATTAAAACAATCATGAACCCACTCCGAAGTACTGATCTAAATCAAATGATTCGCGATACGTGATCCAATTGGATCGCTTTGAAACAGTGACTCATTTTGCGACACAGTGATTTAACTGATTCAGAGTTTCAAAAAGCTCCATTTCACCCATCAGTATACGTGCTTTTTAAAATCACTGCAAGCGATGTTGAAATTCGAAAATGAAAGTGAATCGTTTCAACTGAATAATGGAAGTCGTGAGTTTGAATCAATCAGAGTAGTTCCAGCGTAAATGACTCACTCAGTTGAATCGGCTTGTCTGTTCCTCCGCTTTTCGTGTCTTCAGTCATGTTTACACGACACTGTGAGCACTACTACTGGCTTAGCTCACTATTTTTATGACATTAACTGAAATAAGTGAAAAAAGTATGATGTTTACAATTACAATAAAAATATTTCTATTCCAAAGATACCATCCAACACAAATCTACAAACATGTTCAGGTGAGGTGACCAGTTTACTGCTAACTAGTGAAACACTCCATAAATATGACGAGCTGCAGCTCAGAATACATGTTAGAGAAACACTTGTCGTGACACTTTGTTGATTCTTGTGTGCAATGACAAATGATGCGGAACAAAACAGCAAGATGTTAGTAAGTTTAAAGTCATGGAAGAGCTGTTGACTGGCTTGACCGAAAGGCAAAAGATATTTCCACATGTTTTGGGTTATTTTTAGAGCTCGTGAGAGACAAAGATATTTCACATGATGAGTTTAATGCTATCAGTTCTTTTGGTCAGGGCTTTATTATCAGTTTTCCCATGAATATATTCTGGAAAAAGGAACATGCCATCAGAAGTCTAAACAAACATCTTTCCCCTGAAGAATTCACGACCAGATGTGAAGTGTGGTTTAATTTAGCTGTGCAGGACTTTCCTTTTGTCAGGAACTGATGCACAACCACCTACTACAAGTCTTGAAAAAATAACGCATGTGTGAAATGACACAAAAGCAACAGTGTAGAACAACAAGATCACTGTTTTCTGGAATTGAAGAGGTTGTGATTAATTTATAGTGACATTTAAAAGTAATTTTTTTAGACTCCATTGGGTCTACAGAATATTCATTATTGATTTTTGTTTATTAATATTTAATATTGCTGAGTAGACTTCTGAGCAAGTCATTTAAGTTCATGGAAAATAAACAAAAATCCTTTTGATTTGGTTGTTTGTCTCTGTTTACACTATTCTCCAAGTCTCCATTCTGTTAAGTTTTATGTAAATAATGCAGATATACAGCTTAGATACTGTAAGATAACTGATTAACCAGAAAACCACCACATTTTAAAAAAGTACAGCTTAATGCTATCTAAAAATGCAAAACTATCAACTGGAAAACCAAATTCGGAAACAAGAAAAGCAAGAAAATATTTTAATTTCAGATGGTCAAAGTCCATTTGAGTTAATAGAGTGCAACCGCGACGCCCACTTTTCAGAAGTCCTGGGTCACATTCACTTTCTCCAGAGGGATTTCACAAAATTCTTCAATAAAGAGCTCTGATCCATTAAACCAAAGCAATGAATCACAGATTAATCACAATATTGCAAATGTTGATTTTAAACAGCCTAAGAAAATCAGGAAAAGAAAAAAGGTAACACTTTATTTTAAGGTGTCCTTGTTACACATGTACACATTACTCGTTACTTACTATTATAATAACAATAAATTATGCATAATTACATGCAAGTAACCCTGAGCCAAACACTAATCCTAACCCTAACTATATAGTACATGTACAGTAGTTAATTAATATTACTCAGTACTTAAATGTATAATTACACTGTAACAAAAACAATACATTTTAAATATATTGCATAAAATTGATAAGACATTGTGTACATGCATTAATATAAAGTTTGAAATAAGAGGGACATTTGCTCATGTTAGTTTCAAAATAGAGACCATGAATTTCTGATCTGGGATGTGTTCACTGATTCTTGGATCCAAATGCGACATGTAATGAGATTTCTGGATGTCTGACGTGAGCTGCAGTTCTTCTGGCTGACTGCAGCCTGTGGAGCTTCCTTTCTTGGCCCTCATTATAGAAACCTGAGTGTTTGTATCTCCATGAGCACATGCTGTTCTTCCTGTATTTCAGACTGAATGCTATCTGCATTTTGACTATGTTGATTCAGCAAAGATGCACTAAATTGATCAAAAGTTACAGTAAAGACATTTATAATGTTACAGAAAATCTCTGTTTCCAATAAATGCTGGTCTTTTGAACTTTCTATTCATCAGAAATCCTGAAAAATAAAATGTATCACAGTTTCCACAAAAATATTGGCCAGCACAACTGTTTTCAACATTGATAATAATCAGAAATGTTTCTTGAGCAGCAAATCAGCAAATTAGAATGATTTATGAAGGATCATGTGACATCGAACATTGGAGTAATGATGCTGAAAATTCCGCTTTGCATCACAGAAATAAATTGTATTTTACATTTTATTCACATAGAAAACAGTTATTTTAAACTGTAATAATATTTGCCATTTTTTACAATATTTTTTGATCAAATAAATGCAGCCTTCATGAAAAAAAGTACCAACCTCAAACTTTTGAATGGTAGTGTATGTGATTATCTATGAATATAAATGATTAATATATGAATAAACATCAAGTTCTGATAGACTTTGATCATGTATTTTCTAGTTCAGTGTGGACAGTCATTTAGTTACACTAATTAACTATATTACTAGGCAAAAATCATTATGATTATTAATACGAATAAATATAGCTATTTATTGAACATTAGTATATTCCATCATATTGTTAAAACAATAGAATTTTACATGAAATGTCATTTCCGGAATGGCCACATTTACTGTTGCTCAGCGAAATTGAGTCATTTCTACATTCAGGAAAATTTTAAAAAATTTCAGCACGCAGATTTCACTCGTGTTCACACAAATTTGTCAACCCAAACAACAGAAAGATGCTGGGTTTGAAAGTGACTGCAATGTGTGAGCTGTGCTTCTTGACAATAGACAATTGACCTTTTTGGCAGCAAAACTGCGCTGAAATGTGGCTAATGTGAGCGTACCTTTAGTCAGCGATGAGCTCAACACAGATATCAGTATTATCTGAGCGCGTCTGCCTGCTCTTACAGCAGCAGCCGTCACAACACTGGCAGATGGCAGCTCAGCACCCGTAGGCCAAAACCGCTCACAATCACTGCTCAGTGTGCCTGACGACACACACACACACACTCAGCTCAGCGTGCCTGGCATTAGCTTTCCTCTGCTGACACATTTGTTCAAAACCACACACACACACTTTATAAAAACTAGTGAGCTGCCTTTTTGAGTACTGCCTACATAGGGAGCTACCTTCAAAGGGAGCGTTGTAACTGATGGAGAATATCATACAAATCACCAGAGCTCTCTTTTGGAACATGTTGGGAATACGCTTATGATGCTTGAAATGTTCCCTAGGTAGACAGCTCACTAGGTTTTGGAACAGATCCCGTATAACAGAACTACTATATACAGCAGCCCCTCTCTTTCAGGGCAAGTAATTTACTGAATACAGTCTGGGAGTATGTAAGGAACAATAACAGTGACTGTTGTGTGTTTTTGGCACATACAAACACACTCAAACGCACTCAAACACCAACACACACATTGCTTTCAGTTAGCTCTATTTCTATGGACCGTCTGCTGGTGTGAAAGAACAGATTCATTCTTTGCCAAGCAAAGACGGTCATATCTAAATCAGCTTCAAAATCACTGAGAGGGAGCCCTCACCATTTACCACTAGAATTTGGATGATTTTTATAGACTTGCTGACAATTAAACGCATAAATAAATTTTATTTATTTATGCATTAAGCTTCTGGCACTCAGATGATTGAATGATTATAAAAGCATTGAATTTTAATTCAAAGGTGGATTAACATGCTTTAAATCTGCAGCACTACTAACAGTAGAGAAGAAACACATCATGAGAACTGCAGTGAACTACAGGAGGTCAGAGATCGTCTATTTTAACTGGTTTCCTCTCAGGTGCGGCTATTGTTACCAGCTCTGTGAAAACACAGCAATATTTAAACCTGCCCTGTGTGTGAACATGAACAAATATGCAGAAAAAATGTCTAAAATTATCTTGTGGACTCATATTGAAGGAGGTCCCACTTAGAACACCCAAGCAACCACCTAGACAACCCAAGAAACACCTACAAATATCCTAGAAACTACCTAAAATATCCCCAAAACCACATAGTAACACCCTAGCAACCACCCAGAAAACTGTAGTAACACCTAAAATGCCCTAGCAACCATCTACCCAGCAACCGCATAGCAATACTCTAGAAACCACCAAGAAAAATCTTGCAATGCCTACAAGCATTCTAGAAATTACCTAGAAGACCCTAGCAACTACATAGCAACACCCTAACAACCACCTAGAAAACTGTAGCAATGGCTAAAAACACCCTAGCAGCAATCTACAATATAATACCCCGGCAACCAAGAAAAAAACCCTAACAATGCCTATAAATATCATAGAAACCACCCCATCATAAAAACCCTGTATAGCAAAACACTAGTATCCACTCAGAAAACTGTAGCAACACCTAAAAATGCCCTCGCAACTATCTAATCTAGAATACCACAGCAACCACATAGCAACACCCTAGAAACCACATAGAAAAACCTTGCAAGCCACCATCTAGAGATGACCCAATGAACATCTTAACCACTTATAAACGCACCAAAAAACACTGACTTTTTGTGACAGTCTTGTTATGCATAAGCATCTACAGAAAATGTTGAAATGTAGTTTGTTGTTGCTGGTAAAAGTGAAGTGTTTAATCACGCAGCACCAAACTGGACCCAGTTTGGTGCTGTTTGAACCCAGTATAATCTCAGCTTAGCCAGTGGTGTGTATCTTTGCAGTTCTGTTTGGTGGCACAGAAATGATACACTGCAGCTTTAATAGTGTTTACAATCTCATAAATACATGAAAACATTTTTTTCAGAATTGGGAGATGTAAACTCGCAATTGCGAAATATAAAGTCAGAATTGAGATATAAACTTGCAATTGACTTTTTTTCTTGCAATTGCGAGTTTATATCTTGCAATTCTGACTTTTTCTCAGAATTGTGTGATACAAATTTGCAATTGCAAGTTATAGTCAGAATTGCGAGATATAAACTCATAATTCAGACTTTTTTCCTCACAATTCTGACTGTTTTCTCGCAATTGTATATTTATATCTTGCAATTCTGACTTTTTTCTTGCAATTGCAAGTTTATATTTTGTAATTTTGACTTTTTTTCTCACAATTCTGACCTCATACACTGCAGCTTTAATAGTGTTTACAATCTCATAAATACATGAAAACTTTTTTTCAGAATTGGGAGATGTAAACTTGCAGTTGCAAGTTATAAAGTCAGAATTGTGGGATATAAAGTCGCAATTCTGACTTTCTCGCAAATAAATTTATATCTCGCAATTCTGACATTTTCTTGCAATTCTGACTTTTTCCCTCGCAATTCAGAATTTTTCTCACAATTGCAAGTTTATATTTCAATTCTTTTTTCTCACAATTCTGACTTTTTCACCGCAATTCAGAGTTTTTCTAACAATTGCAAGTTTATATCTCGCAATTCTGATTTTTTTCTCACAAGTCTGACTTTTTTTTCCCCCTCACAAGTCATAAAGTCCAATTCTGAGGGGGTGGGGATTCTTACAATTGTGAGTTCATATCTCACAATTCTGAGGAAAAAAAGTCAGGATTGTGAGAAGTCAAAATACCTTTTTATTTTTTATTCAGTGGCGGAAAGGGGCTTCCATAGTTCCCTATATGCCGTCTAAAAATATTTTCAATGCTGTCAAAAAGCTGCAGATGTCTGATAACCTCATCACAATGAAACTGCTGACAGAAAAGGCATAGCATAACCATCATTTGTAATGCTTCAGACCCGTATGTTTCTCCCAGTCAGGTGTGTCTAATGTTTGCTCAGCGAATTAGCGTTAAAAATTAACTCTGACCAACTAACCAGTATTTTAATGTTGGCCAGGGGTGGATCTTGCTTCAGGAAGTTGCAAATAAAGTTGAAATCACACAAACAGAAGCAAACCATCACTAAACAACTTAATGATAGCATCTAGACGTAATCAGCAACTTGGCTACAGAATCCTATAAAGTGAGATAAGGAAAAAGAAAAGAAGAGAAATAAAAGAGGAAGAGGAATTTGTTTATGTATTATGAAGCACATAAAGTCCTATTTGTTGATATCATAAATGCTTGGAAAAGGGCAAGTACAAGAGTTACAATCAGTGTCTGCTATCATAAACACAAGCTAAAAATAAACCATAAACATTTAGAGCTATGTGAAAAGTCCCCTAGATGGTGAGTCCAACAAGATGTTTATGTATTTCTATCATATCACTTTTTTTCATGCCATACTAACGTAGAACAAATTCAATAGGCCTTAGCTAGAGATAGTTCAACTCTTTTGTGTTGCTGATGGAGATAAAAGTGTCCAAAGGCAAAGTGAAGGAACATTAGATGTGGTAATTGTGGATCTGGCGGATTAAAACACCATTAACAGCTCCAGATTAGTGCTTATCCACTTTAAATGAGGGCTTAATGATGCTAATGCCTCTTGAACAGACTTTGCAGGAATATTTACCATTTGCTTCCAACTTTATGCTCAATTTGAATTGTAGTTCGACTACAAGCTTAATGTTACAACGTAAAGGTTTGATACAATGTAAACTCATTTAAAAACTATTAAATCTGTGTATCACTGAAAGACTAAATCTCTTTTAAAAACATCAAAATTCACATTTCATACCAAATCAAAAGAAAAATAGAATATGGACAAAATATGGATAAACAGACTTAAAAGTACATTTTGCAAAAGGAAAAAAAGGCTATTTTGAGGACCGTTAGAATTTCATTGCATTATGAGATTTATTTATACAATTGAGACAAAATAACTAAAACATTAATTATGAGAGTTAAGCACATCTTCACATCAAATCCCCATTATTATAATGCAATTAATGTAATTTATAATTCTCATTTGTGATTTTTATTAGACTCACTGTAATACAATTAAGGCAGTATAAAAAAATATATATTTTAAATTACATATGTAATTGCACATCAGTGCAAACTAATGTTCTCAACTGCCATGTGACTTTCAATTATGCATTTAAATGATGTATTATTCATTACAAACAAATTCTTGTTTTTGTCAGAAAATACGGTTAAAAGTCATAAGAAAAATTTTAAAGTTTGTAATGATTTTATTATTATTATTATTATTATTATTATTATATTAACTGATTTTTAGTTGACTGACAAGAAAAAAATTCTAAAAATATCCCATGGAGTGATGTTGAAGGAGGGACCACACAGAACACAAACATCCTAGAAACCACCTAAATATAACTCAGCAACCATAGCAACACCCTAGAAACCACCCAGAAAACCCTACAAACATCCTAGAAACAATGTGCTTGATTGACACAATGCAAACTTTAATGTTTTTTTTTTTTTTTTTAAACAGCTTCTAAGTCAGATTAATTTCTTTCTTGTTCCTGTTCTTGTCAGTTTTGTGAAATTCACCCTAACAGTCACTTAAATAGAAATCAGAATTAATGTTATTTAAACCTCAAGAGTTGAACCTAATTATTAAGTTCTGGTAGGCAGATAATGAGTTATAAAAGTTAGCTACTTAAATGTAAATAAATACAAGAGATTATAGTTCAGATTGTACAGTGGTTGAAGTGTTTCTGCACTCAGATCTTTTATGATGTGCAATGATCTTCAGAAAAGCTCTCCAAACATAAGGAAAGCGTTTGTGTTCAGGAAAGCGTACTGATCTGGCCATTATCAGCAGTTCCAGAGTTCAGCAAATATTGCGTCTGTCCTTGACGACTATTGACCGAGTCCTGGCATGTGCTGAAACACATTTGCTCCGGGGCACTTTTATGGGTCAGATGAAGTCACAACATGCCAATGTGGGTCAATAGTGGCCAACATTCACTGAGACAAGAGATCCTACAAAGATTTGATTAGAACAATGATAAGACTGAGCTGCAGGAAGGGTTTGAGATGATCTTTGTTAATTATTTAATTACTTAACTCAGTTTGTTTTGCTATCTAAAGTTAAAAATGCTGTACTTTATGTGTAGATGAACTTCTGAACCACAGAAATGGAAATAAATACACACATACATACGCAAGTTAATTTTTTTTTTTTTTTTTTGTAGATGTAAAACCTGAAAATTGTACATTTGTAATTTCCAGGTCTGCAGAACACAAAATAGTTCATTTAAAAATGCCATTATTTTTTGTTAATGAACATTTTTTCTGGTCATGCTCCGTTCTAAAATGTAGAATTGGCTAAAAAATTTTTTTTTTTAAGGCATAAGAGTAGACTAAAATTAATTTTACATGTAGGTGTATATAATTTAGTTTTGTTTTGTTATCTAAAGATAAAAGTGGTGTAATTTTTCCTGTTCCCACAGTAATGAAAAACCTGAAAATTGTACTTTAGTCATTTCCAGGTCTAGAAATCACAATAACGAACAAAAAAAGGGCAGCTATTCTTTGTTGATGTACATTTCTCTGGTCATGCTCAGCTCTAAACTATATAACTGGCAAGAAAGTATTTTTTAGGTATATGAAAGGTCTAAAATAAATTTTACATTTAGGTTTACATAATTGAGTCAGTTTTGCTATCTAAAGTTAAAAGTTCTGTACTTTTCTTTTTGATATATAACTTAAGAATTGTACTTTTTGTAATTTAAAAGCACAAAATATTCAATAAAAAAAAAAGTAAAATATTCTTAATGTATTTTTCTGCTCATGCTCAAAACTGAAATGTATAACAAGCTAGAAATTGTTATTTTAATTGCAAAAAAGACCTATTTCTATTTATTTATCTGTTTTTAAAAATCCTCATCTAGTAATTACAAACAAATTTATAAAATTAGTTGAATTACTTAAAGTGACAACAAGCCAACACAGCTGAAAGCGCAAAAGCACAGAACAAACATTTAAAAAGATGTCCATCTGAATATTACAGATTTTTATTTGCATTACAAAACAAAAAATTGTGCATTCCAAGACGTCATCATACAAAAAAAAAAAAACACTGCATGACTTTAAAGCATTTGAGCAAGTCAACCAAGGTCACGAGATGTTACAAGAGTGAGTCTCTGTTACGTGTCACTCAAACTCCTAGCCCCGCCCCCTCGCCACTTCTCAAAGCAGTGAAGCTTCACGCCAGGCTCCGCCTCCTTCTCATCCATATCAACAAACTTCATGAGAATATCAGTGGTGCGCTTTACAAAAAGAGGAGTACGTGGGCACAGAAACATAGGGCTTGTACGGACGTCTGCATATTTTTGGTTGTCCAATCACAACGCGACTTAGGTCATATTTTTCCGTTAAAAGTTAAACAGCGAGAAGACGTGAAAAAGAAGGCAATGTGGAATGTACAGTGCATAGAAGTGTGTGGAGCGAGCTTCATGATGAACCCGCCTGTTTCTCCTGTTCGATGGCTGAAAGACAAGAGCACAGTGTTATTTGTTAAGCCTCAGGTTTATGAGCATGCTTCAGAAAAGATGTGAGAAATCCTACTTTCTTTAGACGGCAAAGGATTTTTCTCCTGAGTTTCTGTTTTCTTCAGCTTGGTTTTGTCGAAGCTGGTCACCTCCTCCAGATTTGGTTTGTCAGACATGTTTGCAGTGGGTCTGAAATCAAATGACAGGAAATGGCTTGCTGTTAATGATGACACGCACACAAAGAGACGAATGCACGCAGAATCAAGGCCTTATGACTAACACAGAGGCATTCAACATTAATATTCACATTAGTGGGCTTTTCCAATCCTTTGTTTCCCTGATCTGTAGTCTTTGGTATCCTAATGTAACAAAATGCACTTAAATGTGCTTTTCAGAGATAATAAAGAAATGCAACAAAAAGAACAAAAGCTAGAGTCTTGCTTTAATGCTATAATGTAATAAGTGGTCAAAGGAAACGCTGGTGTTGCATCACAGTCTTGAGTATTTGGTATGTAACCACCGCCCTTTCCTGCTCATTCGCGCTCATATTTCACTTCATATCAACATTTCTATCTGGAAAAAAAAAATCATTTTAGCTTTTGCAACGATCTGAGTATATTTCCAACTCGCATTTATGCAATATTTCCCATTTTGGCGCATTGAATAAAACTAATCAAGCTCATCATTCCTGAACAAAGAAACTACAAAGAAACCCCATCTATTGTCTCTGATAGAGATATCCTAAGAATCACATTTTACATACAAGAAACTTTAATTTTGTCACATTTCCTGCTCGTGATTGTAAAACGGATGCATTTAAGCTGTGATGCATTTCGCCAATTATGCATAAGAGCGAAACCAGTTTATAAAAATGCATTCGGATTGACATTATAGACTGTAATCTAAAAGATAAGGAACGCTATATTGGTGCATTCTAAAAGGAAAAAGCGCTTGTCGTGCTCACCAGAGTCTGTGGTAGTTGAGTGGTTTATTCTCCAGCGGATGCAGCAGTGCGAGCAGAAGCGCAGAATCACTGCATTTATAAACGGAGATATGCAAATCAGCTGACTGACGTCACCGGCCCGAGAGCAGCGCTGCTCTTGTGCGACAGCGACATCTGCTGGACAACTACACCGAACAAAACAACTCATTGAATTTACAATTTTTTAAGATAAGTGGTTGCAATCAATTTATTTTAGCTACATTTAAATAAATTTAGTTGAAAGTTAGTCAACTAAATTTGTTTATTTAAATGTAGCTAAAATAAATTGATTGCAACCACTTATCTTAAAAAAATTTAGTAAATTCAATTAGTCATTTTTTTCAGTGTACAATATAACTACGAAATCTTTAAATAATCATAATTCTTCTTTCTTTAACGGAAAAATCGCAGGGAAAGTTTTTATTTTTATTTTTCTACTGAACAAAATTCAAGTACAAATATTTATGGCACACTTCTACTATAATAAATACTCTGGCATGGGGAAACGCAAGAAACGTGTTTCTTAAAAGCTCACAAGATCACAAACAAATATATTATCTTCTTTTTTTTTTGGATATTTTCTCAGGAAAGTCAGTTCAACAAGACCAGAAGCAGCAGCAATTGAGCTGTAAATTGATTATTTTGTGGAAATACTGCAAATCTCCTGCCTTGTATTAGGCTAATAACACTCTTATGGCTCTAAATGAATGAATGAATGAAGCATATTATTTTGTGTTAAGTAGGGCCATGCACCAGACATGTATAAATGAAACCGTATTTTAGCTGGCATGAGAGGAAAGCCGATATAGACCTTAACAGGAAGTGTGTGTGATCAGTTCCTGTTAGCTGCTAGAGACATTTGAGCAGTTCCTTGCAAAATTTGCTGCACTTTTTCATCATGTTATGATGAAAATAGGAAACAGATGCTCCTTGTTAAATGTTTTTGTTAAATGTTTCTTTGCATCTCTTCTGAGTGCAAGTTTACAAAGAGAAACTATGAAGTTTGAATTAGATTTTTATATTATTTGTTTTAATAGTTTGAATTTACATTTTTCAAGATTTTATAAGTGATATTCTACCTTTAAAAAATGGAAACAAGTAGGCTATAAAATACAACAGACTAATTAAATGAAGGATTCATCTTGTATACTAGTACTGCTTCTTTTCACTTTCAGTTTCAAAAGCATACATTTTGCTATAAAAAAAAAAAAAAAAAAAAAAAAAAAGACTGGAAATTTCCAGCCTTTTTTCATAATTTTTTTGAAGAAAAATATGAAACAGATGCTCCTTGTCAGAAAATCAAAAATACAACAAACTAATTAAAACATTAGTGAGAGTAAAGGATTAATCTTGTAGTCATGACAGCCCCTTTCCACCTGAAATACATCTATCAATTTTACAATAAAAAATAACTAACATGAAAATTTCCTGTGTGAAAATAAATCATACAAGTCGTATATTTTGTTTAAAAATCTTATAAATGTATGAGGTGGCAAGGGGGCCCTTTTACCCCACACACGGGACACTCGGTATTGATACAAATACTTCAGATAAAATAATGTTTTGTTTAATAATGTCTAAGTTAATACTTGTTCAAAACAATCACTTTAGCAAAGTTTGTACTATTTTCTGCTTATTTTTATGAATAAAATAATTCGTTTTTGTTCAATAAATATACTGTCTTTAAAATATGTTAATGTAAAACATTTTAAAATACAGAAACAAAATCATTTTAAAAAGTAAAGATTCTGACAGCATTGAAGGAGATCCCATAATAATTTAATATAGATTTACAGTAGTAACAACAAATGATATTTTATTATATGATATGATTAATATCATGTTTTTAAATATGATGGTTTCATTCTAAACATGGATATTATCTCTAATATGGACATCCAACATAATATATGATATTTACCATCTGAATCTAACCATGTCATGTCAACAAATGGAAAAGTCAGCCATCTATTAATTATCATGTTAATTACTGTGCGCCTTTAGCCCTGACAGCAGGGGCGCTTTTCACCCCAAATACCATACTTTTACATATGCTTTCGTTATTTAAAAACTGTTGCTTTAATTATCTTAAACAAAACTGAAAATCATACAGAAGACCTTTATTTCAAAATATATTCAATAGTTTTAGCAATTCTCATTCGCTACTTAAATCTACAACATTTTAAAAACCATTAAATATTAGATCAAGTAAGCACAGAATCAGCTTTGCGCTGCTGCGCGCGATCGTGTGAAGGATCAGACAAATTTGCACGTGCATCTTGAAAAGCAGATGTTTTGGAAAGTGCTACGCCAAGTTTTTCTGCCATCTAGTTTTTTAGAGGAAAATAATATCAAAGGCGCCTTTTACCCCGGGGCACCTTTTAGTCCCATTGTACCCTATCATTTTACATTAAAAGTGCATTAAAAAAAAACAACCTAAATGTGTTTCTTTTTCTTTTCTGGTGCACGTTTGTCTACTTTTGTTCTTTGTTTTCATTTTATCACAAAAATGTAGAATAACAAAATAATCATTTCATCGAGATTCATGCTTTCTACTACGTGAACTGAATCTATGCAATTCACAAATTGCCACAGAGCTCTGTTTCTGTAACTAACATGTTATTAATTTTGTTTCTGAAGCTCAAACCAGTCTATGCATTGTTCCTCCTACTTAGTGGTGAAATATCTGCTGTAGAGGTCGCTGTAAATGGCCTGGTTGTCCACTCGTATGGCGTTCCGCAGGGACTGCCAGAACCAGGCCTCGGCGGAGGGCGAATGCGGCCACTGGAGAATGCTGCGCCCGCAGAGCCGTCTGCGCAGCCGCAGAAAGTGCGAGTACTGCAACACGGGCTCCAGCAGCAGCAGCACGATCACGTCCTCGTTCTCCTCCAGAAGCCTCTGGTGCGCCAGGAAGATGGCCAGCTTAAAGGAGCCGCTGTTCACGTAGCGTTCGGTCAGGACGAAGACAGTTTTGCGGCTGTGCTGGATGCTCTGCGTCAGACTGTCCAGAATGGGAGAACCGGGAATCCAGTCCCGTTCCTCCAGGCAAATGGGCAGGAATCGCTCGCCTTGTTCCTCCAGCTGCACTCGCAGGTGATTGAGCACCCAGTCAGACACCTGCAACATCAACACTCATTGAACTGAACTGAATCAACACTGAACTGAATCTAGCTGAATAACGACACTGTTGTCTTCTGCAGAGCTGCTGAGTTCTGGACTGAACTCGTTTTATGATTGATGAACTTTACATAGTTACTGAACTGAACTGAATCAACACTGAGCTGAATAATGATACCCAGCTAACAAACTATGTTCTAAAATCATTTTGATAACATTTCCATTACATTATAAGAACGTTATTTCTGAATGTTCTGAGACATTTTTGAATTATTTCAAAAACGTTTTTTTCTTGTTTATGCAAAGTTTAGCAAAAACATTAAGGGAATGTTCCACTTTATAATTAAAAAACAAACAAACAATAAAAAAACATTGGAACGCTACTTTTTGAATGTTGTACATTTTGAAAAGTAGTAAATAGTAAAGTAAAAAAAAAAAAAAAAAAAACCTTAGACGACGAGCCAACTAAAACATTCCATGAAAGATGCATGAATAATTTGAGAACATTAATTAAGACCAGATAAGAACATTTAAAAATGTTCTAGGAATGTTTCAATAACATTATTATTAAGTTAAGAAAAATATTATTTCTGAATGTTCAAAGTGTCCAGATTTTAAATGTTTTAAAAACATTTTTTCTTGGTTTTGCAAACATTATTAAATTAATTATTAAATTAGCAACTTTTGAAAAGTTCTGAGAACAGTTCATGTTAGTTGGGTTTACATCGAAATTCAAATTTGTCTCATATTTAATGAAATTTGCATCATTGATTCTGTTGTTTTCCTGTTTTATTTTTGTTTTTCCTGTATTATTGTGCTCTGAAACTATCTGTATTGTGTAAATGCAAAATAAAGGTGACTCCACCTGTGTGTCCTTGGTGTCGTAGGTGATGAAGGCATCGTAGATGCAGCTGTCAGAGCTCAGTTGCTGATACCCAGTAAATCTGGCTTTCAAATAGTAGAATAAGTAGGAAACGTCCCAGTAGAACAGGTGCATTGCAACGGCCACAAAAGTAGTGCATATAATGCAAAAAGTGGAGAAGAAGTATGCCAGAAATGCCAGCTGGTCATCAATGCATTCTTTAATTTCAAAATTTATCACCGCTTTACCTTTCCTCTCTTCTGGCATGGCGCACGTCACTGCAGTCACCAATCTGGGGATCTTCACTTTAGTCTTGTAAATCCACAGAATGAATTCAAGTAGGTTGCAAGTGCAGTGGAAAGGGTTGCCATAGAGCGACAGCGTCTTTAGGTAAATCTCGGTTTCAGATGGAAACGTGGACTGGTTGATTGTTATGAGGAGGTTGTGACTGAGATCAAGCTTCTCTAGGTTTACTGCTCCCTGGAGGAATCCACTGGAAAGCTTGTATATTCGGTTGCGCCGCAGATCAAGGAACTCCAAAGAAGGAACATCATTTGACAAGTTACTAGATATTTTATCGATGTTGTTGTTACTTAAAATGAGCTCTTGAAGATGAGGGAATTGTCTCAACATTTCCCAGCTAACGTTCGTCAGGTGATTGTGGCTTAATCGCAACCTTTGAATGCTTTTGGGAAGATTTTTATAAATCCTGAAAGGGATCTTCTCAATGTAGTTATAGGATATGTCAAGATGGGTCAGATTGGTCAAGTCTTTGAACAGCCTATCGTAAGTTCTGTCTTTTAACCTCCACATCTTGCCGAGGCTATTGAACTGGAATTGCAGCTCTTGAAGAGACTTGCTTGACATGGTTTTGGTGGTTAACGTATAAATGCTATTGGAGCTCATATTTAACACTTTCAAAGAGGGCAAATATTTGAGAAAGTTCAAATTATGCGTCACACCTTGCACGGTGAAGTAATGGGGGTTGTAACTAAGATCTAGCACCTCAAGACTCTGTAACTCTCGGAAAGCATAATCGTATGCCAGGTCAATTTTGTTGAAGGACAAGTCCAGATATTTGAGGTCTGGAAGCGATGTGAATTCAGATCCATTGGGAGCCGTGGCAAAGCCATTTCTTGAGAGATTGAGGCAAGATATGTTCCCGTAACTCTCAAACTGTTTAGGAGAAATTAAGAACAGGTTATTTCGGCTGAGATCCAACACACGACCGGTGGCGTAGCACTCTGGTTTTACAAGATTTTTTGGAACGTCAAACGAATTTCCTTTAGGATAAGGTTCTGACATGGAAGGCATCATGGATGAAGATTTTAAACCAACGCCTGCATCTTTACGCAACTCTCCATTTACGGTCACCGGGTAAAGTCTGTTTTCTGAAAGATAGATTAGTTTCACATGTTGAAATTTTTCAAATATTTCCGCTTTTGCACGAACAATGAAGTTTACTCCTACATTCAACACTGACAGATTTTGTAAACCAAACAGAGAGCTGAAGGTCTCATTTTGTATTTCTTTAAAAACCAAACCACAAAGGTGCAGCGTCCTCAGCGAGGTTAAGTTCGCAAAGCTGGGCGATAGTTTAACTGTGTTGGGGTAAGCCTTGAGAGCATAGTTAAACGAGAGATCGAGTTTTGTCAGCAGTGGAAGATTATTCAAGAAAACATTATCTTGAACAGCATCAAACAAGAAATTAAACGACAGGTAGAGTTCCTCGAGCTTTGAGATGTTTGCCAACCAAGTAGGATCAATTTTCTTGATCGAATTCCCAGCGAGGTGCAGAATCCGCAGCTTTGCGAGGCCAGCAAAGGCTCGTGGATGAATTTCAATGGAAACATTTTTACACGGAATGCATGGATATGGAGCATTGTGACATCGTGGGCAGTTCCCTTGGATTTTTAGACTTATCAGATGGTCGAGTCCTCGGAAATCATGCTCTCCGACGTACGATATTCTGTTTGAAGCAAGCTCAAGTGTCATCAGTGACACAGGTAATCCTTTGGGGACTTGAGTTAAGTTGTTGTACGACAAAGTAAGATGTTTCAACCTGGTCAGGACAGAAAAACTCCCGTCTTCTATATGATAATAGCTTGAGCAAGGATTCCAGTAGTAGCAGTTTCTCGAAAGGTAGATGAGTGACAGATTTTGCACATGCCTGAAGGATGTTGAGTTTAACCGGGTGATCTTGTTCTCTACCAGCTTTAGTTCTCGCAGATTCTTTGGAATATCTTTTGGTACGTCCTTTAGACCGATCCCGTTGAGCTCCAGTGTACGTAGCTTGGTCAAATTCGAAAACACCCTGCCGACGAGCAGAACCTCCTTATTCTTATTCAGCCAGTTTAGATTTAGATTGGTCAGATTCACCAGGTCTTGAAAATTTGCTGCTGTTAAGTTCTTGATCTTGTTCTCAGATAGATTAAGGTAGGTTGTGTTTGGTAAGAATGCTGGAACCTTTTTGAGTCCACGTCCATGGCAGTCGACCACAACTTTCATTGTGGTTACATTTTCATGTATATCGCAGGGTTGAGTCTTCAGACTTGTCGTGTCCATTTGACAAAGGGCTAGTGTGATCTTCAGTGTCATAATGAGCCAGACGTCTAATTTTATCAACTGTGGGATATGAAACCCAGAACTGTTAAATGGCATGGAGCAATATGAATAAAAAAAAAAAAAAAAAAAAAAAAAAAAAAAATTTAGCTTATTAAATCAATGCATTTTTATATTGTATTTTATATGCAATTGTCTTTGTAACCATGAATAGCTTATGCAAAAGTCTAAGAGTAAGGCGTCTAATTTTATCACTGGTGCTAAAGTGAAACTGAGCAATTATTATTGCAAATCAACAAAACATTTTGGTGAACTATACCGAAATGATTTAAGCAATGCATTTTTATGTGCATGACATGCATTTGTCTTCATAACCATGAACAGCGTATGCAAAAGACTATAAAAGCCATACACTTGCATCCAAGCTCATCTCTTTAAAAATCAATTATATATCATACATAACAATGAATAACCATATAGGAAAGATACATACTAGCTCATTAATTGAATGAAGTGCACTTCCTTACCATGGTAGCAATGCCTATTTAATGTCCCGGTTCAAGCTATGCAACGCGTAGACCCAAAATAAGCGGCGTCTGGTAATGCACACACAGTTGCATTTAGGAAACAGGAAGTTTTGGTTTAACAGTTAAATATTATTTTAACACTAACAGCTCTAAAGGCTGCTTTTGTTCGGCACCTGGCAGTCCACTGACTAATATAAATCGTTCAGTTTCTGTTTAATGCAGTTTGTTTGATGTTTTTTTCATTAGTCACATCTTACTGGTTGCTGTGTGGATCTGTGCAGCCACAAAGATTAAAGTGGTTTCGTCAGCTGCCAGAATAAGTGAGGAAGTTCTGCCTACTTTGTTCCTTCTCAGGGAAGCAATGGCACAAATCACATGCACATTTACAAACGTTACAGGGGCTCTCTTTTGAAATTGAAACTGGAGGAGTCCTTCTTTGTATATCCCCAAATTATAATTTAATTTCAAAACACAATCCCAGTGTTTTCAATATCAGGTTTATACTCAGCTTGCTTCATTATATGTAGTTCAAGGTATGGAAATATATTTTAAAGGTGAAGTGATTTTTTTTTCAGTGGTAAGAACAGTTTCCCATATCAAGAATCACTATATGCCATTGTAATGTGCAGAGTCACTGTAAGTCAAACATTCGCAGGTTTATTTCCTTATAAAAATGAAACACTGACACTGTGGTCACTGTAAAGCTGTTTGTTTGAGTGTTATTTTTAGCGGTTCCGTTTGGAGACACTACTACCACAGAAATTTCACACTACGTCTTTATGACTTGAAATTTAATAAACAGCATTTTTCTAAAGTTATTGATTTGGGCAGAACAACAAATTGCCAATTTGCATATTCTCTGTGAAATTATAGTAGTATAATAGCATATAAAATGCACTTGTATATTGGGGATTTCCACTATATATGATTATGATGAAAATTTAGTAACACAAAGCCTTTATGCATAATGCATTATAAAAGTATTCATAATGCACATTGTAATGAATTATATCTTGTCATAAAGTGTTTTGACCAAAGTTAAAATATTTGCAGTTTCCTTGTTACAAATGAAATTGGTCATATGTTTCAATGCATTATACTTTAAAGGTGTAACAATGAATAGATAAGTATAACAAGGTTTTAAAACTGTGGTTGCAATTATTCATGAGATCATTCAGTGCATTAGAAGGCAAAAATAACGCATTAAGAAACTTTTATGATTAATTATATTTTAAGGCTTCAGGTGCTACTGAAAATTAAATTCTTATTATTTAAGGCACTATATAATTCAACTATGTAACCCTTTTTGGTAACACTTTAGAATAGGGAACATTCACTATTAACTACGACTTTTCCTTCAATAAATTCCTAATTTGCTGCTTATTAATAGTTAGTAAGGTGGTTGTTAAGTTTAGGTATTGGTTAGGATTAGGGATGTAGAATAAGGTAATGTAGAATAAGGCATTAATATTTGCTTAATTCCTACTAATAAATGGCTAATATTCTAGTAATATGCACGCTTATAAGCAACTAGTTAAGAGACCCTAAAATAAAGTGTTACCCTCTTTTAACCTTCATTAACACATGCACATAGATTCTGTTTTTGTGACATTATAAAGAGGTGAAATTGTTATTTTACCCATAGATCAAGGCTACTTATTAAATATATATCTAAGAATATACAGTTTTTGTTTCGCTACCTCATATTTAAGGCAATGACACGTTGCTGTGGTTTTCTCTTTTAATCACTTTCATACCGGTCCCACGAGGACCCTGGGTAACACGTCTTTGGAGACCAGGGGAAAAGCAGATGCCTCGCAGCGTTTCATTTTTGAGTAAACTGAAATATACTTAATACTGTACATTGATTTGTTAGCATGAGATTTAAAAATCCTTTGTTCCAGAAAACAGCAATTTCTAAAATATGATGGAATTTTAGTTTGGATGACAGGATTAATAAAAACATTGTAATTTAAGACTATAATAATTTGACCTGGACAATTAAAAACAACATTACAACAACAAAAAACAACAACAAAAAACATGATTAGCATCCTGATTGGTGAAATGACTGTAAGGATTTACAGTAAAGCATAAAATTACTTAAATTAGCATAAAACTGCTACTACATACTACTAAAATAAACCTGAAATAATGAAAAACTATATACATTTAGTCATTTAGCAGACGCTTTTATCCAAAGCGACTTACAATTGGGGAATACATAAAGCGATTCGTCTAGAAGAGGCAATCAGACAGAGGAAGTGCTTGTAACAACAAGTCTCAGGCATTGTTCAAATAAGTACAAGCTAGAAAGGAAAGGAATAAATAAAGAGAAAGAATTTTTTTTTTTTTTTTTTTTTTTTTTTTAGGATGAAGTAGTCCTGAAAGAGATGAGTTTTCAGTTGTTGCTTAAAGATTGGTAGGGATCCAGCATTCCGGATAGGGGTGGGAAGATCATTCCACCAGCCAGGAATGGTGAATGAGAATGTTCTGGAGAGTGATTTTGAGCCTCTCTGTGATGGTACCACGAGGCGTCGCTCACTAGCAGATCTCAGACTTCTGGAGGGGGTGTAGATTCGTAATATTGAGTGGAAGTAGGCGGGTGCTGAGCCTGTGGTTGTTCTATATGCAAGCATCAGTGTCTTGAACTTGATCCGAGCTGCAACTGGTAGCCAGTGCAAGGAGATAAAGAGAGGTGTAACATGGGCTCTTTTGGGCTCATTGAAGACCAGACGTGCCGCTGCATTCTGAATCATTTGTAGAGGTTTGATTGTGTTTGATGGAAGTCCAGCCAGAAGAGCATTGCAGTAGTCCAGCCTAGAAATGACAAGGGCCTGGACAAGAAGTTGTGCACCATGCTCTGTCAGAAAGGGCCTGATCTTTCTGATGTTGTGTAGTGCAAACCTGCAAGATCGAGCGGTCTTTGCAATGTGCTCTTTGAAGGTCAATTGGTCATCAAAGATTACACCGAGATTTCTGACCGAAGTTGATGGGGCAATTGTTGATGAACCTAACTGAATCGTGAAGTCATGCTGTAGGGTTGGAGTAGCAGGGAAGACAAGAAGCTCAGTCTTTGCCAGGTTGAGCTGTAGGTGATGTTCTTTCATTCATGCCGAGATGTCCGCCAGGCAGCCTGAGATCCGTGCAGCTACTGTTGGATCATCTGGTTGAAAAGAGAGATAGAGCTCTGTGTCATCAGCGTAGCAATGGTAGGAGAAGCCATGTGCCTGTATGATGGGACCCAGTGATGTCGTGTATGTGGAGAAGAGGAGGGGTCCAAGAACCGATCCCTGAGGAACCCCAGTGACCAGTTGATGTGCTTTGGATACCTCACCTCCCCAGGCCACCCTGAAAGACCTGCCAGTGAGATAGGATTCAAACCAGCAAAGTGGAATCCCAGTGATGCCCAGAGATGAGAGGGTAGACAGGAGGATCTGATGATTAACAGTGTCAAACGCAGCAGATAGATCCAGCAGAATGAGGACTGATGATTTGGAGTCTGCTTTTGCAATTCGCAGGGCTTCAGTGACTGAGAGTAGCGCCGTCTCAGTTGAATGGCCACTCCTGAAACCTGACTGTTTAGCATCCAGTTTGTTGTTCTGTGAAAGAAACAATGAGACCTGGTTGAAGACAACTCGTTCGAGTGTTTTCGCTATGAATGGAAGGAGAGAGACAGGTCTGTAGTTTTCAGTAAGAGAAGTGTTTAATGTAGGTTTCTTGAGCAGTGGGGTTACCCGAGCCTGCTTGAACGCAGTGGGGAAAATGCCTGTGAGGAGAGATGTGTTGATGATGTGTGTGAGTGCTGGTAAGAGTGTGGGAGAGATTGCTTGGAGAAGGTGTGATGGGATTGGGTCTAGAGGACATGTTGTAGGATGGCTGGAGAGGAGAAGTTTGGATACCTCTGCCTCAGTGAGTGGACAGAAGGAGAAGATGGGAGTTTTAGCAGTGGATGTGGTTGGTTGGAGGTCGTGTGTGTGTGGAGGAGAGAACTGACTACTGATTGTTCTAGTTTTGCCTGTAAAAAAAGTGGCAAAGTCATCAGCTGTTATAGAAGTGGTGGGAGGTGGTGGAGGGGGACAGAGGAGAGAATTAAATGTTCTGAAGAGGTTACGCATGTCTGGAGCGCTGTTGATCTTGTCGTGGAAATGTGAGGATTTGGCAGTGTGGACTTCAGCAGAGAAAGATGAGAGCAAGGACTGATACCTACTCAGGTCCGACGGATCGTTTGATTTGCGCCATTTTCTCTCTGCCGCTCTGAGTTTGGTCCGATGTTCACGAAGAACCTCAGATAACCAGGGGTTAGAAGGGGCAACCCGTGCTGGGCTGGAGGAGAGAGGACAAATGTCAAGACAAGAGGTTAAGGTCTGGCATAGAGTGTCAGTAGCTGCATTCACATCCAGAGATGAGAAGTGGGTAGGTGAGGGAAGAGAGGAGGATACTACAGAGGACAGATGTGAGGGAGAAAGGGAGCGTAGGTTTCGTCTAAAAGTAACCGGTAAGGGGGTTGATGGCACATGGGTATCAAAAAGTAATGTAAAAGAAATGAAGAAATGGTCAGAGATATGTAGTGGTTGCACCAGAATGTTATCTGCAGTGCAATTGTGTGTGTAAATTAAATCAAGTTGGTTGCCTGATTTGTGCGTGCTAGAAGTGGTAAGGCGTTTGAGATCAAATGAAGCTAGGAGTGAATGGAAGTCTGTAGCATAAGGCTTGTCTAGATGAATGTTGAAATCGCCAAAGACTAAGAGTGGAGTGGCAACCTCCATGAAAGAGGACAGCAGCCCGTCCAGCTCCTCTAGGAAGGTGGCTAGAATTTGGCCAGGGGGACGGTAAATTACCACAATCTGGAGTTTTATAGGAGCTGTTACAGTAATCGCATGACATTCAAATGAGTTGTAATTGCATAGGGGAGAGTGGGTTGAGTATGTCCAATTCTTTGAAATGAGCAGTCCAGTACCCCCACCCCGGCCAACTTGACGTGGGGTGTGAGAGAAAGAGAAATTGTTAGAGAGAGCAGCTGGGGTTGCTGAGTCTTCTGGACAAATCCAGGTCTCAGTCAAGCCCAAGATGCTGAGCGTGGATTGTAAAGAAAAAGCAGAAATGAAGTCAGCTTTGTTGACCGCTGACTGACAGTTCCAGAGACCCACAGAGAAAGAAAGAGGTGCGGTAGAAGATGTAGAGATAGGGCGCAGGTTAGCAGGATTACGTTGCCGTCTGCGTGTGATGTTAGAGCGTGGTTGAGAGATAACCGGAATGGTTTGGAAACACATGATAGAGGTGGAAAGAAAGAGGACAGAAAAGGAGAGTGTGTGAGGGAAGATAGAAATGATACTTAAGTTCGTTGCTCGGTTAAAGTCGCGCAGGAAAAAGTCGTTCGTCTTTACACTCGTCGGTCTTCACACGAGGAGGCTGAACACGACGCTTCCGCAGACGCTTCCGCGTCAGCGCACAGATATCAAATAAATACACAGTTTAACAGACTAGAGTGAAAACAGCTGTGGCCGGCTTCTGATTAGCCCAGCCAATAGCCCAACGGAGTGCTAATAGCTCAAGACGAAACTAACACTTACCGCAAGGAGCAAATGCAATATAAACGTTAAAAAAAAGAAAAACAGACAAAAAAAAAATTAAAACTTTAAAATTAAAATGAAAACAGGACATAAAAATAAATGTTAATTCAAAGTATTAATAAGCTATAATGGTATTGTAATAATAAAATAACACTGCTATGAATATGTATATATACACCACTACTACTACTACTACTACTAATAATAATAAAAACAGTAAAATGATCAATAAAATGAAGTACTTGTAAAAGTATTTTTATTTTCATAAAACCTGCATACATAATAAAATTGGTGGTGGTTGAAGAGAGATTCCCATATGATTGTAAAGCGCTTTGGGTGTACAGCAATACACAATGAAAGCGCTATATAAATGCCTCATTCATTCATTCATTCATTCATTCAAAATAATTAGCAAAATTCTGTTTTAATTGAAGCACAATCAAGTCAACTTTCCAAATATATGTCAACTACCAATGAATGAAAGTGTATACGTTAAACTCCATTGATATTTTTATTTGAAGTTATATGGACAATAAAACAAAGTCTACCAACTTTAAATTAAAGGTGGTTTTAGGAAGAAGCTTTAAAGCTTCAGATGTGTCAGCAGGTCCATGGAGTATGTCCCAATCACAGAGTTTCCTGGAAGAGTGTGTTGTATTGCTGACTCTCAGTTGCCATGACACTTCTGAGACTGAACCAGAAGTACCTCTGCGCTTGAGGGTTCCTCGGCCACTCGAGAACTGATTTTTTATACAACCTCTTTCTCAGTCTGAGGTACTTGGAATGACAAGGCATTTTCTCCAAGAATATCAGTACGATAACATCATTCCTTTCATCCATGAGTCGCTGGTGGGCCAAATAAAATGCCGTCCTGAAGCTGCCGCTCTTGATGTATCGTCCAGTCAGAATGAAAACAGTGCGTTTACTCAACTGTATGCTTTGGGAAAGGTTTTCAATGAGGGGACATCCAGGAACCCAATCCCGCTCTTCCAAACAAAGTTGCATCCTCGGGTCACCCTTGTCTTCCAGTTCAACGCGAAGCTCTTGCATGACCCACTCGTGAACGGCTGGATCAGTCGTATCGTAGACAACAAAAGCATCGTAGACGGTGCTGTTGGAGGAAAGCCGACGGTATCCCTTGAGTTTGGCCAAACAGAAGTGGTAGATGTACCAAACATCCCAAAGAAAGAGATGGCTGGAGATGGTGAGCGTGAGGATGCTAAGAATCACAGATGTCAGTAAAATGCAGAGGATGATGGATAGGGAGTTGTGTTGGCAGGCCTGGATGTTGAGGAAAATCACACTTTGACCTTTTTGGGCACTTGGTGAAGCACAGGTGACATCCATTGCGAGGCGCGGGATGTTCACAGATGTCCTGTTGATCCATCGGACAAACCACGTGGCATTGCAGGAGCACACAAACCGGTTGTTGTTCAAGTAAAGGGTCTGCAGCTGGTCTATAACATTTCCTGGGAAACTCGACTCATCAATGAACTGGATGCGATTGTAACTGAGATCCAGGACCTTGAGGCTGAATGCATCCTTGAGAAAATTGGGAGTCAGTTTCACAATATTGTTCTTGTGTAGAACCAGAGTTTGGATTGATTTCGTATAGTTAGACAAGCATGCAGGAACATCTGTCAGGTAATTCTCACTGAGGTCTAACAGTTTTAGGTTTTTAAGGTACACAAGGCCCTCCCAATGAAATGACTTTAACCGGTTGTTAGTGATGTACAGCTCTGTGAGGGTTTCTGGAAGACCTTCAAAAACGTCTAGTGGGATGAAGTTTAGGTTGTTGCGAGAGATATCAAGAGACTTCAAGGCCAAAAGTTTCTTAAAGTAGTTGGCATACCTTGTGTCTCCGTCTCTCCACAACATATCAAGACGGTTGCCTTTAAACTCCAAATGCTCCAGAGAAAAACTCTCCATTTCCGTGTTCGTAGATGTCGAGATTTGATTATCGTTCATGATTAATTTGCTCAGCTTACCCAGGCTCTTTGTAAAATTCAGCATGTGAGTTAAACCCTCAGCCACGAAGTAATGGCTGTTACGGCTGATATCCAGAACCACCAGGCTGCTCAGTTCCTGAAATGCTGAAGAGAACATCAAATCCAGACGATTGTCCGAAAAGTCTAGATATTGTAAATTCTTCAACTGGACAAACTCAGAACCGTTCAAACTCTGGCTCATGGCGTTCCCAGAGAGATTTAAACAATTCAGCTCTTCAAGATCCAGAAATCTGGAATGAAGGAAAAAGATGTTATTCCTACTAATATCCAATGTTTTTCCAAAGGAACTACATTCGTTGTTGAAAGGACTTGAAATCCAGAGTTCCTTGTCCTTGTATTTGCAGCTGCGTGCATATTCGTCATAAAGGAAATAGTGCATATCCTTCACTTCTCCATTGTGATACTGTGCACCTTGCGACATTGGAGAACTATAATGGTTTTCTCTGTGATTAGAAAGCAAAGTCTCTCCTTGAGAAGGCATTGAGATTTTGTTGTCGGACAAGTTGATGATTTTGAAGCTTTTCAGGTTCCTCAGGACACTGAGATGTGCTATCTTTATGAAGTTTGTGCCGAGATCAATGAGCTCCAGTTTGTTCAAATTAGCCAACGGTTGGATGTCTTCCTGTTTGAGCTCTTGAAACACATACCCTCTGATTCTTAGGACCTTCAGAGATTTAAGGTGATGGAATGATCTTGAAAGGTTGAGGGATGTAGGATACACCTGGAGCTCGTAATTGAAAGACAGATCCAACTCTTCCAGATTAGGCAACAACGATGGAAAGGAGGTGCATGTTATCTCCTTAGCCAAAAAGTTGCTCGAGAGGTCTAGAAGACTAAGTTGAGTCAGGTTTTGAAACCACGCCGAAGGGATGTTTGTTAAAGAATTACTATGAAGCCGAAGAGTCTTTAGGTTCTTCAGAGTCTTGAAGGAGTTTGGATGTATCTGAAGGGGAGCATTATTTGGGCATGGAACGCATGGGAAAGGTGCATTATAACAACGTGGACAATTCCCACTCAAATCCAGTATCTCCAGCTCCGTCAGGTTGTGAAAGTCCATCTCTGTTATTGTCTGAATATTGTTGTTGTACAGGTACAGTTCTTTGAGGCTGGATGGTAGTTGGTGGGGGATGTAGGACAAGTTGTTAGACTTCAGAGAAAGCAAAGTCATCTTGTCAAGCTGCACAAATGCATCCTTTTCAATATAATATGATGTGTTGCATGGGTTCCGGAAGTAGCAGTTCTGGCCGAGATACAGTGTTTGGATATTCGTCAGTTCTGTCAGATTCTCCTTAAGGATTGAATAAATACTATTCACCTCGAGACTCAGAAGCACTATGTTGGGAGGAAGGCCCTTGGGTATGCTGGACAGCTGGTTACCATCCAAATAAAGCGACTTGAGGTTCTTTAGCTTCCAGAAGGTGCCGTTGTCAATCGTCAAGCTCTGGGTGCAGACGCGGTCTTTGGGACCAACCTTGATTGGTACGCAGTTGCAGCGCAGGTCAATCTCAGTGATGTTCTGCAGTTTGTAAAATGAATCATTCGTAATATGGGGTATGTGGTTGATTGTTAGGGTCAAGTTGGTGGTATTCGTTGGGATTCCCAAAGGAATTCCGGTTAGTTCTCGTTCAGTGCAGTTGACGGCGACCTCGCTCCCGTTACTAGCCAGAGAAACATCACACTTCAGACTTTTGGGGTACCACTCGGCTGCATCCAGCAAAGAGATGAGACCAGCAAAGATGATGAATGTCTTCTCTGTCATCTGAAAGAGGAAGAGAGTGTGTGTTAAAATGTAGAATAATGATAAAATAGACTCATGAGTCATTCACAAACTTATGCACTCATGCACTCTCAGAAAAAAAGGCAAATGGCTGTCACTGGGGAGGCACCCTTTCAAAAATATATACATTTGCATCTTATGTACCCCTAAATTGTGCATATTTGTACCTAAATGGTACATATAACATTTTGAAATGGTACCATAAGAGTGTATGAAGTTTTTTTTTTTTTTGTGAGCTGTAGCAATGGATAATGGTTATGATAATATTATGAGCTCCATCTGTGTTAAATTACATTTAGCTGGATTCAGATTTATGGCATTAGCTTGATAAAGGACTAAATGTTTTTTGCCCACATATCTACCGTTTAACACATTTTACATGTTTACAGTAACTCCGCTACATACATTTTCCCCCAAAGCAGTGCACAAAATGTAAAAAATAAAGATTTTGGTTTAGCTGATATTTCTGGCACGGTTTTAAATATATGAAAATAATAAAAATTTTCAAACATTCAGGAAATAAACTAACATTTTATGAATATATTAGCTGCATATTAAGAAAAAATACACTTGCAGTAACTACCTCAGAGCATCTTTGTTTTGAGACACAATCACTATAGGAGAGAGCTGAATACTGTAAATGAAATAAACATTCAATTACTCACCATCTTCATCAGTCCTGGGGTTCTTTTTTGACGTTCGTGACTTGTTCGGTACTTTTGCTGGATTTTCAAGTTGCACACCCTGTGCTACTTGAAGAACAGGTGTTATTGAACAATGTTAAAAAAAAAAAAAAAAAAAAAAAAAAAGTGAGAGTGGGTATATTTAAACGTAACTTCCCCTTGCAAACAAAGTTGTTCTGAATCTTTTTCCTTGTAATTCTGCAAAGTGATTATATTACCAAACTACTACTTATCAGCATTGTTATCTTAAATTTTTATGATGTATATGGATGAATTATATGTTATTAGAACAATATTGTCACTGAAACGCCACCATAAAGAGGAACATCATTACTTTCATCCTTTATCTCAAGGGACGAGTTTCTGTACTAGAGATTAAGCAAAACAATGTCAGGGGTTTGCTCAGGTTCTGCTATGATTTCCTCATAAATGAAAGCAAAACCAGAAAAAGTGAAGCACTTCAATTATGAAATGATCAAAAATATTCTTTCTGCCCAACATAACAGTTGCTTCTTCAGCACACAAGTACAGGAAGAAAAATCAGAGAATAGAAAGAGGAAGAACATTTCAAACAATGTAATTCACATGCTATTTATAAATTAATTACTGGCATAAGATAGGAAATAAAATGACTCAAGAAAAGAAAGACAGCACAAAGATCACAATTTTCAAGCTGAAATATTTAATGAAGATGATTCAAATGAAATACATTACGATTATTATTTAAAGGCAACATGAAATCAAAATGGACCTATTTACTTTCTTAAATTACTTTCCTGGTCTTACTGTGAACAATTCTTAAGTGCAGGTTATTCTAAAAAAATTATATTTTATATATATATATATATATATATATATATATATATATATATATATATATATATATATATATATATATATGCAAAATGTGGAAACTTCACCTCACAAACTATTCATCAAACACTCTCTCCAGCAAATCATGGATAAAATTCTGTCCTACACTTTTCTTGAAGACATTACACTGGGAAATACATCAGATGACAGTTGTTAAAATGGATTGAGAATGACACTTCATGTTGACTTTAAATTGTTTAAGCAAATGTATGCATTAGCCAGTCAAATAAGAACAGCAAATGAAACGGTGCAAGTTGAGAACAGAATTACAGTTTACAGATCATATAGTGGCTTAAATTTATCTTATTTTTGAATGTGAAGCTCTTCTGGTATGAAGACTAAAATAAACACATGGAACAAAACGGATGCGTCTATCAGGTGCTGTGATATATATATTGTCTTTTAAAAATTTTATGTATTGTAGAATACTTCCTTTTCATTTTACATATTACACAAAATATACACAAGCACTGTTATCACAGTGGATCGTAATGGCCAGATTATCTCGATCTTCATGACAAACGTACAGTATGCGTGATATCATATGGCTTTACTATGGCTAAATAAAAGCAGTGATTTTCGACATATGGCCATTGCTGCAACCAAATAACAGCGTACCGAATGCAAATGAAGTTTTGCTTTGGTCATCAGAAAATCTCTTTCCAAAGCTTCCACGCAAAGTAAATAAAGGGACTTCCCGAATTGCTCCAACTAGCGCTTCGAAATGTCCTTTTGCTGCTTAACAAAAAAATCCTCAGAGCATAAAAGCCCCGCACATGCAGTCTTAGAGAATGTGGCTAAAAGAGACATATTAAGTGACCAGTGCAAGAATTTCTCAGAGCAATGCACAGTTCTTATGCCTGGATTGTGTGTCGTCCAAAGGAATCAGGAGATGGACTTGCCTTGTTCCAATGCTTGTTGTCTTAAACTTGTTTTCTGTGCTGACTTCTGTAACGTCAAAGCATCTGTCATTCGCTTCCATTTCAGAAGATTAAAGTCAACAAGAAATCAAAATTTTATCCCATTTACTTTCTTAATGTACATTCGTGTCATTCCAACTCCTTCCCTCCAACCATTCTGGCACAAAATGCCTACTTTTCACAATCCAGTTCTGGCGGATACATCACATTAACGGAAGCCAAATGGGTTTTGGGTTTCATGTTGACTTTGGGAATGACAGTGTTGTAATCGGCTCTTTCAAGGGTTGATTGGGTGATTACGACCAGTTTCCATAAAAAGTGTCAATGCTTCCTGAGCCAATAGTTGTCTTATTAAGATTCCTTTTCTGCCTCCCTGAGGCAACCAGAGCGGGGGTCATTTGAGGCCAAGTGCAAGAATAAACAGGGAAGCATTCAAGACCTCGGATCACCTCTGGTTTGGCACATAGGAAACTGTGCTATGAATGAATATGGACATATCATGAGAGAAGACGACGATTCTTCCGTTTTATCTCCATCTGCAGCATGCTACACTGGGGGAGGAAAAAGAGAGGGACATATTAGTCGGTCAGTATTCAGTCTCATAATTTCATGCTTCAGGATATCTGAAATCCCCTCAAAGTTCCTGCTCATCCTGATTCAGCATGATAAGGTAATGACTGAAATGAATGACGTCAATGATAAGCCTGGGCAGGATACTTCGGAAATGTTCTACACAAGGCTTAATGTTCAAAATCAGGAAATTCTAATTACATCCTAAAACTTAAAATCTGCAAAATAGTAATTCCTGATTTGAAGGTGAAGAGGTCCATGTCTGTGCCACTAATGGTACTGTATAGAATTGCAATCTGACTTTTTTTTTTTTTTTTTTTTTAGCAGAATTACAGCACACTGACTCTGAAGAATAAATAGTTTCACTTTTAATCAATATTAAACATCATTTTAATTCATTTGCACAGCTATTTTCACAACACAAAAACACTGCACCCTTAAATGTACTTTAAAACGGTAGCGGAAGGGATAGCGGAGGTAAAGTCTTGGATGTCTGCAAATTTTTTGAGTCTTAATGAATCGAAAAGAAAGGTCATTCTATTTGGTCCCTCTGAAATGAGCGATACGGCTGGAGTTAACTTGTGAACATTAAGCCCTTTTAGGAAACATCAAGTAAAAAATTTGGGTGTGATCTGTGATAGTGCTTTAAAATTTAACTCTCCTAAGTGAAGTTGTCAAAGCTAGCTTCTACCAATTAAGAATGATTAGTAAGATCAAGAATTTTTTTGCACGTGTAGACTTTGAGAAGCTTATTCAGGTTTTTATTTTTTTTTTATTATTTTTGCAACTCACTTTATTACGGTATTCAAATAAAACTTTTGGACAGATTACAAATGGCTCAAAATTCAGCTGCAAGACTACTGACAGGTACTCGGAAGTATGACCACATTACCCCTGTTTTGAGATCGTTGCATTGGTTACCAGTACCTTATAGAATTAATTTTAAGATTTTAATTTTTGTTTTTAAATCCCTGCATGGTATAGCCCCTCCATACACTGCTGATCTTATTCATGTTCAAGAGTCAAATAGATCATTACAATCTAATGGACAAAATCTCCTACATGTTCCTCGATCAAAATTAAAGTTCAGAGGTGGCCGCGCATTTGCGGTAGCTGCCCCAAGGCTTTGGAACAGTTTGCCAGTGTCTTTGCGACAATTATCATCTCTGAATGATTTTAAGAAGCAGTTAAAAACATTTTTTTTTCACTAGCCTTTGATCAGGGATGAGTGCTGAGGCATTGTCGCTGTAGTTACCCTTTTGGGTATGTTTTGTATGTTGTGTATTGATGTTTTTTCATGGTTATTTATTATTTGCTATTATTCTTTTTGTTATTGATCTTACTGTACAGGACTTTGGTCAACTTAGTTGTTGTGCTTTATAAATAAAGTTGGAGTTGGATAGTTCACCCAAAAATTAAAATTGCCATCATTTACCCATCCTCATGTTGTTCCAAACCATTCCTTTCCTCTGTTGAACACAAAAGAAAATATTTTGAAGATTATGGGCATTGAGTATTTTTGTCCATACAATGGAAGTCAATGGCTACCAGCAACTGTTTGGTTACCAACATTCTTGGAAGTAGTAAATGACAATTTTACGTTTTGCTGAACTACCCTTTACCTGCAGTTCATCTACTTTAAGTTAAATGGCAATGCTTACAAATACTATTGACATCCCCTTGAACTTTTTCATTTTTGTTGTTTTACTGCATTGAATCACAAAGTACATAATCTGGTCAACAGAAAAAAAAGTGAAAACGCATCTCTATGCAAGTACTCTACAATAATTAGCATAAGTATTCATCCCCTTTTATAATTGGCATAAGTATTCACCCCCTTTTCATATAATGTCAGAATTCATCACTGGTGCAACCTTTTTATTGTATGTCAAATAACTAGTTAAATAGCCTTTGTGTACTCAAGGACTTTCAATTGATTGTAGCATAAATGAGTCAGCACTGTGGAAGACCATGAAGAAAAAAAAACCTCCATGCAGCTCTATGAAACAGTAATTGAAAAGCACCAGGCAGGGATTTTCATGTCATTGAGCTTCCCTTGGAGTAGCAGTTAAATCGATAATTAAGAAATGGGAAAATATATGAGACAGCAGTAAATGCACCAAGAGCAGGGCGTCCTCAAACTGTGCGTCATCGTGCAAGGAGGAGACAGATGAGGGAGGACACCAAGAGACCAATGTTACAAGCTCCAGACTGTGCAAATAACAACTGCTGCTGCCGCTGAAGAGAAGCTACTGTTAAAAAAACGTCATGCAATATCTCAGATACAGATATGTCAGAAGACTAACCTATCAGACTAAACAACATTTTAATGTATAATCTGAAATACACCATGTCCACAGTGAATCATGCTGTGAGGATCTTTTGAAGGTTTTGAGGCTGGAGGGCCAAATGAATGCAGCAAAATATAGGAGTCAGCAAGACACCTGGAACTCAAGGAGAATCAGATTTCCAGCAAGACCCCAAGCACAAAGCCAAAGATACACAGGAAAGACTTCAAAACAACAACATTTATGTCCTTTAGTGGTCAAGTGTTTAGGGGCCAGTTGCACCATCTGGGTACAAGTTATAAGTTACCCTAGATTCGACTAAGGAGTGCTAAGTTACAACTTACTGTATGCACTACTAAATGTTTTTCCATTGCACCTGTAAATTTAGTTGAAACAACTATTCATAAACAAAATATTTACGGAAGACTCCAACCAGGAGTAACGGTTGGAATAAAATATCAGACTGAATTGTATCAATAAGCTCTTGTTTTACCTGACAAACTTCAATTCTTTAGACATACAGTATATGATAACTTTGACATTTAGACTTGATTACATTTCAAGAGAGACAACATCATTTCAATAAATCTCTTTTTAATGGCTCTTCAACACAAACCTGACCTAAAAAAATAATGTAAGTTGTGCTTTTTTTGTATGAGTATTTATTTATTGATTATTAATTTCAAAAACAGTTTCATGATTAAGTAGTATCATATTTCAGTGGAACTGCATTTTTACCATTAGTTACACAATGCAAAAGTTAGAATCAAGAATAAACTGACTCACAGCATTACAACAACTTCTTACTAATATGAAGGCTGCTATTGGATAATTGAGAATGAACATCAGGTGATTATGAATTATTTTAGGGAGAGCTGACCACCTCTGTTCTCTGTTCTATGTTCTGCCTCTAAAAAAAAAATGGTGCATCAAAGTACAGACTTAGTTACAAACTAACTAGTAGTTACTAAGCCTCTAATGTGGACTTTACATTTCAATTAAAAAAAAAAGAACCCCCAAACAGCTGGTGCAACTTGACCCAGACCTGATCGCAGAGAATTAATGTTGCATGGCCTTCATGTAACCTGACGCAGCCTAAGCATTTCTGCTAAGATGATTGGTGGGAAAAACATATTCATGCAGATATGAAGTTAAACTGTGAACTACACCATAACACAGACTCAAGGTGAAACTACTAAATACTTATAACTGTTATACATGTTTACACAGAAATAGGTTTCACTTTGATATGAAAGGATGTTGTTTTAGTTGATCAAATCCTAGATTCCATGTTGTAGAAAAAGAAATAGCCAAGGGGTTCTTGATTCTACTTTTTACAAGCACTGTATGATCAGCAACAGCTTGAAAGGCTAGTTTTAGGGAAGTTTCCCCAACACTATGTGGGACAATTAGTCGAATTAGGTTAGCTTCAGTTTGAATCAAGACGAGGGCTACAAAAACCCTTAACTTGCTCACCAGCTCTAACTAAATGTTAAATGATTCAGATGCTGACCAACAATGTGAGTCACTAACTCCACATGGTCAAGCGCTGCAGTTTCTACATAGCAAAAATGAACAGATAGATGACGGTGTCATTAGGTTAGTTAAATATCACATTTGACAAGTTAAACTTTCAAGCTTGCAGTACCTGTAGTTTCTCTGATCTTGGGCAACCTTTGGCATCCCTCTCGGCCTGACTCTTGGCCAGCCTGTCCATGGTGCTTCCGCAAAAATGTTCCATCTACGTTCTGATTTGGATATCCGAGACCTTTCAGAGAGGACTCTCCATGCAGATGGACGCTATCCACCGTGCACAGAGGGGAGTCCATTGGCGTTACGCAGCTACTGCTTCCCGTACTGCAGCCGGCATCGATAGACGAACACTGGGAACTCTGGAGGGAATGAATTCCCTCGCTCTGTAAAGACGACATCCTTTTGGACAAGTGGTACTCATATAACCGTGTCACTTCTTGTTCAGATGAAGCTGCCTTGCTCTGTTGATGTTCATTCTGGGCTCGTTCAATCATAAATTGTTCTTTGGCGGGGGAACTAGTGTTCAAGTCTATCGAGTCCTTCAAACTGACTTTTTGCGTTACCCTGTCTGCATGCAGCGGACCGCCGTCACCAACCACCTCAGAGTAAATGTGCTCTTCAGATTTATTATTCAGAATCATATGCAATCTTTGATTGCTTTCTTGAAACGCATAAGACATCCTTTCCAAGTCAAAGGGACCTGAACGCTGGGAATCTCGTCCATTGAAATTGTTGTACATCCCAACAAGATCCTCTGATTCTGTGATGTTCATCTGACGGGCTTCCGCTTGGGCGCTCGATTTCATCCCACCATCTTGCTCCTCGATCTTCCCCTGAGGCATTCCCATCATCATGTCCCTGTGCATTTTGTTGAAGTAGTCCGTCAATGACTTGGTTTCCATTGTTTCTGGCTCCATCTCGAAGTGGTCCGAACGGAGAGTGGCAACCGCGGCGGACTGGGTGTCGTCTAGAGACGCCCGGACCTCACACGGCACCAATCGAAACTCAGTCTCCTCTTCTGCTAAAGTTTGGTACCCTTCGGCTGTGGCTACTAACATTTTCAGAGAGTTTTCGGAGAGTTTCTGAGCTGCGGCCAGCTCTGAGCTCTCTGTCATTTCGGACGAATTTGTCTCATTCCCAGAATCAGAAGAGGACTCAGGGCTAAAGGATCGAGATATTTCTACACCTGTGTGTCACAAAGAGACAAACATTTTAGCCATCACACCATACACACGTATACTTTAAAATAGTTTATTTGTACAAAACGTTGAAGGCTATGAAATGCAACAAATAAGAACATAATGAAATACATGAACAAAAATGAACCACAAATCATAATGAGATTACAATTACATTTCTAATAAAACAAATGCACACACAATACATGGGGTTTGCATTGAAGACAATGGAATACGGAGAAACAAAACCAAAATAAAGGAATGGCTGGAAGGTCAACGTCAATGTATAAACGTTACAATAGTGTAAGAACCTGAACTATTGTCCGATTGTGGATGAGACTGTTCCTCAGAGGCCGCCAAGGCCTCCAGAGCTTGTAATGTTGAGACAACGGCGTCATTGAACACTTCCTCGGTCCCACCGGCCACTTGCGATGGAACCGAATCGATCAACGACACAGGGATGTCGTTTTTTAAGCCTTTTCGCTCTTGGTGGTCGTCTTCATCTGAGCTATCCCTGAATCCTGGCGGCGGAGCGGCTATCGCCAAGTTTAAAGACTGCAACAGATCATCGCTGTCCTCCTCGTCGTCGCCCTCTGGTGGTGGCGGAAGCGAAGTGAGGTCAATAATGTCGTCGCTAGATTCCGAGAGCGACAGGAGAGAGTTCGCCTTATCCTTCATCTCCCCCATCATCATCATCATGTCCTCCTCACAACTAATGTCGTCGTCGTCCTCGGCATCATCCGTAGTCTCGGCGTAGCAGATATCGCGCAGCAAAGGCTCCTCGATGCCTTCCGTCGTACCGAAGATCTTGGCGTCACCGTAGACCATGTGGGAACCGTACTGGAAGCCGTCGACCTCCAGTGACGCTTCCAGCGGCTTGTAGTCCTTCTGTTGCGCATACATGTACCGGTGCTCCTCCAGCACTTCTGGGATGTCCTCCATCAGTCTTTGGTATCCCAAGTTCTGAGGGTTTACAGAGTCCAGCGGAGGATCGCCAAATATAAAGGACACCTTGGCGCTTCTGGGCGACTCTTGAGGTTTGCCTTTTGGGACACTGAAGTAGGGCTGAGGATGCATGTGGCTTGCTCTGCTCACCCGCTCAGCTTTCTCGTCCCCATGCATGCGATGCTGTAACTGGTGCATTTCGGAGACAGTGGGGGAAATATCAAACTCTCTTCGCCCACAGATGGTGTACTCGGGGTGGGGCTCATCACATGCACTGCAGGAACCGTAATTCCAGTCGATTGCTTGGTAATTGTGCTTGATCCTTGAGTCTTGTCCTTAGACGTAAATAAAAAAGGAGAAGATGCCAGTGTCAGCATGTTATTAAAGTATCAGATTCACAACAAAATTTAAATAAGGGGATTATTAAACTTTTTGATTCAAATGACCCGCATTGTCCGATGTAATATTCGAAATATTGGCCAAAATATATCTGTCTGTAATTATGACAAAGCTGGTTGTTTTCAAACTCTTTATTAACAGAAACCGGAAGTGTTGATAAAGTATATTAAATTAATTTAATCATGGTTGATTTTGTGATTACAGAAGTTTCAAGAACTGTGTGTTGTTCAATAAAAACAATAGTTATTGAAGTGGAAAAAAGAATAATGATTTCAGTTTGCTTCTTGTATGTTAATTTAGATTTTTAAAAATATAACAATAACTTTTCATTTGTTAACGTTAGTAAGCATTTACAGGTGCATCTCAAATTAGAATGTCGTGGAAAAGTTCATTTATTTCAGTAATTCAAATCAAATTGTGAAACTCGTGTATTAAATAAATTCAATGCACACAGACTGAAGTAGTTTAAGTCTTTGGTTCTTTTAATTGTGATGATTTTGGCTCACATTTAACAAAAACCCACCTATTCACTATCTCAACAAATTAGAATATGGTGACATGCCAATCAGCTAATCAACTCAAAACATCTGCAAAGTTTTCCTGACCCTTCAAAATGGTTTCTCAGTTTGGTTCACTAGGCTACACAATCATGGGGAAGACTGCTGATCTGACAGTTGTCCAGAAGACAATCATTGACACCCTTCACAAGGAGGGTAAGCCACAAACATTCATTGCCAAAGAAGCTGGCTGTTCACAGAGTGCTGTATCCAAGCATGTTAACAGAAAGTTGAGTGGAAGGAAAAAGTGTGGAAGAAAAAGATGCACAACCAACGGAGAGAACCGCAGCCTTATGAGGATTGTCAAGCAAAATCAATTCAAGAATTTGGGTGAACTTCACAAGGAATGGACTGAAGCTGGGGTCAAGGCATCAAGAGCCACCACACACAGACGTGTCAAGGAATTTGGCAACAGTTGTCATATTCCTCTTGTTAAGCCACTCCTGAACCACAGACAACGTCAGAGGCATCTTACCTGGGCTAAGGAGAAGAAGAACTGGACAGTTGCCCAGTGGTCCAAAATCCTCTTTTCAGATGAGAGCAAGTTTTGTATTTCATTTGGAAACCAAGGTCCTAGAGTCTGGAGGAAGGGTGGAGAAGCTCATAGCACAAGTTGCTTGAAGTCCAGTGTTAAGTTTCCACAGTCTGTGATGATTTGGGGTGCAATGTCATCTGCTGGTGTTGGTCCATTGTGTTTTTTGAAAACCAAAGTCACTGCACCCGTTTACCAAGAAATTTTGGAGCACTTCATGCTTCCTTCTGCTGACCAGCATTTTAAAGATGCTGAATTCATTTTCCAGCAGGATTTGGCACCTGCCCACACTGCCAAAAGCACCAAAAGTTGGTTAAATGACCATGGTGTTGGTGTGCTTGACTGGCCAGCAAACTCACCAGACCTGAACCCCATACAGAATCTATGGGGTATTGTCAAGATGAAAATAAGAAACAAGAGACCAAAAAATGCAGATGAGCTGGGCTTCCATACCACCTCAGCAGTGCCACAAACTGATCACCTCCATGCCACGCCGAATTGAGGCAGTAATTAAAGCAAAAGGATCCCCTACCAAGTATTGAGTACATATACAGTAAATGAACATACTTTCCAGAAGGCCAACAATTCACTAAAAATGTTTTTTTATTGGTCTTATGAAGTATTCTAATTTGTTGAGATAGTGAATTGGTGGGTTTTTGTTAAATGTGAGCCAAAATCATCACAATTAAAAGAACCAAAGACTTAAACTACTTCAGTCTGTGTGCATTGAATTTATTTAATACACGAGTTTCACAATTTGAGTTGAATCACTGAAATAAATGAACTTTTCCACGACATTCTAATTTATTGAGATGCACCTGTATTCTTCTTAATTTTAACATTTGCTAATGCATTATTAAAACCAAAGGTATCTGTTAATATTATTTTAATTTTAATTAAGACTAATGTAACCTAATAATGAACAGTTGTATTTTTATTACATAATTTGTTATAACAAATAAATAAAGTTTGCTGATGCTAAATTGAGTTGAGAACCACTGCCTTAAACAATAAGCAACTATATCAAGCAGACAAATGAATTGTTATATTGTTTAGTTCATGTGCATGCTCTTACCTGCAGTGTTACTGTTGTTCGCCATGTTGAAGATGGACCTCCGTGAATCGACCAGCAGCCTGTAATAACCAGCAGTCAAACAGGCCAGGTTCATAGCGTCACTGGATTCCATTATAAGTGTGATGGGCTACAGAAAGAAATGCATAAATAATCAGTAAGTACAGCAGTAAGCTATGGGAGGCTGCACAATTTATACGGTAGCATCTGCAAAAACTGTTTTTCAATCAATATTTACATTCATTAATATTAACAGTTTTTAGTTCATGCTTGTAAAGTAACGTAGCAAACTTAATGTACTGCATGTATTGTCTTATGTTTTATAAAATTAAGCATGCATATGTCAGTAACTATGAATTATTAATTCTTTTTTTTTTTTTTTAAAGCACTGGATGAAAGGGATGTTGAACTATGTGTTACTGGTGTAATGCATGTGGTAAACAGTCAGTAAATAGTATTTTTCAATAATTTATTAATCAAAATAATCAGCTAGGTAATTTTAACAGTTTTTAGTTCATGTTTGCACAGCAATGTAGCAAACCTATTATACTGCATTTATATTTTCTATTGTATTCATTGCCTTAATTATCCGTTTTATCAAACGATTAACTATCAATCAATTATTAATTCATGTTTTCATAATAAGCATTGGATAAAAAGAACGTTGAATTGTTATGTGTCCTTTATATTGTATACAATTGGTGAAATGCATGTGGTAAATAGTCAATAAAGAGTTTATCAATCAATGATTTATATTTTCAATATGCATTTATTGACAACTATCTGTTTTATAAAATGAACCATTCAATTGTCTGTAAATATGAATTATTAATTCACGTTTTCACAATAAGCATTAAATAAAAGGCATGTTGAATTGTTATGTGTCTTTAATATTTTATACAACTGGTGTAATGCATGTGGTAAATAGTCAATAACTGGTATTAAATGATCAATAATTTATTAATAATCAAAATAATCTGTCATGTAATGCAGTTTTTAGTTCATGTTTGCAAAGCAATAAAGCAAACTTAGTATAGTCGTTTTATATTTTCTATTGCATTTTTTAATGGGTTTATAAAATGAAGCATGTAAATGTCTGTAACTATGAACTATTAATTCATATTTTCAATATAAGCAATGGATAAATGGATGTTGAATTGTTATGTGTCATTAATACTGTAGTAATACATGTGGTAAATAGTGAATAAATCGTTTAAATTTATCAATATTAATAGTCTAAATAGTCTGCCATGCAATATTGTTTTAGTTCACACACGCAAAGCAATGTAGCAAACTTAACATATTGCATTCTGACTTAACTGTTTTATAAAGTGACACATGTAATTGTAAATATGAATTATTAATGATTTCATTATCACAATGGATGAAAGGGATGCGGAATAAAAGGGATGTTGTCCTCAATGCTATTATGCAATTCAACTGTGGTAATGCACTTAAAATATTTGAATGTTATCGCATTAGATGGAAAAATATTAAACAATGCTTTCTGCAAACAAATGATGTTTTAATCCATCGCACCTTAACATCCAGGACGTGAAGCTCCACTCGCACGTTCCTTTCGTCCTCCGTGTACATTTCGATGCGGTTGACGTGGCTGAAGTCGGCCAGCAGCGCCACCAGGTTGGTTTTGGTGTTGATGACGTGACTGATGCCGTAGCGCGGCCCGACCAGCAGAGTCACCTCCGTGTGTTTCTCTCCTTGCTGTCAGATCACAAATACAGCGGTGTGTAACAGCTGCTTCACACGCCTTCAGAAGCTAATGTACTAAAACTATATATTTCCATTATTACTTTGTATTTTATAATAGAGGGCAGTATATGTTAATGTGAAATCTATAATGTTTGCAGTGCTCAGTAAAAAAATATTTATCCTTGATCTGTCAACTTCTTTAGTTAAATATGGCAAACAGCATATGCATTTTTTAACTAAATAAAATCATTAGAAATAATGTTCTTTTTACTGAACAGAAATAGCAGCAAAACTTAAAATGAATAAAAAAAGATACAGAAATCTATATAGAAATCATATGAAAAATAATGCTAGGAAATTAAAATACAGTGGAATTATTTTTGATTTGTTTATAATTTAATATTTTTTTAACAAGAAAATTATTATAAATCATTGGAAATGGAAATGTATCTTTACTAAACAAAATAATAGAACTGCAAAACTAAAAAAAATTAAATCACAACCTCACATGCTAGAAAATGAAAATATAGTGTGAATGATTATTGATTTGTTTATAATGTTACAATTATTAAAAAAAAAAAAAAAAATTAAATCATTTGAAATCAAGATCTCTTTGCAAAACAGAACAGCATAATTTTAAAAGAGTTCACATGCTAGAAAATGAAAATATAGTGTGAATCTTTGATTTGTTTATAGTTTTATATTTAACAAAAATAAAATTAGAAATCATATTTTCATTACAAAACAGAAATAACAGCAAATCTAAAAAAAAATACTTAAACTAGAAACTATTTTCTGACAAGAAAATTACATTTAATTTGAAAAAAAAATTCTTAAAAAAAAAATAAATAGAAATAGCAGCAAAACTAGAAAAAAAAATTATCACATACTTCATATACTATGAAATTTAAATGTATCTTATTGAGTTATTATTGAGTTTATTATCATAGTTTATTCTGAAATACACCTGAATCTTTAAACTCTGGATCTGCATTGAAAGGCCTCAGCTGCTGAAGTAATGACTCTGTGAATGCGTTTCTGTGCACTTACGACCAGCGTGGACTTGAACACTTGTCCTCCGTACAGCCTGAGATCGCTCAGATATTTCAGGTAGTGGACCTTCGCCTGCAACGCCGTCAGCTTCAACACACAGCACAAATCCCAGCAGAATTAGGGAACAGAAAGTGTAAATCACAGAAATAGAGCACTCTTTCTTCTTCTTTTTGAATATGTGCCTCGAGGAAAAACAAGTTCAACTAGGTTTATTTGCAAAGACAGTCTGTGCTCACAAGATGCTTTACCACAATACTAAAGTGCAATGCACTATAACAAAATATAATGCAGTACATTATATCTGATTGTTTATTACATTTTAATCATTGCTTTAAATTTAATGTAATATTATATATGCTTATAGATCACATATATTCTTAAAAAAAAAAATACAAAATATATTTCATTTTTAGCATATTCAGTATGATACTGTATATAAGCAGATAAAAATATAATTAAAAATAACATGCATATACACACACACACACATTATAACTGACTTAATCTAAATAAAAATTACTACATATTAACATTAAAAATTATAACATGCACATACATACATTCATTTAAAACAGACTTGATATATAGAATATTTATATATGCTTATACAAGCTAAAAGTTTAAAAGCAATATATAAATAAATATATATTTAACTACAAGTCTATTTATATATGCTTGTATATACCAAAAATGTTTAAATAAAGCGTTACATTCAACAACATACAGTATTAGTCCTTGCTGTGACAGCTCGTGAAATTTCACTGTTGCTGCTATTCTGAAAATCCTAAAGCATTTTATATTATGCATTGAAAAATCTAGATTTTCAAAGGCAGCTGAAAAGATCGATTTTATTTGCACTTTTCATATGTACATCAAGCTGTGAAAGTTGCTTCACCTTTTTGCCTGGAGGCACCAGGTTCTGGTTGGTTTTCAGGATGTGTGTGAGCGCTTTCTTGATGTTCTTCTCTTTCATGCTGGACAGAACCGCTGGAGGCAGAAACTGCGCCAGACCCCACTCCTTTCTATAAAGACACGGCGGGAAACAAGAGCTTTCACGCTGAATTCAAACACTCTTCGCAACAGTCAAACACCTTTCATCTTTTCTTCCCATTTAAAGGAACCGCCACCCCAAACGTTTTACTCGCCCTCATGCAGATCAAACCCCAATCATGTTCTATCTTTGGTGAAACAAACTGAGAAGGTTAGGAAGAACATTTGAGCTTCTGCTGTCCATAAAATGGGAAAAATATTTGTCAAAGTTGTAAAATAAAGATTATTGGAGTGCATTTTTTTTCAAGAAAATACTGTAAGTATTTTGTGTACTTCAGACTTTCACATCTAACTCAGTGTTACTTACCATTTTTTTTTAAATTATTTACTAGCAATTTCTGAGTGAAAAAATTTCTTTTTATTAGGTTTTTTATGTTCATATAGTATTTTTTATTTCAGCTTTAGTTATTTTTAGCACATCAAGTTAAATTACATTAAAATAAGAAATATTCAACAATAAAATAAATATTCAACTAGCTGAAATAAAGTAATTTACAATATCTTATTCCTGTTATTCCATTTATTTTATTTCATTTCAAGTACAATAACATTTATAACATTTATAATAAATAATAACCCTGACTTCTAAGTCTACTTATATGAAGTTATATGATAGTTTTTTGCATGGAACAGACTAAAATTTAATCTAACAAATTTTAAGTGTTTGACAAGTAAAATAAATTTCTGTAATGCCTGTTAGTGCATATGGACTACTTTCATGTTTTTCCTTTTGAGAGTTCGACAGTCACTGTGCAGAAAAAAAAGCTGCATGAAGACTAAATTTAATTTTTTTGTGTTCCACAGAAAAAACAAACAAAAATCAACTCCATACAATTTTAATATTTGTCTGTGCTACTCCTTTAATAATTGTGAGCATAGACATGAATGTTGAACACTCACTCGATGTATTTCAGCGAGACTTTCTGCGTTTGTTTGGTGTTGAGCGTCAGGATGTACATCTGAAGAGCAGCCAGGCGAAGCGCCGTGTCGTATTTGAGCTCAGAGCCGAAACGCTCCTGCACCACGTCCTTACAGCTCTGCATTCAGACGAGCAGAGAACCAGAATTAACACACAGTGTGCTTTAGCAGACATAACCTTTCTCTCAGATGTGACATACTGAAAGGAACAGCTCAGACAAAAATCAAAATCTGCTGAAGATTCATTCACCCTCAGGTCATTCAAGATGTTCATCAGATTTGGAGAAATGTGTCTCAGCAATGGACGCTCTGCAGTGAATGGGTGCCGTCAGAATAAGAGTCCAAACAGCTGATAAAAACATCACAATAATTCACAAGTAATCCACATCACTCCAGTCCATCAGTTAACATCTTGAGAAGAGAAAAAAATTGCTGCATGTTTGTAAGAAACAAATCCAAGAGAAAAGAAAAGAAAAAAGACATTTTTTAATAAAATATGATTCCATAACCCATAATAACGCTTCCTCCCATGAAAAATGTTCTGGTTTGAATCAGGAGCGAAATCTGCCCAGAACAAACAGCGTTTACAAGCCTAAACAGTCCAGGACAGCTCTAAACAAATATGTAGCTGGATTTTGATGCGAGAGATATGCGTTTTTGCGGTTTTGGCTTAGACTCGCATTTTAGTTAAAAACGTCTTGATGATGGATTTGTTTCAGCTTTTGTCTTCTCAAGAAGTTAACTGATGGACTGGAGTGGTGTGGATTACTTGTGGATTATTGTGATGTTTTTTTCAGCTGTTTGGACTCTCATTCTGACGGCACCCATTCACTGCAGAGCATCCATTGCTGAGACACTGATGCAAAGCTACATTTCTCCAAATCTGATGAAGAAACAAACTCATCTACATCTTGGATGATCTGAGAGCGAGTAGATTTTCAGCACGTTTTCATTTTCGGGTGAACTATTCCTTGAATATTAATCCCATGTAGGGCTGGACAACAAACAACATTTTGCTTCACTGTTTATACTTTTAAAGTGATACATCTTCCCTTACTATTTACAGTAGCAATTTTACATGCATATGCTGATTATTTTGTACTACACTGCATCTTCTAATTGCACAAACATTGGATGAAGTAACTGAAGAACAAACATGAGGAATGTAAACCTGATAAACAAACAAATGGTGAAAGAAATTCGGAGATTTTTTCTGAGGAAGAGAATGAGAAAAGACTGAAAACTAACGTCCATAAACTGAGCTGAACGTCACAGACGTGTTACCTGAACGTAGAGGTAATCGAACGCCACAGCGTCTCTCCTGAGAAGATCCACCGGATCTTTTGGAAGGAAACTGATGCGGAAAAAGCACTTCATCTTATGTGAGCCCGGCCTTTGTGTCACCTAAAAAACAAGAAATCATGATCATATTTCTCTGTAATCTGTCTATCTATTCTCTCATCATAATTAACTGCTTGTAGATTCAGCATCATTTCTTTATCCGTGTCACTCAGATTCAGTAGCGGCTCATTCACCAGCACAACAAACCTGCATTAGCATCTCCTGCTCGTGCAGAAGCATTAGCTTTGTTGCAGATCCTTCCATCTTGTGCTCCAGCATCAGAGAGAAGTGCTCAATGCTTTTAATAGACAGCTTCTCTTGCAGGGTCAGAATAACATCCTTTCAAACAGAAGAACATCTCTGTTATTCATGTTCAACACCGCCAACACGTGCCATAGTGCTAACGTCATTACAAATGTTTTGATAAATAAATAAGCATTTTATATTATATACAGCACTGGGTAGATTACTTGGAAATTGTAGTCCATTACTGATTACATGATGAAAATTGTAGTTAGTAACAATCTATTAGATTACTCATTTTAGGTAATGCATTCTGACTATTTTTTAATCACTTTTAAAGCACTAACTTGTTTATCACATAGATTTAAATGGGATTATTATGTAAAATGTATATTCAATTCTTTGTTTTCCACAACATGAAGTGCATTAAATATCACATTACATCAGTGTTTCCCAGACTGGAGTAGAGAAAAAAAAGAGGAATTAAGGAGAATCAATAATGGATATGTAGTCATGCAATCCATAAAGTAACTGTAATCTGATTATGAGCATTTTAAAAAGTAACAATCAAGCTACAAGAAAGTCAGAGTAATTAATTTTGAAATTAATATTTGCTTTCGTACATAAGTGTACACATTTGTACATTTTGAATATTTGTGTAATATCAGACTTGTCAGTTATCTGTTTTCAAATATGTTTGGTTTACTTTCAAATTAATATTGCATACAATACGCTACCATTTAAAGGTTTGAGCTCAGTAAGATTTTTTGGGGCTCACCAAGGCTGCATTTATTTGATCAGAAAATTTAAATATTATTATAATTTAAGAAAACTGTTTTCTATGTAAACATCTGTTAGAATGTAATTTATTCCTGTGATCAAAGCTGAATTTTCAGCATCATTACTCCAGTCCTCAGCGTCACATGATCCTTCAGAAATCATTCTAATATGCTGATTTGCTGCTCAAGAAACATTTTTGATTATTATCAATGTTGAAAACAGTTGTGCTGCCCAATATTTGTGTGTATATTTTTCAGGATTCACATATGAATAGAAAGTTCAAAAGAACAGCATTTACTTGAAATAGAAATAAAAATGTCTTTACTGTCACTTTTCATGTATTCAGTGCATCCTTGATAAATAATAGCATTAATATCCTTTTAAAAATACATTTTGCTTGCTACAATTATATTTTATTGCACCATATTTAATGTATGCACAGCAGTATGTTTGCTGATATGGTGCATCAGCATTAATTTGCAAATACTGCAAAGCTGAAATACCTTAATGGAGGTGTTGCAGTCAAACTTAAAGGACTTTGTTTGTCCGTTTTCCAGATACACCTTCAAGACGTTTGGCATGAAGAGCAGAGAATTATCCTTCACAGTCTCCTGTGGATGAAAACACTCTGTCATGTTTCTAATATCTCTGAGCTGCATGAATAACACAACTAAAGTGGCTTTTATCTGTTCGCTGATCTGTCAGTGATTCACATCCCTGTGATGATATCAGCATAAAACACATGCGGCTGCATATTTTTAATCATTAACCTCTTGTTGTGGCACTAATTAAGACATACAGTATGAATGAACACTGATTTATGTAACGTGCGTCTTCATAATCTTTCATCACAATGCAATAATTTGCTCCAGAGCTAAAATCACTTTCCGGCTGACGACATCAATCCTCTTATTCTAATCACATGACCCTATTCTGGTGCGTAATGTCCACTTTTTACAATCCAATCAATCTCAGATGATTATAATCAAAACCCTACAGATGCTTCTCACTGAATATCCGTTTTGTTTCTCTCAGAGGTGTCAGATTATGAAAGTAAAATGGGTTGCGAATGACAATTTAGATCTTTAAACTTAAAAAAATCCATTAAAACAGCTGTAAATACTGTGATATAGCCTATGACATGCTTTTTAAGCAAAACGTGTCATTTTTCACTTACAGGTACTTGTCCATTAATAATGACTTCTTCAGCAAATCGCACTTTGACCGGATTGGATTTCAACTTGGCCTTTTTAGCTGCACTGATGAAGGCAGATTTGGGCGACTGGATGGGAATAACAGAGGAACAAAAGCAGAAAAATTACTGAATATCAATGCTATCAAGTCATTATCTTCTGCCTGAGAGCTGAGCCAGAAACTAATAAGCAGATCCAGATGGAATCCGCAGCAGGGTTATTAGCGTCGACTAAAACCATAAAAAAGAAATTGTTTTGCTCCTTGAAATTATATATATATATATATATATATTACACATACATATACACATACGTGTGTGTGTATATACATAGCTCCAAAAAATTAAAGGAACACTTTGAAAACACATCAGATCTCAATGGGGAAAAATATCATGCTGGATATCTATACTGATATGGACTGGGTAATGTGTTAGGAATGAAAGGATGCCACATTGTTTGATGGAAATTAAAATGATCAACCTACAGAGGGCTGAATTCAAAGACACCCTGAAAATCAGAGTGAAAAAATGATGCAGCAGGCTAGTCCATTTTGCTGAAATTTCATTGCATCAACTCAAAATGGTACTCAGTAGTTTGTATGGCCGCCATGTGCTTGTATGTATGCCTGACAATGTTGGGGCATGCTCCTAATGAGACGACGGATGGTGTCCTGGGGTATTTCCTCCCAGATTTGGACCAGGGCATCACTGAGCTCCTGGACTGTCTGAGGTGCAACCTGGCTGTGTTGGATGGAACGAAACAATGTCCTAGAGGTCTTCTATTGGATTTAGGTCAGGCGAGCGAGGGGGCCATTCAATGGTGTCAGTTCCTTCATCCTCCAGGAACTGCCTGCATACTCTCGCCACATGAGGCCGGGCATTGTCATGCACCAGGAGGAACCTAGGACCCACTGCACTAGCATAGGGTCTGACAATGGCTCCAAGGATTTCATCCTGATACCTAAGGGCAGTCAGGGTGCCACTGTCTAGCTGATGGGTTAAGGACCTTCTACGGCCCTAGCTCTAGCTCTCCTAGAGTAACTGCCTGTCTCCAGGAATCTCCTCCATGCTCTTGAGACTGTGCTGGGAGACACAGCAAGCCTTCTGGCAATGGCACGTATTGATGTGCCATCCTGGAGGAGTTGGACTGCCTGTGCAACCTCTGTATGGTCCAGGTATCGCCTTATGCTACAAGTAATGACATTGACCCAAGCCAAATGCAAAACTAGTGAAAAACAGTCAGAAAAGATGAGTAGGGAAAAAATGTCAGTAGCCTCCACCTGTAAAACCATTCCTGTTTTAGGGGTTGTCTCATTGTTGCCCATCTAGTGCACCTGTTGTTAATTTAATTACCACCAAAGCAGCTGAAACTGATTAACAACCCCTCTGCTACTTAACTCATGAGATCAATATCCCACGAGATTAATTGACTTGATGCTATACACTGATTAAAAAGTGTTCCTTTAATTTTTTTTTGAGCAGTGTACATATTCAAAACTTATCCAAACAAGAATGAGAAATGGTAGCAGAAATAAGCTGAAGTTCTAAAATAATTACAACTAATAAAATTGTAAAAATTTATAAACATATACATACATATATACACACACATATATATATACATATATATACACACACACACACATACACACATACACATATATATATATATATATATATATATATATATATATATATATATTATATTATATTATATTATATTATATTATATTATATTATATATATATATATATATATATATATATATATATATATATACACACACACACACAAAAACACACAAAACTAAAAAGTGGTGCCTTGGCAAATGGTTGAAATAAAATAAGTTTAAATACTAAAATAATTCAAACTAATACATAAATTAATAAAAACTATATAAACATTTTTTAAAAACTAATGAAAGGTGACAAAAACACAGCAAAACTAAACAAAAATGGCACCTTGGCAACTACCTAAAATAAAATAAATTTGAGTATTAAAATAATTCAAACTAATATGTGAATATAAAAATGACAGACATTAAAAAAATAATAAAAATGACAAAAAGAAAACTAAACGAAAATAGTGCCTTGACAGCTAGCTAAAATAAGAACTAAAATGACAAACTAATCAATAAAAAAATAATAAAAACTATAAACATTAAAAAAAAAAACTAATACATAGTACAAAATCAAAACAAAATGACTAAAACTAAGTAAAATTAAAGTAAAATAAACATAAAAATTCAACACATTAACAAAAAATATAGTACAGTATAGTATATCACTGATAATAAAACAACCTAAAATAACTAAAGTAACACTGATCTGCAGATGTTTTATTAGTGTTTTCTGCATGGAGTTTGTGGACTTCTGCAGAATTTAACCAGTCTCAAATTAGCCAAAATATAGACAAACCAACATGCAAAACAGTCAATATGTAGACTTACAGAGTACGGCTGCACCACAGTCAGGATGATGGACTCCTTACAGCTTCTGCCAAAAATTATGAAAAAAGACAATAAGAATATGAAATTCTCTAGATGGAATCAGGGATAGTTTGCAAAACCCTGATCTAATATAATGACATTCAGACATCTGACTTGGGTGTTCACACTCATTTTGGGACCATGGTTATTGTAGACAGAAACTGCTGGTCTGTCAGCATGTAATGACTTCAGCTGAAAAACACATGTAGTAGATGAAGAGCAACACAGTAACCGTTTGATGGAGTTCAGTACCTGACCAGGTCAATGACTCGTTCCCGTGGAGCCGAACTCACAGCCTCCTCATTTATCATCACTATCTCATCTCCTGGGATCAGCTTCCCTTCTGAAGGCCCTCCTACACATTCATCACAAACACACATCACATTTGTGCTTATATTATATGCATTTTTCTAAAACAACGAACATCATGCACCATAATAATGCACTTTTTATTTGGCCATTAAGTTTTCTATCACGATCCTTTCTTGTCTTTACACACTATAGATCAATAGTTTGGGGTAAGGGTCAGTTTGTTTGTTTGTTTGTTTGTTTGTTTGTTTGTAAGACATTAATACTTTTATTCAGGAAGGATGCATTAAATTGGTCAAAAGTGACTATTTCTGAAGGATCATGTGACACTGAAGACTGGAGTAATGATGCTAAAAAATCAGCTTGATCACAGCAATCAATTACATTTTAACATATATTCACATAGAAAACAGCTATTATAAACTGTAAAAATATTTCACTATTTTTTACTCTGTGACTGTTAAAATAAAGGCAGCTTTGGCGAGCAGAAGAGACTTATGCTTCCCGACTAGTTTCTTAGTCACACCCATGTTGTATGAAATGACTCAATTGTTTGAATACATGCCGAAGAACCAGTCTCGGTTAGCTGGGATACCTGGAGTAACCGATCGAACCACCACTGGTTTCTCGCTGCCCGCCACGAAGCCGAAGCCGAGCACCGGGTCGCGTCTCATTTCCACCTTTCGCGGTGCAGGAGGGACGAACTTATCCACATCAACACGCACTTCCTCCAAAGAACTTGACTGCGAGAGGTGACTGAAAGACAGAGGAGGATAAAGATCAAATTAGTTCAATGTTAACATGAACTCAAAACTGACTGCTTAAACCCTGTATAGCCTGACATACGAAATAGTGGTCAGAAAAATATAAATTTTGAAATGGAATGGTTTACTTTCTCTTCTCTCTCTATAATACATACATACATACATACATACACACATACACATACATACATACACACATACATACATACATACACACACACATACATACATACACACACATTAGGGGTGGGAATCGCAGGGTACCTCACGACACGATATTATCACGATACATGGCTCACGATAACGATAATATCATGATACAGCGATTCTGCGATAATCGATATATTTCTAGAAAATCCTATAATGATATATCGCGATATCTGTCTAAACAAAATGCCTGTGAAAAGGTTAAGTGCAAGTTTTCTTTCTTTATTCAAGTCCAAACTGTTAGAAAACAGCAAAAATAGTTCTGTAAATCAATTTGAACATGTTGAGTAAATTAATAATTTTATTCTTGGACTTATTAAAAGGTTACACTTTTCTTTTTCTCTGTGTGTAAACAAACATTTAACTGCTTAACTTATATAGCCTCTCTCTCTCTCTCTCCATGTAATATATATATATATATATATAAACAAACAAACCTGGTACATTTCAAAATTTACCTGGAGTGCTTTCTCAACCTTTCTACTCCTCTCATCATAAAAACGGAGCCCCGCACGGAAAAATAGCCGTTCACAATCACATCGCGTCTTTTGCGCGCTCAGGTTGGTTATTTCAAATGTAGACGCGCGGCAAGCACACACACACACACTGCACACTTCTGCGCCGCATTACGGCTCTGACAGTGTTTTGTCTCGTCCTCCATGCCATAGGTGCAGATTTATGTTTCTGCTGGTCGGTGCCCACTGTTCACACTGCATAACGCGCACTTGTAATATCTGTGAGAGAGGGAGAGCATCCAGTGTTGTTCACATAAAACTGGACGCACCGGCGGCGCTCTCTCTCTCTCATATAGTGAGGGAAATCCACCTGCGATCCAAGTGGAGAGGTTACTCATGAACTGAATATGCGCTCTGCAATAATAACGTGATCGGTGCCTATGGTCCACGCTGATAACTGTTCCGGGGCAGTTTTTTAGTTTTCATCTCCATAAACGTGTATATATAGCAGTAGAGCTAATACAGTGTCTGAAAATCTGTTTATCATTCGGTTCCTCGTGCTTCCCCATCTTCATAGAGAACGCGCTTCATAGTTGCTCAGAGCGCTCTTGGAAAGAAGCTGGAAATGGCGCGGCCGCGATTTCCACGCATTTTTAGACGCTGAGAGCAGGAAAATGTATTTAGAGCACCTTATTGTATTAATTAAAATATCGATATTTGGCGCCAGATATCGATTATCGTATCGCATGGAGAAGGATCACGATATATCGCCATATCGATTTATTGTCCCACCTCTAACATACATACATATAAAAGTTTGTGTATGTATTTTTGTTGAGTATAATTATTTGATCCACACTATAGATGTGGTGTTCGACACTATAGATCGTGACATACTCATAGATCGATTACAAAACTATACGGGCATTCAGGGACAGGCTTTAAGATGATTTAGATCCTACCTGCACGGCCGTTACCACTTTATTTATTTAAATGGGGAATCATCTCAATTAACAGCATTAAAGTATGGCGTGCCACAAGGATCGGTCTTAGGCCCTCTGTTTATCCAGAGACTCAAGCTGAACAAAAATATGCAATTTGGTGCAGATGCTGATATTTATATGAAAAAAAAAAACCTGATTAAATTCTGATGATTTTAATGTAAATCAAAGAGATCTTTATGACATTATAGCAGCTACTTACATAAAATGATATAAATCAGTCATCATTATATCTCCTATGTTCAGAACATAATGCAATGCAATCCAATGATGATTGAGAGATTGATGATCAGATTTACTGATTTTTCTAAAAATGATTCATGGAGGACCAAGCAAAGCCGAGCTGCTTCAGTCCAGTAGATAATTGATGTTGATAATTTAGAGGCCTTAGAAATTGACTTCTGATACAGCATGTAAGATACAGTTTGCAGAAAGCTTGCAGTTTCCATCTTTACACACTTGTTTTCCTCAGGTGTCCAGATTACACAACTCTGATTGACCTCTTTCATAACAGCAACATGTGAGACGTGAGGTTTGACATGCTCCATTAAGACACAACACAGTGGAACTGAACGCAATAAAAGCAGTGGAAATGATCGGCCTCCACGGGAACATCTATGCTGCGGCTGTCACAGTTCTCAAAGCTCCCGGGAACCATAATTTAGTGGGAGGCGAACAATGACTTTCTAGTACAGAAGGTTGATGTTAGAAAGTGCTACAAGTGAAGAAACTGCTGCAAACGCTGATGACCCAGTTACGCACTGTAATCATTCAAAACTGTCGGCTGGTACAGTTGAGTCACCACACACTTCAACACGCCAAGTCATCTGAAAAGAGAAGTACTGGATGCAAAGGCACAGACTTTACTCGAAAAATGGGGAAACGCTGTCTGAACACTCATATTTCTAAGTACGGTTGAATGATATAATCGAAACAAACTTGATTGTGACAGTCATAACACAAACTGATGCGACAGTCATAACATGAAGGCTGTGATTGTATAAAATAAGCGTGTACCGTATCATGAGCTGCATGTGTGTAAATTAACACAGTGCCACGCTTCATTCTCAAAAATGCAGTGCATATATGCATTTGAGGCAAACTGCCAAAATAAAAGCTTGGTTTAATGTGAACAAAAATGAATGAGGAATGAAGAAATTAAGACATAATTATTAGTATCGTAATTTTACAGTTATAACAAAAATATTTATTAAAGTACAATAGTATTATTATAGAAATTATTTTAAAATTCATATTTTATAGTCTTACTAAATTTTAAATATTTTAGTCATACTTTTTTAAAATTTACAGTACATTAGCAATGTTGAAATATATCTTTTATTTTATTTTTAATAACAGTAAAAACCATGTTTTAGTCAAATTGAATGTTTTTTAATTTTACAATACTTTAGTATTGCTGCAATATATATTTCTTATTTATTTTAATTAAATAATACAGTGTGAATCATATTTTAGTCATACTGATTTTTCTTTTACAGCACATTAGTATTAATGCAATACATTTCTTATTTTTATATTTTTAATAACTAAAACATGATATTTTGTAGTCAAAAACAGTGGAAATATGTATAATATTTATTAATTTTGCCTTTAATTCATGTTTGAATTATTTCAGGAGGACATTCATTTTTGCTTATACATAGCAGAAGCAATCACAGTTAATTAGTGCACATTTTGTGTATTGTTTATGAATAATAGCAATAAAGCTTATCTGGAAACACTATGCATTAGTTTATGAGATGCAGACTTGTGCAAAACTACATTTCCAATCATCTTCTGCAGGTGCATGTGAAGTAAAACACAAAGCATGATTTACACACCTAATGTATGTCTTTACCTCTTCATTTTCTTGCATCAGTGCTAAAAAAGCTTCCCGTCACGGTCTGTCTCTGAACAAAACATAGCCTTTGGTCTTTATGTGGAGCTCGGTGTCCCATTATCTGTATTTTATCACTCAGCATAAGATTTTATTGTGAATTTAATAGCATTATGTTTCCACGTTCCGCTCAGGTAACCAGCAAATGGCCTTTACATCACATCTTCTCAAGTTTCACTAATCTAATCGCCACTAGTTGCTCAGCTATTGCTCACTCTTTATATCATCTTGCATTTGTTGGTCTGTGAAGCGTGAGCTCTGTGCACGTCGTTAGCTAATTAAAGCCGTGGGCTGGAGGAGGTGGCGAGGAAGCGCCATCATTCTCGACACATGTTCCAGCGCACCTCGAAGGGCTACAATTAATCTTTCAAGCCGTGGAGACGATACTCAATGCAGCTACACAAATCTGTAAAAGGCCATTAGTTCACAAACAGGTCTTTGTTTAATAAATCTAGGATAGTGCAACACTAAGGTCAAGGGTTCCATTCCCAAAGAAATGCATATACTGATGAAAAGCAGTGGGCGATTTGACCAAAATCTTTTGCACTAAATGTTTGTCCTCAAAAGTCAAGCAATTCTTTGTAAAATAGCTGATATACACACACATCTATGATGCTCAGCTGAATTCTGTGTTAATTCAACAAGTTGCAACATTGCTTTGCTACATTAAAGCAAGACACTATAGGTGAAAATTATATGGTTTAAAATAGTTTTAAATAGTTAAAAATTACAAATAGATATCATATTTTCCCAATTTGATACAAGTACATTAAGACAAATGTTTTCTATAACAAGTTTACTGAAATGCTTTGTTTAATAGTAAACTAAAATTGAAACAAATTCGTTACCTGAAATAAAATAAACTAACTTATTTCAGCAAATTTCCAAACAAAATCTCACTTATAACTACAACTAAAACAAACAACAACAAAAAAAAAACATTAAAGCATTTTAACTAATTTTTTTTTTTAACTAAAATAACTAAAACCATATAAATTACACACACACACACACACACACACACACACATATAAAACAACTACTAAAAAAAAAAAAAAAAAACATATGAAAAATGTAACAGACACAACAACAATTTCAAAATGAAAATGGATTTTTTTTTAAAAATCTCGATACTAAAATAACATTGCAAATTAATTTGTAATTTGCATAAATCTCAACACTGGACAAAACAGGTTCAAAATTCTTGTTTGATTATGTTAGAATTAAAGGTTTTTAAAGAGAACTGTAAATTTCTCTTTTTATGCCTCTATAAATCAGAATACACTGTCAACAGCTAGAAAAAATAAATTTTCACCATGTTTTTAGGAATAAAATGTTTCATAAATTAGTACGATTGATACATAAACAAACCCCTCACTAAAAGTCTTCAGAAGATTGATAGGAATAAAATGGTCAATATTGGTTTATGGCTTTATGTAAGCGGCCTCTAAAGATATGTAATCTACAGGTGCAAATAGATAAAGTGCAATAAAATAAACACCTAAATGTGTATTCTGGAAGTTTTTTTTTTTTTTTCACTAGTCTAAAACGACAACATATTATGGAAGCAAAATAGTCTAAAATTTCAACAACAACATCTTGACTCGTTTGGGACGCACCCCACTCTGCATTATTGACATTACTCCATGTTTACTCATCTGTCTCAGATGTAAGTGAATGTAAGTAGTACAAACTGACATTTCTACCATTGCAAAGTAAACACTGTCACACCACCCGGCCATAATAAAGATATACCTCAACGCACTGTAAATCTCTCTGGATAAATACATCCACCAAATGCATGAATATTAAATGCATTCATGCAGCAACGACCAAATTATCCAGGTTAATGCTGGATGATGGCAGTGAGGCGAGAGCTGAGATAAAAATATGAATGGGATTTGTGCCATCACTCAGAGGAGCGCGAACACGGCAAGCCCTGCGAAAAACATATGGGATGCAGGAAACGTATCGCCTTGACTTCAGCCACGACCAGCTGCTATAGATGGCCGGCGTCCCAAAGTCTTGAGCGCTGCGGACACTGATGACCAGTGTAATGTGTGCGAACAGGTCTAAGCTTTAAAAGGGTGTTTCATATGATTAAAGTCATCAACAGGTGACTGAATAGCTGGGATAATATTTTATATTAAAACTAAGAGGAAAACTACCAGTCAAAAGTTTGGAATAATTAAGGTTTTTCATGTTTTTTAAAAATAATTTATGCTCTCCAAGACTGCAGTTATTTGATCAAAATACAGTATAAATTGTGAAATATTATTACAATTTCAAATAAGTGCATTCTATTTGAATATATAGTCAAATGTAATTTATTCCTGTGATGCGCAGCTGAATTTTCAGCATCATTACTCCAGTCTTTAGTGTCACATGATCCTTCAGAAATCATTCTAATATGCTGATTTGGTGATCCATTATTATTATTATTATTATTATTATTATTATTATTATTATTATTATTAGTGCTCAATTATTAATGACGGTTCTTATTATCAAATGTTGAAAACATTTTGGCTGCCTAATATTTTTGTGGAAAATGGTGATGATTCAAAATTTTGAAAAAATAAAATAAATAACTGAAAAAAGTCCACACTAAATGAAAAACAAAACTTAAATTAAATTAAACAAAAATAAATACCAAAATAAAGTAATCTGACCTGTGTTTGTGTGACGTTTCAGATAGCAAATGTGACCCTGGACCACAAAACCAGTCATAAGGGTCAATTTTTCGAAATTGAGATTCATACATCTGAACGCTGAATAAATAAGCTCTCAATTGATGTATGGTTTGTTAGGATAGGACAATATTTGGCTGAGATACAACTATTTGAAAATCTGGAATCTGAGGGTGCAAAAGAAAAATCAAGTCATTGAGAAAATCGCCTTTAAAGTTGTCCAAATGAAGTTCTTAGCAATGCATATTACTAATCAAAAATTAATTCTTGATATATTTAGGGTAGGAAATTTACAAAATATCTTCATGGAACATGATCTTTACTTAATATCCTAATGATTTTTGGCATAAAAGAGAAATTGATCATTTTGACCCATACAATGTATTGTTGGCTATTGCTACAAATATATCTGTGCTACTTATGACTACTTTTGTGGTTCAGGGTCACAAATATTAAATTAACATGGAAGCAATGTATCTTGTTTAAAACTATTGTTTATTTGCAAAAGACAAGAAAATTTTGATGGTTGCACTTAAATCGTACATGGTGTCATGCAATACCTTCTTTAGATCTTAAGCACTCAGATGAAGGTTGAGCAAAACATCTCAAGAGTTATGGAGTATAATTACAAACTAAAACCTAAGCTAAAATGTAAAATGCAATAGAAATGCATCCATGAAATGAAAACTAAAACCAAAATACTCATGCAAAGGACTAAAATTAAAAATTGAACGTATTAAAATAAAATGATTATAATTAGCAATAAAATCAGGTGAATTATATATGAACAAACCCTCAGTAAAAACCTACCAATATAGAAATGAACAAAACTAAGTTTTGCCTGTAGTGTCTTGCCTTAAACAACATCTTATAAACAAACCAAAAAAAAAAAAAAAATTAAAAATCCATTGCTCCAACTGACTAAAATTAAACTGATTGAAAGTATTAAAATAAAATGACTATGAAAACTATTATAAACTTGTTGAATGGGCAGCTCAACAACAAATCAGACGTATTATTGTTTCTACCTGTTTGACGGTGTGAATAGAGCACTAATGATCTGTGATGATGATGATGACGATGATGATTATTAATGGTGATTTCTCTGACTGTCATCTGATTTGATGCAGCGATGACTCACGTCATTATTCTGTCTTATTCAACTGACTCATCTGAAACATTCACAAGACAAAAGACACACAAATCACGCGTCCCTCGCAGGAAGCAAACGACAGCCGAACAAAAGAGCACATCATGACTAAATGCAAAAGCAAACATGCAAAACTCAATCTGAACGCTGCTGCTGAGAAACGACTTTATTAACCGGCAGGGAGCAAATCTGATCAGGCGCGAGAGCTCGATAATTGCGTTACGTGAATTATTCCGGTCAAAAGCTCACGCTAAATGCTTCTGGTTAATGGAGTCTCTGTGAAGGTGGACATTACAGCATCTCATCTTACCTGACCAATCAAATTAAGCAGGTGAGGTGACTGCGAGACGCTCTTACAGCTCTTTGAGCCGTCTATCGGCTACATAACCAGCACCTTAACTCCAATAAAACCTCATTTGAAACGCTCTACATAAGCAGCGATCCTGTGCATTATAGGAACAGACTGAAGCACACGTGAAACCTGATGCATAATTGATTTCAATGCAGTTACTGTTAGTTAGAGCCAAGTTAGTAAGCGTAACACTTACAGCCTTTATATATATAATGCATTACAAAAGTATTTCAATGCATTAATTAATGCAACTTATAATGCATTGTGTGCTCTCACAAAAAAGCTGTATCCGGAGTTATAATACTTATCTATTCACTGTTACAACTAGAAAGTGTAATGCGTTAAAACACATGACAAACAGCTGATCTCCAAATATTATAATGCATTTTAACTTGTAACAATTATTTTAGAAAAGATGCATTACAATGTACAGTATGAATACTTTTATAATGCATTATACATGAAGGCTTCAAGTAAAGTGTTATCCAAAACTCCAAAATAAAATTGACAAAATGCATCCAAAAAGCTCATGCAATACACCAGAGGTCCCTGAAAGTTTCAATGCGAAGGGCCAAAAATAAAACTTGACTGATCATGGTCCAAAAGTAAATGCTGCATTATATCAAAGTATATTAAAATATATATATTTTTAAATGTTTATATTATTTTTTAAATGAAATTTACTATTTTTTTTTCTTTTTTTTTCATGCAAAAAAAAATAAATAAATAAAAATTTATATATAATATAAATATATATATTAGTGCTGTCAATCGATTAAAAAATTTAATCGCGTTAATCACAGTCCTGGACTGTGATTAATCATGATTAATCGCAAATTTAAAATACTAGGATTTACCTGTAAACGTGTTGAAATAAAGAAATGCTTGACAAACTAGTTTAAGGAAACAGAACCTTTCACACCTCCGCCAGGTGAGACATAATCCTTATTATTCTTTTATCATTATTCTTCTGTTTTTATTCAGTCATTATCAGCCTTTATACTGACAATAAAACGTTTACTAAGCCACATCGCTTCAATCCAAGTATACATTTACCCAACTATTTTCAAAAGTATTTCTAAATAAATACAAAAAAACATTTTCTTGTGACCTTACGTGAAGTATTATGACAAAATGCATTATGAAGAAGAATTGGACCTGTTCTGCAGGTGCATTAGAGCTAATATTAGCATCATGCTTCATAAGACAATTTATGAGATTAATAGTACACTTTTACTCAGAACTCACTTTAAACCACCATCGAGTGTTTGTAATAACTTCCTCTTGCGATCACATGTGGAATTTGGTCGTTTATTGTTGTTAAAATATGCTATTTATAGCCTTTCATATCGCTGCACAAATTAGCATTTCAGATGTACACATTCATCTCAAGAAAATCACATATAAACCATATCCTATCGTAATCGTGTGTTTATTATCTTGTATAATCTATAGTGGCTGTTGTCATGTTTATTTCTGCTGTGTAAAAGCCTTAACTTGTGTGCTCTGCTGAAACTCACGTTGTTTGTGATGTTACAGCAGCCTCTCCGTTCTTAAATTGTCAGGAATACATTCCAACTATAATACACATTAGTAAAAGGATCTATTTTAATTTTTATTTGTCTATATACACTTTGGGCGGCCGCGGTACATTATAAAAATAGCCCAAAAAAACCGCAACCTGCAGCTCTGTAATTTTTCCCGCGACTGTATTTTCAAAATAACCTACTTGTGCCGTTACCCTGGCAACACTGGCTCACTGTACCCTCATCACACACTGATAGATAACCTTCTGCGCTGCGATGACGGGAAGAAGTTGGGGTCAAGCATTATCACATGATTAATTTGCGTTAAAAAATATTAACGCGTTAAATTTTTTAGATTAATCGCATGCGTTAACGCGTTAACGTTGACACCCCTAATATATATATATGCGCGCGCATCAAAGGTTTTTTTTTCATTTTCCCCCTCTTCTTGTGACATGGCACAGTAGGCCAAAAATCGACTGATCATGGGTTAAAACTAAATACTGCATTATATTCGACTATATTATATTAAATCAATTAAATTTAACATTTTACAAATAATTAAAAATACATTTTTAAAATATTTGAATTGTTTCAAATTAAATTAACTTGTTTTATATTATTATACATTTCAAAAATAAAACAAACAAAAGTAAATACAACAAAAATAATAAATGTTTCAATGTCATGCTTCTTCGTATTTTCCCCTTCCTCTTATAATATGGCACATTCGGCCAAAAATCAAAATCAAATCAATCATGGGCCAAAAGTAAATGCTGCATTATATCCAACTATATTATATTAAAATTGATTAAATTTTCAACATTTTCAAATAATTAAACAAAAACATTTACAAATTTTATTTACATTTGTTATTAAGTTAAATTTACTAAAATGCAATAAATGAATAAGCAAGCTTCAACTGCATTTTTTTTTTCTCTCCACATTTTTTCTCCTTTTCTTGCAATATGGCACGGTGGAACAAAAATCAAACTTGACTGATCATGGCCCATAAGTAAATGTTGCAATCTATATTATATTAAAATTTATTAAATTACCATTTTCATTTTACCATTACCAGTTTTACATTAAATTCAGTGCATAAATAAATTAAACAAAACTTAATACAAAATATAAATGTGCTTTACAGGCATGTTTTATTTTCCAGTTTGTTTTCCCTTCCTCTTGTAATATGGCACGGTGGAGCAAATCAAAGGTCATCATAGGTCAGCTCTGGCCTGCAGTCACTGGTTTGTGCATCTCTACACACCTTTCTGAGTACTTTGTTGATGTGTTAAAACGCTGCCAACATAGCAGCCTACAAGGTTTTGGAGTGAAGCCCGTGTGTCTCTTATGTAAACTGTGGTGTGTTTATTTGATTGGGACTTTAGTGTTAAATGATAGCAGAAACCCAATGCACAGCCATTTCATTTCCATTTTCAAAACCGCTACCGACTCGAACAGGGTTTGAAAAATGTCCTACTTTACAAAGACTCCAGAATACGTAAGCGCTCTAATTTCTCTCTATACTCTAATTATAAATGGTCCGCTGCACTAATAGAGAAGGATTGCAAGATTTAAAGGAGGCGCTGATCCAGCTGGCCCAGATCTGATCTCTCTTGTTACAAAACACTAGAAACAAGAGCCAGAATCAGCAGATTATCTCACTATACTGTAAATTAGATTTTGACAAACAGAATTTTGCTTTGTTTTCTACAGAGTTATGTCTATGAAAAAAGGAGGACTTAAGTTTTTGTTTTTGCATGCTGAAATGGTTAACTGCACAAAATGTGGCCAGTTGGCTTATACAATTAAAATAAATTTGAGGTAGGATTCAATTTTCATTTAGAAATTGCCAGTAATTTCACCACAATTGCAAAGAAATGGCAAATTATATTGGATTAAATGTGAAATTTTGAAGTTGAAAGACTAAAATAGCATTTTCTTGTAAAACATACTTCAATAATCCTTATTTACAACTTGAAAAAAAATAATTTTTTACAATGTCTGCGAGTCTCTTGCAGTCTGTTGGTGGTTTTTGGTAAGAATAAACTTCATTGAATACCAGATTTAATGCCAACTGTCTAATATCCGACTAAGGAGACTAATAAATTATATATTTGTGACTCAAAACTGCATGTCACAGAAATGCTGGAGTTTGTGTGGGATCTCAGAGAGCAAACCTTATATAAACTTAGGAGCAATGTATCTTGTGGTATTGAAAAAAACTTTGCTTTTATGCAGAAACCAAGGAATATTTTGAGAATGCACTGAGAATGGAAACAACATCAAGCACAATTCATTTTAAATCTTTATAATCAGCATTCAACTAACTGCTTAACTGCAGTATTATTACAACCTAAGCTAAATATGTATTTATGAAATAAAAACTATAAGCATTGTTACAAATGACTAAAGCTGAACTGAAACTGAATGTGAGGAAATCATTATGATGCATAAAACTATAATAGCTGATATTATAAAAGCCGTAATGGAGGACCAATTGTGGATTTCAAATGTCAAATATCTGCATAAGGACACTAATAAATCACACATTTAGCTCAAAACTCTCAACTGCGTGTCAAAGAAATCCTGCTTACAATCAATCGCTGGAGTTTGTGTGGGATCTCAGAGCAAACCTTGTGTTAACGTAGGAGCAATGCATCTTGTTTCACTGAGGAAAAAAAAAAAATTGTTGCATACTGTATGCATAAAAGGCAATGAATATTTTGAGACTGAAAATGTAAACAGTGTCATGCAAAATCTTAATAATCAGCATTCAACTGATTGCTTAACTATAATTACAAACTAAAACCTAAGCTAAAATGTGTCAGATATCAGAAAATAATGTCACATATCAGACTAATAAGGAGACTAATAAATTACACATTTAATAATGCAAAACACTCAACTGCATGTCACAGAAATCCTGCTTGCAAAAAAGTTTGTGCATTTTGTTTGGGATCTCATATTACAAAATGTTAAATCAACAAAGAAGCAATGCAGCTTGTGGCAATGAAAAAAAACATCGCATATATGCAAAAGTTAAGAAATATTTTAATGATTGCACTGAAAATGCAAAGTGTCATGCAAAATTCATTTCAGATCTTACAAACAGATAATTACAAACTTAAACCTACACTAAAATACCTAAAAATTTATAAGAGATATATATATATATATATATATATATGAAATTTAAACTAATTAAAAGAATAATCCTTGAACTGAAATGGAAAGTGAAGTTATAATTTATCATTGTTCATATATTATGGTTTTACTGATCATAATCATTTTGTTAAAATAAAATGATTGTGATCAGAAAAACTATAATAATAAAAATAAAAAAAAAGCTGCATGAGGACAAGCTTTAATGCCAACTGTCAAACAGACTGAATAAAACAGACTAAAAAGAGACTGAAATAGTATTTTCTTGTAAATATATTGGCATAATCTTTATTTATGATTTAAAACATTTTTGGTGTTTCTTGGCAAAAAAAAAAAAAAAAAAAAAAAAAAAAAAAAAAAAAAGATAACACACAATGAGGACCAGATTCAATGGCAAATGTCAAATATTAGACTAAGAAATCACACACTTACAAGCAAAACTCTTTTTAACATAAAGCAATGTAGAGTATCTTGTGGCATTGAAAAAAAAAAACAGTGCTTAAAAAACTAAATATTTTGAAGATTGCACTGAAAATGAAAATCTTAAGAACCCTAATTTTTCCAGCCCTTAGCTGAAAGTAGAAACTAAACTTAAGCCAAAATATGTACAAATCAAATGGAAATCTATAAACAAACTAATCAAAAGAACAATCCATAACTGCAACTAAAACAGCTGAAATTTAAAGCGTTAAAATTAATTATGATCAGCAAAACTATAATATTCTGATATTTGACATTTTCCATTAACATCGGCTATTTTTTTTTTTTTTTAAATCAACTAAGGAGACTAATAAATCAGATTTAATAGTGCAAAACACTCAGCTGCATGTCACAGAAATCCTGCAGTCGCTGCTGTGATTTGTGTCCACGTGACTCAGACGAATCCTCAGCTCACCCACACGCTGTCTGTCAGCACAGACTACAGATCACTCAGCGCTCGGAGCTCGGGTTCGATTCACAGCTCAGACGCACAAACACAGCTTCAGCCGCTCTTCATCACTCACTCACTCACTCACTCGTCTCGTCCAAGCCTCTGAAAGCCCCGGGCACAAACACTTGCCCTGAACAGCAGATTTTTTCATTTTCTTTATTTTGAAGATGTTGCTTCTATTTTAAGACTAAGAGCCGGCGAGCAAAGAGGGATTCGACCAATCGCAGCCCGACTGAGAGAACGAAAACATGCTGCTTTGAACACCAACACAACATCATATGAGCAGTGGAAAACTGGGCTTTCTTGAAGGATTGTCCACTTTATTCAGACTAAAACCACTTGAATGGTCAACGTATCGTAATTACAAACTTTTGCAGTAAAGTGGTGCACCTCAAAAAAAATTCCAAATGTGTGATCATGTATATGTATTATCACACAGACCAAATGCAATCAAAACTCAAAGATCTATGTGCATGTGCTTATTCCTATTTAGAAATGAAATTGTTTTCATTCTGCCCCTCAAAATATATATATATATAAAAAATAAATAAATAATAATAAAATAATAATAATAATAATAATAATAATAATAATAATAATAATAATTAAAAAAGCAGAATTACTTTAGTTAATTTTGTTTCCCATCAACCTCAAAATGCTATATAGCAAATTCACAAAGGTCAACAGCAGGTGGTTAAAACAGTAAATATTAAAATAATAATAATAATAATAATAATAATAATAATTAATCTTTATAACATTTATGTATTTTCAGTTAATTTGTATTTAAGTTTTAGTTATCAAGTTAAACTAAGAGAAAAAAAGTGTTGATCTGGACACTCGCTAAAATAAAATAAAGTTTAGCTTTATTTTAATTCATTTAATTTTTTTATTTGAGAAAGTTTCCAAAGCAACATTTCTCATTTTCACTTAGTTTTACTTGATAACTAAATCTAAAATAAACATGAATAAAAAACATTTATAGACATGTTAAAAAAAGGACAAAAACAAAACAATTACTAAAACATTAACTTAAAAAAAAAACAAAAAAAAAAACACTTTAATAGTATCTCAATGATACTAAAATAACACTTATTAACACTTATTTGGATTTTTTATTATATACCTTTATAAGAAAATATTTATTTTTATACTACAGCCCTGAAAAGTACACTTAAACTATGCTTAAAATGTCTAAACAAGACTGCATTAAATAAAATATCAAAAACATTTTAGCATCAATACGTATTATCAAACATGGACCAAATGTAACAAAAATTCAGAGCAACGGGCATGAGTTTATTCCTATTTTGAAAAGAAAGAAAAAAGATATTTTACAAAAAAGCATATTTTATTTGCTATTCTCATATGAGTTTCCCATCAGCCCCTCTTAAAGCTAAAATGATGAATGAAAATCTTTAAAAGAAAATGCAATGCCTCTATAATATCGTCAACATTCAAAGAGATCTCCAGCAGGTGGCACAACGAAAGAGAAAACAAAATAACACTTGCTATAGGGCAAGTCATATACTTTACTACAAATTAAAAAAAATAAAAAATACAGCGTGTACTAAAAGTACACTTAAACTATGCTTAATGTCTGAAAACAAAATGAATATACTTAAGAATAGATGATAATATCACATAATACCTGTATATGAAATAAAAGCAAGTGTCATTTATTTTAAAGGATGCACAACGAAGTTCCAATGGCTTGAAATAAATAATAAAACAGATCCAAAATGAAGAACTTGAGATATTTTGTATGTAATGCAGTGACATTTTGAAGGTATTCCAATATTTTTGCAGCCAATGTATAATATTTTTTTATGCACACAATTAAATGCTAAACAGCATTGCATTAGTTATCATGGTAAATAACAACACTAGTATTCATTTGCAGCAGGCATTACATACACAATGAATCTCTTTATCAAGCGTTGTGCAACTAAACTGTCAGATTCAGCCATACTAGAGTCCTTAATAGTGCGCCATCCTAAGACATTCACCGCACCTGTCCAGCCGCCCCGTTCAGCATTCCTGGAAGCATCACATGCCACAGTAAACAAACACAAATCTGGCACATATCCGATGAATATTTCAAAAACGGTAACTTCTTTTATGGTTCAAGTCAACATCAAGAAAAGACTTCCATACGGACGTGAAAGCATAAATTATTACACACCCGAGTATGAAGCTGCATCTCAGCCAAAGAAGCAGACAGACCCCACGGGAAGCTCCTGCTCACAATATCCCGCATCCGATGTGCATGTGCCCAACGCTGTGTTCAATTCTTACATAAGTGGCCCCGGCCGTAGACCCTCATGTGTGACAAACCCCGCCCTCTGTTGACGAGGCGGCTAATTAGAAATCAACTAAATAAGCTGCTTTCAGAGCATGAACGCCAACATGAGGACCAGAGGAACATTTAATGCATACTGGGTGTTCATAGGATGCAGCCTTGTCTCAAAATAATCATATAGATCATATAATAATAGTATAGTATAGATGTAGATATTATAGATAATGACTAACCTCAGGATGCTCCAGTCACTCTAATAAGCAACCAAAACATTTAAATTGGATAAAAGATTGATTTTTTGACTTCCATACTAAACAAATCTCAACATGAAAATGAAAGTATTACCTATATGTAATATATAGATAAAAAATTAAAATAAATAAATGCATAAACAAACAAACAAACAAACAACAGTGTTCTTATTAACTTAATTTACAACAACTAAAAATCATTTCCAGAAAATGAAATAAAATGAAACAAATATTAGATGAAAAACATATGAAAACTACAGGTGCATCTCAATAAATTAGAATGTCGTGGAAAAGTTCATTTATTTCAGTAATTCAACTCAAATTGTGAAACTCATGTATTAAATAAATTCAGTGCACACAGACTGAAGTAGTTTAAGGCTTTGGTTCTTTTAATTGAGATGATTTTGGCTCACATTTAACAAAAACCCACCAATTCACTCTCTCAATAAATCAGAATACTTCATAAGACCATTAAAATAAACATTTTTAGTGAATTGTTGGCCTTCTGGAAAGTATGTTCATTTACTGTATATGTACTCAATACTTGGTAGGGGATCCTTTTGCTTTAATTACTGCCTCAATTCGGCGTGGCATGGAGGTGATCAGTTTGTGGCACTGCTGAGGTGGTATGGAAGCCCAGGTTTCTTTGACAGTGGCCTTCAGCTCATCTGCATTTTTTGGTCTCTTGTTTCTCATTTTCCTCTTGACAATACTCCATAGATTCTCTATGGGGTTCAGGTCTGGTGAGTTTGCTGGCCAGTCAAGCACACCAACACCATGGTCATTAACCAACTTTTGGTGCTTTTGGCAGTGTGGGCAAGTGCCAAATCCTGCTGGAAAATGAAATCAGCATCTTTAAAAAGCTGGTCAGCAGAAGGAAGCATGAAGTGCTCCAAAATGTCTTGGTAAACGGGTGCAGTGACTTTGGTTTTCAAAAAACACAATGGACCAACACCAGCAGATGACATTCCACCCCAAATCATCACAGACTGTGGAAACTTAACACTGGACTTCAAGCAACTTGGGCTATGAGCTTCTCCACCCTTCTTCCAGACTCTAGGACCTTGGTTTCCAAATGAAATACAAAACTTGCTCTCATCTGAAAAGAGGACTTTGGACCACTGGGCAACAGTCCAGTTCTTCTTCTCCTTAGCCCAGGTAAGACGCCTCTGACGTTGTCTGTGGTTCAGGAGTGGCTTAACAAGAGGAATACGACAACTGTAGCCAAATTCCTTGACACGTCTGTGTGTGGTGGCTCTTGATGCCTTGAGCCCAGCCTCAGTCCATTCCTTGTGAAGTTCACCCAAATTCTTGAATCGATTTTGCTTGACAATCCTCATAAGGCTGCAGTTCTCTCGGTTGGTTGTGCATCTTTTTCTTCCACACTTTTTTCTTCCACTCAACTTTCTGTTAACATGCTTGGATACAGCACTCTGTGAACAGCCAGCTTCTTTGGCAATGAATGTTTGTGGCTTACCCTCCTTGTGAAGGGTGTCAATGATTGTCTTCTGGACAACTGTCAGATCAGCAGTCTTCCCCATGATTGTGTAGCCTAGTGAACCAAACTGAGAGACCATTCTGAAGGCTCAGGAAACCTTTGCAGGTGTTTTGAGTTGATTAGCTGATTGGCATCTCAGCATATTCTAATTTGTTGAGATAGTGAATTGGTGGGTTTTTGTTAAATGTGAGCCAAAATCATCACAATTAAAAGAACCAAAGACTTAAACTACTTCAGTCTGTGTGCACTGAATTTATTTAATACACGAGTTTTACAATTTGAACTTTTCCATGGCATTCTAATTTATTGAGATGCACCTGTATAAATACTGCATTGGCAAGTAACTAAGATGAATAAGTACTAAAATTAAAACCAAAATTAATAAATGAAAGCTATAGGCTATATAAATATTTAAGAAATCAAAAACTAATAACAATGGCAAATGCACATAATAAAATTACTAAAACTTAAACTAAAACTAAAATAAAAACTGAAAATAAAAGCAAATTAAATATTATATGTGTGTGTGCACAGTATGTTAACAGTATGCAAATAATACTAAAATAACACTGCACTCTACAATAAGGTCATATTTAAAATATATTAAAATGAGTAAATCCATTAGCTAAAAACAACAACTAACAATGAGAAATATATTACAGAAAAATTGGTAACATTTTAAAAATAAATTAGTAAATTAGTAAATGTTGAAGTTAAAATGTACTAAGATCACTAAATATTGTAGTAGTAGTTAATTGTTAGTTCACTTAGTTCATCTTAACAAGTGAAGTCCTTATCGTGAAGTAGTACCCAAAATTATACATAACAACAACACTCATATTATTATTAATAAACTAATAAAATTATTATTAATACAATTAATAAAAAACTAATAAACTAAATATAAACTTATTTAAGGTTATAATGATGACTAAATGTGAAAAGTTCTCATTATATACTACGAGGAGTATCAACCCTCTACTACTGACCAATAAATAAATTTTATAATTAAATAATTAATAAAATAATTTAAACATTAAAATAAAGACACTTTTGAAAAGTTTTAAAAACTATTTATGAAAAAAAAATGCTTTAGAAACTATTTATATGATAAATATTAGGGCTGAGAAAATAAATCGATGCATCGCGACTCGAGAAATGATTCAGCATCTTCTCTCATGCTCTTCCTTGTGAGCATTTGAGTGTGCGGTAGACATGTGCCGGTATTTGGTAATGCGATATATCACGATAATGAATATGCACGGTATTGTTATCATGGGCACTTCAAAATACTGAAAATAATTATTTATTAAAAATTATTCCGAATTTTGAATGCATTTTAAGAATACTTTTCCCATTAACTGGTTATTTTTAACAAAGATTAATAACTTCTGTAGCAAATGTAGCTTTTGCTCATTGATAATGTTAATGCATTAACTAAGGTTAACTAATGAGATCTTACTGTAAAGTGACGCCTATTGGTCTTTTAATTCTTTTGCACTTTAATCTGTGTAAAATATTTAACTTTATACATTTTTTGTGTATTGCTTTACTTTATTTAAATGTTCAGATATTTTTGTTATAAGAAAAAAGTTATTGAACCTGTTATACTGTATTATGACAACACTTTTTTGCAACTAAATTTAAATACCGTGATAATACCGTATACCGTGATAAAAGCATTAGCAATTAATTGCAACATGAAAATTTGATACCAGCATATCCCTAGTGTGCAGATAAAAAGTAGATAAGAGCGCCATCTGCTGTTAAAATCTAAGCTCAGAATCGATTCCAGAGGAATCGTGATGCATTCGTAAGATCTCAGAATCCATCCATGAATCGATTCTGCATCGATTTATCGTCGCAGCCCTAATATAGATTTATAAAATATAGATTTTATCTAAACATTTATACAATAAATAAATACAGTATGCATTTAAAAGTGTATTGAAAGGGCAGTACTGGCACAGTAGTTAACCAGAAATATAAAAATGGCACTTGATGTCCAAAAGTTGCCAACCCCTAGCATAGTACTTTTAGAAGCAGATGTAATACATCTATATTCCTATAGACAGAAAAAGCCAAAATGTGTCTCATTGTCGCTCCAACTGAAGCAGCTGTGGACTCACGTTGCTCTTAGCCTCCTCACATCTCATTTATCTCACGTCAGTATAGCGGAAAGAAAAAAGCAGCATTAGTATCTTTTACCGGTTCGTCACTTCAGAAGGTTGACACACGTTTCTGCATGCAAATGTGCTCCGTGAAGCTTTGCTCGAGTCTTAAGCAGATCAAAGCCGCTCTCAAACTCGCGCGGAGTCACCATGTGCAGTGCGGCGAGGAGGACGGAATCAGTATTCAGGACGCGAGGACGGAGGGAACATGACAGGTTATGCCAGGAAGCATCGACAGTCAAACATCTGCATCGGGAGGAAGGCTGAATGCAAACACACTCACTTGATGTAGCAGTCGCGGGTCTCTCTAGAGGACGACATCTCCCAGCCATTGGAGGGTCCCTGTGCAGACGGCCAACTCCCAGCGGCCTGCGGCGGACAGCAGGAGGACTTGATCCTCTGACTGCAAGACAAACACAAGACCACAGCGGTCAGGAGAAGACGACAGAGACGCTGCGAGGAGGAGAAATCGTGTTTAGACTGCACTTCATACAACAGACCGTCTCAAAGCAGCTTCACAATAAACAGGAAAATAAGAGTGAAAATGTGGCAAAATTCATCCATCATCAAATGAAATTCACAACAGTTGTCATTATTCAATGCTGATTCAATTCAGTAACTGTTAATGTTGCAAAATTCAATCAATTTGACAAATTCAATGCAGTTTTAAAGTAGCTCTACTGTATCATAATTTGGCTTAATTCAGTTCAAAATAAATAAAATCTAAATAAATGTCAGAGTTACAAAATTTAATCAATTGTGAAACTAATTCACAAGTCATTCTCCAGCTCAAATCAGTTCAAAAGTTGATCCCATTCATTAATCAATTATTAAATTGATTAATTGTGAAATACACATTCACAATTATTCAGCTCAATTTTGATTAAATTATGTTCAGTGTCAGTTGCAAATTTGATCAATTATGAAGCAAATTCAATTTCAGCTGTAAAGCAGCTCTACAGAAGGCAATAATTCAGATTAATTCAGTTCAACATTGATTCAATTTAGTTCAAAAAGTGTTGATGTTGCAAAATATAATCAACTGGTGAAACTAATTCACAGGTGTCATAAACTAGCTCAAATCAGTTCAAAGGTTGATTCAATTCAGTTCAATAACAGTCAATCTTGCAAAATTCAATTACAAAATAAATTCACAATAGTGTCATTATTCAACTCAATTCAGTTCAGTGTTGACTCATTTCACTTCAATAACTGTCAATGCTGCAAAATTCAATTATTAAATTCAATTCCGTTTTAAAGCAGCTCTACAGAAAATGTCATTATTCAGCTTAAAACAGTTCAAAAGTTCATTAAATTCAGTTCAATAATAGTGGCAATGTTGCAAAATTCAACAATTATGAAATTAATTTACAGCATTGTTATTCAACTCGATTCAGTTCCATGTTGATTCAATTCAGTTCAATAACAGTGTTAATGTTGCAAAAATGTATTAATTATTAAATGCATACTAGCATCATTCCACTTAATTCAACTCAAACGATGATTCAGTTCAGTTTAAGTGTCAATGTTGTAAAAATTTATAAATTATGAAATGAATTCACCATATTGCCGTTCAACTCAATTCAGTTCAGTGTTGTTTTAATTTAGTTGAATACCTGTCACTATTGCAAAATTCAATCAATTATGAAACTAATTCCCAATATCGTCATTACTCAGTTAGTCAGTTCAGTTCGATATTGATTCAATTCAGTTCAACAGAGTTAATGTTAAGTTCAATTATGAAACAAATTCAATTCAGTTTTAAAGCAGCTCTGCTGAAGACAATAGTGCCATTATTTAGCTTAATTCAGAACAAAAGTTGATTCAATCCTGTTCAATAATAGCGTTGCAAAATTCATCAATTATAAAACAAATATGATTCAGATTCAAAACAGCTCTGCTGAACAGTGTCACTATTCAGCTTAATTCAGTTCAATAAAAGTGCATGTGTTGCAAAATTCAATCATGAAACTAATTCACAATATTTTCATTATTGAGCTCAGTTCAGTTCAACGTTGATTCAATTCAATTCAAAAACAGTGTTAAGGTTCCAAAGTTCAATTATGAAATGAATTCAATTTCTTCAATTCTGTCTACAGAAGACAGTAGTCAGTTGTACTGTAAAATAAAATTGTTTATCATGCAGCCCTACTTCCCACTATATTGAATATTGCTGAATCCGTTTACTTTTTTAATACTGAATGCAAAAAATAATAGCACATTCAGTGGTGTGAAAAATTGTTTGCCCCCTTCCTGATTTTTAATATTTTTGCATGTTTATCACACTTTAATGTTTCAGATCATCAAACAAATTTAAATATTAAATCAAAGATAACACAAGTAAACACAACATGCAGTTTTTAAATGAAGTTTTTTATTATGGGAAACACCCAGGCCACACCCAGGCCTGATTACTGCCACACCTGTTCGCAATCAAGAAATCACTTAAATAGGACCTGCCTGACAAAGTGAAGTAGACCAAAAGATCCTCAAAAGCTACACATCATTTTGAGATCCAAAGAAATTCAGGAACAAATGAGAAGGAAAGTAATTGAGATCTATCAGTCTGGAAAAGGTTATAAAGCCATTTCTAAAGCTTTGGGTCTCCAGCAGATGGCGAAAACATGGAACAGTGGTGAACCTTCCCAGGAGTGGCCGGCCGACCAAAATTACCCCAAGAGCCCATCGATGACCCATCCAAGAGGTCACAAAAGACACCAGAACAACATCCAAAGAACTGCAGGCCTCACTTGCCTCAGTTAAGGTCAGTGTTCATGACTCCAACATAAGAAAGAGACTGGGCAAAAATGGCCTGCATGGCAGAGTTCCAAGACGAAAACCGCTGCTGAGCAAAAAGAACATAAAGGCTCGTCTCAGTTTTGCCAGAAAAAAATCTTGATGATCCCCAAGACTTTTAGGAAAATACTCTGTGGACTGACGAGACAAAAGTTGAACGTTTTGGAAGGTGTGTGTCCCATTACATCTGGTGTACAAGTAACACAGCATTTCATAAAAAGAACATCATACCAACAGTAAAATATGGTGGTGGTAGTGTGATGGTCTGGGGCTGTTTTGCTGCTTCAGGACCTGGAAGACTTGCTGTGATAAATGGAACCATGAATTCTGCTGTCTACCAAAAAATCATGAAGGACAATGTCCGGCCATCTGTTCGTGACCTCAAGCTGAAGCGAACTTGGGTTCTGCAGCAGGACAATGATCCAAAACACACCAGCAAGTCCACCTCTAGATGGCTGAAGAAAAACAAAATGAAGACTTTGGAGTGGCCTAGTCAAAGTCCTGACCTGAATCCTACTGAGATGCTGTGGCATGACCTTAAAAAGGCGGTTCATGCTCGAAAACCCTCCAATGTGGCTGAATTACAACAATTCTGCAAAGATGAGTGGGCCAAAATTCCTCCACAGCGCTGTAACAGACTCATTGCAAGTTATCGCAAACGCTTGATTGCAGTTGTTGCTGCTAAGGGTGGCCCAACCAGTTATTAGGTTTAGAGGGCAAGCACTTTTTCACACAGGGCCATGTGGGTTTGGATTTTGTTTTCCCTTCATAATAAAAAACTTCATTTAAAAACTGCATGTTGTGTTTACTTGTGTTATCTTTAATATTTAAATTTGTTTGATGATCTGAAACATTAAAGTGTGACAAACATGCAAAAAAATAAAAAATCAGGAAGGGGGCAAACAATTTTTCACACCACTGTATATGGAGTTTTTAGCCGTAGACTGTGGGCTTTTTCCCTCCTCTCTAAAGCTGCAGAATACCGCTAACAGCCTGGACTTCATTTGTGACAGTGATTTAATTACTTTTATTATGTAATGCAATCATCCAAGCCTCAAGATTGTCATGCTTCAGTCTTGTACGCTAAGAGCCGTTAAATTTATCTAATGCTGAACTGCCGGCAAATTCCTTAGAAAGCCTGATATCCAGTGGGCCGTTTGATCAAAGCCGTGTCAGACTGAGCTTCACATCATATAACAGATCACTGAACGCACACATGACTCACTGTATCAGTGTGGAGCTCAAGGGCAACATTTACACTAAAGTGCAGCAAAGATAGTTACAGAATCCAAACACCCACCTGAAGTCAAACAGAAATAAAGATGATGATCCATTGAAACAAAACTGCTCCTTAGAATAAAAGCACTGGCCGTATGATTTATGCCTTTAAAATTCAATTTAAAATTATATAGAGAATTTTTATAGCTTTATATTTTTTATTACTTATTAATGTAATGTATTAATGTAATTATTGATGCACTTGATGTAATTTTTATGAATCAATGTTGATACATTTTTTATATATATAGTAACTTATGAAATAAACAAACAAACACTGATTATCATCAAAAAGCTGAACAATATCAACTATACTTTTTCAGCAAGGTTTTACACAATTTTAGCTTTATATTTTTTACTAAATGTAATGCAATAATGTAATTGATTAATGTAACTTTTATCAATCATTACTGATAAATAATTTTAAATATTTGATTACTTATTAATTCTCTCGCTCACACACACACTTTATATATGTAAAATAAAATAAAATAAAATAAATACTCAGCATATCATCAAAAAGCTGAAAAATATCAGCCATTTTTTCCTCAGTGAGGTTATATCACCCAGACCTACTTCTGAAACAAAATAAAAACTGAAAGCATTTTTTTTTTAAATCGATTTTATATAATGATATCAGACAAAAACAGCAGGATGTAGACAGGAATATGATCTTAAATGAGCTCGTCTGTCAGAGAAACCTAGTAACTGAATTACAGTAATAAAATTCAAATGCTTAAAATGCCATCAAAAACGTCTTCCTCAACTGATGCGCACATTCAAGGGGAAAAACTTTCGCCGTCTGAACCTCCTCATAGGATGAATGACAAAATGCATTTTCTGACTCGTAACGAGGTTTTTTGCATTTATTATTTAAACACACCTCCTGTAAGGAGCAACTGCACCATGATTATGTGCATTAGTCATGCAAGAAAGCACTGAAAACTCACAAACTGATTCATAATAAATGAACATTCAACCTACTGTTTTCTCAATATAGTCCTATATGCAGCAAAGTGTGTAATTTATTTATCGTTGTTATTACATATATAAAAAAGTAAAAATAGATTATATATAAAAATGTATATTTAAAATGTTAATATATAAATAATATAATTATACACATTTAAAAAAAAAAATACACATTTTGCATAAAATAAAACAATATGATTATTTATATGATTCCTTGTGCTATAGATGGCATCTCTTCTAACATAAGTCATCTCATTTTGCACAGATCTTCATTTTAAAGCATTGCCTGTGGCAATGTCTCATTTATGCACAGTATTATTCTGAAAACAAAATTATTCAGCAGCAAAAAAGCAGAGCCAGCTAATTGTGGAATGGATTTAAAACACAAGTAAAATGCATGACGGTCTTACTGGAGCTGCAAGCATTATCAAAATCATACCATTTTATCTTAACACTGTAAAAACTTTTAATATACAACTATAATGAGGTAAAACAAATAAACAAGAGTACAAGGCTTGGGTTTATATATATTGGAGATGTTTTAATGTAAATCCTACAGGTGCAGATTCTGTATCTCACAGTCTGACCTGAACACCAGCAGTCCCTGCGAAGCTTATATTTAGGACCATTAATATCTTTCCAATGTGACTTTATTCTCAAGACAATTAAACATTTTCCCACCAAATTCTCATTACAAAGCTGGTGTGACATGTCTTGAGATGCTAATAAAAAAACAAAAACAAACAAAAAAAAAAAAAAACACTACTGTATGACCTCAGAAACTTGGACCGCTATGATATTTTCCTTTGTATGGAAAATACATTCTGCAATTCTTTTCTTTGCAGAAAAAACAAAACAAAACAGTTTTGGAATGACATGAGGCTGAGTAAATGGAAAATAATTGCTGATTTCCAAAAAAAGGCCTAGTATTACCTGATATAAAAAAAAAAAAAAATTACCAAAATTCTGACTTTGAAATCAGGATTATGCATAAAACAATGTCATGTCTGAAAACAGGCTGAGAATTGATTAAAGAGTTAAGAATGTAAACCGGAATCATGTGGTTTGTGTGTTTTTCTGCTGATTAAGGGAAAATACAAGACATCTTCACCTTATGCATTATCAAATGCAAAAATACATCAAATTTTGCAAAAGTGTGATGTGAAAGAGCAAAACAGACACTATTTTTGAAATCAGCATCACGAAATTAGTAAGAAACGAGTATTGCATGATGCAGGGTGATATGTTTTTAGGTGAACTATCCCTTTAAAAGTTTAGAAACCACTTTAAAACATGGACTTTATGCAGTACTTTGCTTCCGTGTAAACACTTTGTAGATGTGATTAAGCAGAAGAAAGCATGTGCTGCATAAATCACAGATATTAAAATAGATGAAAAGTTTTAATAAGCAACAGATACTGAGATAAAGTCATCAGTTTCATCTTTAGAAAGCAAACAAAACAATCAACTCACAACGTCAAACGCCAGGTCTTCAGTACAGAACGACAGACGATCAAAACACTTGTCCATTTTCTCCAGCAGCAGCTTCATTAATTCGCTTTTCTCACCGATGTCTCGTCTTTAACTCCGTTTCATGATGGGGATTTTCAGCAGTAACCGAACCGGACGGAGAAACACAAGCCACTCAGAGAGCCATCAATAAATGATCACCGCGCCGTAGCCAAGAGCCGTCGCACACTAGTGAGGGAACATCAGCTGCACAATTCATGAAGAGCACTAAACAGAGCAAGTGTTCAAATACCGTGGATTATTCATGTTTAAAGGTGGCGTACGTTACAGCTTACTGTATATAAGTATGAAACTTTTGATTCTTATGAGGTGAAAACTGCATTGTGATTAAAAATAATTCAAACATCATGACTGAACTAGTGATTATCTATGGACTACACTGCTTATATCAAGCTAGATAGATGTGCATAGCTATCAGAGGCTAGACTGCTTTGCATTTGCATTGTAAAAAGTGACAAAAAAGCAATGTGAAAACATTTAAAGAGTAAAAGAGGAATATTTTATCACAAAACATGATGGACATTTCACAGCGGCTTCAAACACATCTATTATGAATCTAATCAGAACTCAAACTAAGTCAGGGTTATTACAGTAAATTCAAACTAAACCCATAATTATTCAAATAAATAAACACATACAATTTTAATTTCATACATAATTTATATAAATTATAATTTAAATTTTATTTCAGCAAGTTCCCAAGGAATCATTTCTCAGTTTCACTTCGTTTAACTTGGCATACCAATAACTAAAACTAAAATAAAAATAGAAGCTATATAGGCATACTGTTAAAATAATAATAATAATAATAATAAAGTTAAAAAGAAAACTATAAAAATGAAAGCCAACTCAAACACTAATTTAAACTAAAATTAAGATTAAATCAGGAAACAAAAATAATTCAAATTATTCATAAAAACAAGTAACGCTGATCTGAAATAGTTATGGTCTTATTTTTTGTTAGCAATAACCTGATATTTTAGTTTGTGTCCATCATGTCTCAAATAATCAAGCAATCTCAATCAAGCAATTTCTTTTAATGGATTATCCAAAATTATAATGTAATTAAATATATGAAGCAGCGTTCTCTTTTATTTTTTTTATTTCATTTATTTGTTTATTTTTTTTTTTACTATTATAAATCATTTTCGGTAATTAAAAAAAAAAAAAAAAAAAAAAAGCTGAAATAAAATAATTACCACATCAACTTAATAGAAAATTAGAAATTTTTGCCCTTGCAACTATCAAAAATATGTTTAAATACTAAAATGACTAAATCTGAAATAAAAATGAATTAAAGCTAAATAGAAATGTTGATACAATGACAAAAGCACATAAAATTACTAAAACGAACTAAAACGAAAACTGAAAATTAAAAAATAAAAGCTAATTCAAAATATTAACAAATGCCATAATACTAGTATATAAACAATACTAACTAATATAAAAATATGTGGTGATGTTTATGGTTACTATGGTAAATCATTTGTGTCATTTCCTTCAACTGATGACCTTATGAATTTTACCATACAGGTATATTTCACAATCCTTCTTGTTTTCACAGTCGTCTCATTTATGATAACAGCAGAGTGAAAGTAATTCCTTTGCCGATCGTCTTCAGGATTCACAGCACTGAAATGACTGATGTACCATAATATGTAAATGAAGCTGGTAAACCAGGATCTGTTGCCATGGCAGCACAAGCGTCTGTCTGTCTGTCCGTCTGTCTGAGAGGAGAATGACAATCAAACGAATATCTAATAATTAGTAGCCTGACGTCTATCCTGCAGCATCAGTCAGTCAGTGTGAATCCCTCAGAGAAACCGTCCAGTGAACAGGGATTCACTCTCTGACCGACAGCATCCTCCGAAATCAACCAAATCTTAACTAGCTGCTCGTCATTTCAAGATCAACAGCAAAACTAGTCAAACTACTAAAACTACTAACAAAAGTAGCTTTAACAAGGCAACATCTTCATAAATCTGATGATAATAAGATAAGATTATTTCTCTTCACAATCACAAGTGTTTATCTGGTACAAAAACACTGAAGTTCTAAGTTAAACAAGCTGTTCATTAAATGCAATTAAAAAAAAACTCATTAATATAACGAAACTTAAAATACAGAAGCACACATCAGCATTTAAGTATATTTAATAGTGCATTTAGATATTTAATTGAATTTAGATATTTAATTGCACTACACAAAAGAATATGTAAAATTAAGTATTGTTTATCTCTCTGAATCATTTTGAATGAATCAATTAAATGATCCAATTCACTAAAATGAATCAAATATCAAAATTATAATATTAATTACACAAAAAATTAATATTAATTACACACACAAAAAAAAAAAGATTGTTTTACGGTTTTTGCAAAAAGTCACTTCTGCTCACCGAGGCTGCATTTATTTGATAATAAATACAGTAATGGCATGAAATAAAATAATTTTATTCCTCAAGGACACATTAAATTGATCAAAAGTCAGAGCAGACATGCATAATGTTACAAAAGATTTCTATTTCAAATAAATGTTGTTCTTTTGAACTTTCTATTCATCTGTGAATCCTGAAAAATAAAATGCATCATTGTTTCAACAAAAATATGAATCAGCAGCAATTTAGCATATTAGAATGATTCCTGAAGGATCATGTGACACTGAAGACTGGAGTAATGATGCTGAAAATTCAGCTTTGGTCACAGCAATTAATTACATTTTACAACATATTCACACAGAAAACTGCTACTTTAAATTGTAATAATATTTCACAATTTTTCACAGTATTTTGGAGCAAATAAATGCAGCCTTGGTGAGCAGAAGAGACTTCTTTCAAAAACATACTTGTTCCAAACTTTAGCGTATACTACAGTATATAACAATATTATATAATTATGTGGGAAAACATTTCAGGATATCACATAATGCTGCATGTTGCAACAGAAAATGACGAGAAGTAGTGAAATGCCATTTTTGTTCCCATTACTTTAGCTAAAACACTTCAAAATTCCCTCAAACATACACTGTGCTCATTTGCAGACAGATATCGATTTTTCAGCAGACGGAACGATTAGCAGCTGGTGTGGTTGACATAATGCCAATATATACTCTTACATAATATAATTATAGCATACACTGACATGATTTTCTATTCCCACAATATTTACACAAAAAAAAAAAATAAAAATAACTCTCCTCCTTTACACTAAAGCCATCATTACACTGTAAACTGTAAAACAGTTTCCTCCTGGACAATAACACCATTATACAACCATAAATGTTTAATATCTTGGCCTGTGTCTGATTGTAATTACTTCATCTTTTTGTTTGGCCGTTGAAGAGCCGCACAGAAGTAGGATTCCAGCACATGAACCTGATCGCTCATGTATGCGCAGCATCAATAATTCAGTCTAGTGCAGGAACTCATGTTCCTCCAGTCAGATCTCCATTCCACCGAACAGCCACACACACACACACACACACACACACACGTCCCCTCCTATTCAACTAGGATATGTGTGAAGTTGTGTAAATTCTAATATCATTAGTGAGCACAGACTGAACGGACCCACACTCTGAAAACATCTGTAAAAATAGGGCACAATATACTGTATAATTTGAAGGAATTTTTCTGTATTTATTTTTTTTTACAGGTGTTTCACCAGTATTTTGAATTTCACACTTCATTGCATTGTGTTTTAGAGTTACCAGAAATGTTTGTAAAACTAATGGATAACGTTGTGTGTAATAAGCTGCCAGTACTTTTTCTGTTATTTTACGGATTTATTTTTTAGAGTGCAGAAAATGCAGACAGAATCATTGAATTCAGGCATAAAAATGGAATTTACTGAATAATTTCACGGAATTCTGCAAAATTTGTGTGAATGAATCAAAAGTAGGGCTTCAGATTGTGATATGGACTAGTGTTAGTGAATATTAAACTGCAAAAGACTGCTTTTGAAATATGAAGTCTGAACATATGAACTTCATCTCCAGAGCTGCTCTCAGAGTCAGCCCACTAGATTATTATATTTGAGGGGAAAAAAAAAAAAAAAAAAAACTATCATCAGATACACACGGATGATCTTTACTACACCCTGCCAAAATAAAATTTTGGGTTTACTTCAAGAAATTATGACAAATATATTACTATTGTATAATAGAATGTCCTTCTCAAAGTAATAATATTACAATTATTAAAGATTTATTTAAAGAATGACAATTTTATCTCCATGTTTTAATTTTAACAGTAAACCTCTGTTGTGCAGCAACAAAATAAAAAGAGCTGTTAAATTTTCATTTGATTATATTTTAAAAGATTAATTTATTAATGGTTTATGACTTAATATGACGATAATACATTTGTATTAAATCAAATCTAGAAAAACTAAAACTGACAACACAGATTTTCTTTTTTTTAAATAATAATAAAAATATTTTTAGGAGCTTATTATTATTATTGTTATTATATAAATAAACTGTAAAATAACTTTATTAAAGTTATGAATTTAATTGATTAATCATGCTTTTGTAATTAAACCATTATGTTTAATTACAAAAATTAAAATTGAAAACACAGAATTTGGGGGAAAAAACTTCTCAGGGCCCTAAAAATGTATTTTTTGTTAAACTTAATAAATTGCTGTTAAATTCTATAAGCTTCATGATTTCCATCAATTAGACAATTAGAATCATGAGAAGAATTAAACACAAAAAAAAAGAGGAAAAGTTTAAGAGACAACAGAATTTCTAAAAAGGTAAAATATTTTAAAGAGCCGTATTATTGTTACTTTTAATAAATTGTTAACATTTTATGAATTAAATTGATGAGACATGCTTAAAATGGAAAACATGGAATTTGAGGAAAAAAAAATGATCTAATGGTAGAAAGCATTGTCAGCCGGTAGAGAACATTTATACTGTGGATTACGTTTTAAAATGAGACAAGAATAAAATAGTCTTCTCAAAAAACAGCCTCCCAAACTGGCACTTACAGTACAGACAGATTTGTTCAATATAATGACAGCGATTTAGCTGTCGCGTCGCTCGAGACACGATATCAGTAAAACCAGCACTAGCTTGTAGTAACTCATTTAGCAAAGCAATGCAAAGCAGAGGCAGATTATACAGCAGCATGCAGGAGAGATGATGTAACCCACGGACAGATGGAAAAATCACAGCTCCATCTCAGAGGAAGACAGAGACGGTCAGGAGGATCGGCTGGGGAAATGACTCTGTCCTGCTTCTGCAAATGGGTTGTTGTCAGGTAATATGCAGCTCCGCTTCAAGAACACTTCACAGTCGCGTCTGGAGACTAGTGTACTTCACTTAAGTGCTAATGATACCCAACCGTCAGGGACGACCACATCACTGAAACACGGATGAAAATAGCTTCAACTTAAAAATAAATTTAAAAAAAAATTCATGCATACAATCAAAATATACTGTAAACAATAACACCATAAACACACACAGTCCTGCATTGCTGAACACAGTTTTCAATTTATTTATTTTTTTTAAACAATTAATGGTAGAAAATTAATTATTTATAATCCATGCAAAACTTTCCATGTTGCATGGAAAGATTGAAATAGCACATATATATTGGTTCTGGTCTAGTCTCAGACGTCATGCCCACGGACCGTTGGCTGAACGTCTGATGCATATGGCACACAAAAGTGGAAACACTTCAGGAGTTTCGAAGTCGGATTGGTTGAATTATACAGGGTTTCCGGGAGATGTGTGTGTCGCGTTCTTTAACATTCCGCCTGGAAACAAAGATGCCGTGGCGCCAAACCCCCCCACGAAAGAAGAAAGCCGTCTAGTTTACTACTGTGACGACGAGCACTTATCAGGACCAACTAAACGCTGGATTTTCAAAAGTATGTGAAATATTTAAAGTTCGCGGCATAGAATCTTTAAAATACGTCCGAGAGTTTTACACAATGGTCTGTTATTGTGGCGACATTTCCACGCCCCGAAACATGGCGCTGAACGAAACGAACTGTGATTGGGTGTTTGACCAAATGAAGAAAAACTCATTTGGAAGTTTTTAGAATTGCATGGAAAACAGTATGTAGAGTTATAGAGAGGCTCTAAAAGCTGCCAGGGCTGAGCATATCCACAAACTCATAGAAAATAACCAAAACAATCCCAGGTTTTTAATTAGCACAGTGGCTAGATTAACAAATAATCAGACGTTACCCGATCTAAATATTCCCTCACAGTTTAGTAGTGATGACTTTATGAATTTCTTCACTGATAAAATACAGTAGATAGCATCAGAAATACAATAACAAAAGCAGAATCGACAGTGTCTTGTAATTCAGTTTCATTCATTGTGCCCAAAGAAAAACTGCAGTGCTTTACAACTAAAGGACAGGAAGAGCTAAATAAACTTATCACTGCATCTAAACCAACAACATGTTTATTAGATCCTGTATCCACTAAATTACTGAAAGAGTTGTTACCTGAAGCAGAAGAACCGCTTCTCAATATGATTAACTCATCGTTATCTTTAGGTCACGTCCCAAAACCATTCAAGCTGGCGGTTTATTACCATTCAAGCCTCTAATTAAGAAACCACAACTAGATCCTAGTGAACTGGCAAATTACAGACCCATTTCAAAGCTTCCATTTATGTCTAAAATTTTAGAAAAAGTTGTGTCTGCTCAATTGTGCTCCTTCCTGCAAAAAAAAATGATCTCTGTGAAGAATTTCAGTCAGGTTTCAGGCCCCACCATAGCACATAAACCGCACTTGTTAAAATTACAAATGACTTGCTTCTTGCGTCAGACCAAGGCTGCATCTCATTGCTAGTTTTACTTGATCTTAGTGCTGCGTTCGACACCATAGATCATCACATACTCATAGATAGATTACAAAACTATTAGGGATGTGCAACAACGATCGAGTACTCGGCCGTGACAGCGATGATCGATCATGAAAACGATGATCGTGGCATTAACTGTTTGATTTTTACCGTAAATTTCTGCCATATGGACATCAACTTGAGATAGTCACCACTGATAAGCTATTACTAAATATAATGTAGAAACTTTAATTTTCTGTAAAGCTGCTTTGCAACGATTTGCATCGTGAAAAGCGCTATACAAATAAACTTGAATTGAATTAAAATAAAAAACAGAATTACAACAACAACAACAACATCTGAATAAGTAAATAAATACATTTTCAAACGTACTATTTTTGTATTTTTGTGACAATTATTTGATTAGCAATCCTTTTTATTATTTAAAATTAACCAAACCATTAAAACTAAATACAGAAAAATTACAACAGATTTTCTGGTTGGGGGGGCATTTCATCTGGCACTATTTTTGTATACGTTTTAAATTGTTAACATTTGTGAATTTAACTGAGACATCAGTTTTGAATACTAAAATTTAATTAAACCATTAAAACGGTACCCAGAAAAACAAAAATGAGGGAGAAAAAAAAAAAAAAAAATGGAATTTGGCAGAATTTTTTTTAATAGATTTTATAGGACTCTATATGAATATAAGTAAGATTTTCTATTTTTAATCCTTACATGAACAATTTTGATCCATATTTCTAATATAAAATTAATTTGATTTATAATCAACATTTTTGATCCATTCATCAGCTTTTTTATTTCACTGTGCTTGTCACAATGCATTCTGGGACTGTCTTTTCCATAAAGCACACATGTGATGCTGCCTTTTCTTTCTTTTTTTTTTGCTAAAATGAGGTATAATTATGCTGCCTACTATTTGGAACAGCGTTCCATGTCTGGAAGAAGTCCATGATGCCTTAAAATGCTACCTACGTAGGCAGCATACTACGTTTGGAACAGTGCAACATTTTCAATTTAAGACTTTAAATAAAGCCTCGTATTACATAAAATGTGCATTTCAATCTTCAACCATAATATTTAAATGCATCTTGGAAGCACTGCAGATAGCGGTGCGGCGGAAGCGACTGTGATACTGACAGTGATTACAGCGCTAGAGAAACGCCGGCAGCCATTCACCCTGTTATTTGAGAGCTTCATCAGAGGTGGATGGTCCAGCTGGGGAACACCGCTAATAACACACAGTGGCGTTAATGAACGCTTCACACGCGCATACTCCACTGTAACTGACGCCTGTGGCTCATCACGTCAAGTGCTGCTCAGAAAACACAAACGCATCTAAAACGCAGATTTCCCACTGCCTTCCCATTATGGCGGAATTAGGATAATCACGAGTTTCTGTCATTTACTCGCCCTCGTATCGCTCCGAACCTGTGTGATTCTCTTTCTTTCTCCTGTGGAAAACAAAAGATGATATTTTGAAAAATGTCAGTTTTATTTTTTTTGGTTCATACAATGAAAGTCAATGGGGCCCAATATTGTTTGGACCCCTAATGTTTTTACCAAAACTGAAAGTAAACAGAAATTGTTTGTTTAATCAATTATTCAAATTTATTTAATGATCAAATTTAAATTTCACAAAAGGCAGTTTTTACATCAACTTTTTAATGATATATTTATGTTTCTACTCCAATTTGTTCTTGAAAATATAAACATTTTATATAATACAAACATATAAACAGTGACTGTAATGTTGTCATGACAGATTTATTCAAACATACATTAAATAATGAATGAAAAATTTACTAGCAATTTCTGAGTAAAAATTGTACATCAGATTTTATTCATTGTAAAAATATAATATTGTTTAAAATATCTATACTAAAAACAGCTCTACTTGAAATAAATTAACATTAACTGAAATAATATACACAAACTTAAACTTATTTCAACTAGATGCCAAGGAAGCATTTCTCATTTTCATTTAGATTAACTTGATGTAGTAAAATAACTAAAACTGAACTGAGAAAACTGAAATAAAATAAAAAAAAACTATGCATTTAAAAATAATAAATTCTTTCAAAATAATTATAAAAACTATTGTAGTATTTGTAATAGTATTTCAGTGTAAAACATTGTTCTAAACATCTACTATTGTTTTCCACAGAAGAAAGTCAGAACAACATGCAGGGGAGTACATTATGTGAATATCACTTTCATGTGCTCAAACTTTGAAACTGTTACTGTGGAAACATTCATTACAGAATCTATGAGTTGTCTTTAAGTGCATGACAATAATTCACTTCTATATACTTTGAACAAAAGAAGGAATTCTGATTGAATTAATCACATTCAAATCTTTTAATAAATGCAATTATTTATTGAACATCTGCATCATTTATCATATTGTGTACTGTCTTAGGTCTAAAACACTTGCTATGCAAATACATCAAAACAGCTGCTCTAACTAGACCAGCACAATTTCACACACTAGCTATGTTTGCATCCAAAGTTGTGAAAAATTGGAATATAGCATAAAACGTGCAAAAATGGAATAGGACCTATTGAATAAAACATGCAAAAAAAAAAAAAAAAAAATAGAATTTGAGAAACATTTGAGGAAAATATTGAAATGCAGCATAAAACATCTGCAGAAAATACTGAAATATTGCATAAAACATTTGTGAAAGATACATTTTTTTTGCACTTTTTATGCAATATTCCATATTGCATTAAACATTTGAGCAAAATATTGAAATACAACATAAAACATTTGCAAAAAATTGAAATATCAAATAAATCATTTGCAAATAAAGCACCGTTTCCATACCATGTGTTCAAGACAACAAAATCTTTACCTATGTGAAAAAAAATGGAATATCGCATAAAAAAAATAAAAAAAAGTGTGAATAAAGTAACGTTTCCATCCCAAGTTTTCAAAAGAATAAAATCTTCACTTCCTGAGAAACTGGTGCAAGTATCAGTAATTTATTCTGCAAATGCGTTTCCATCATAGTTTATGCATAGTTTATGTTTTCTTACCATTCTGCCTCAATTGAGTGCATACAGTACCTTTTTCATTTGCATTTTGCAAAGATTTTATATGTATCTTGGGATTTCCATCCAACACTTTTTATGCAATATCCCAAAATTCACATAAAATTATATGAACTGAAACATAGCTATTGCTGTTTTCTGAAATGTGTCAAAAAAGCTAATTATAACGCGGCACAACCTGCAATGCTTTAGCTAATCATTTGCGTCTGTTTTTGTGCACTTGCACCGTTTCTGGCCTTACTGCTTTGTCCTGAAGTCCTTGTGGTATGAAATATTTCAAATCTGACCCCTTACAGCAAAACTTATTGTCTGCTTGAGCTCATAAATATTCTGCACATGCATCACTCTCTGCCTGGCACATCCCGTTCCTTCTGGTGTGAACAATGAACGTGAAGAAACCTTCAGAACAGGTCACACGGAAAAAACAACAGGCAGCTGCAAACCATGCATCTCATCATAACTGAACGCCAGACAAGAGTGCATTAAATCACAGCCAAAATGACCAAAACCTGCACACTGGTTAAGACTTTAACACGTTTCTTGCATTTCAGCAGATGTTGCACTGCATTTGTGTGGGAGAAACCCATCAAGAACGTGTTTAGGTCACATTTAACATCGAAATCAACAGAAAAAGTTGCAGTTTTAAGTTGCGTAAAGAAAAAGCCTATTTTAAGACCATTAAGATTTTTTTCAATATTTTTATGACACTTAAGCACATTTTCTTCTCTGTTTTTTTTTTTATTTTCCCCCATGCATTTGGCCATTTCCCTTTCCCTTTTTTTTTAAATTTATTTATTTATTTATTTATTTTTTGTAATTCTCATTCTCGGTATTGATTCTCTTTCCAAAAAAAAAAAAAAAAAAAATCTGGTCCCAAAATGGGCTTCAAAAAAAAAAATTTATTAATAAAAAAAAAAAAAAAAAAAAAGTAAAGTAAAAAGTAAAAAGTAAAAATCTTACTTTTTTCTTTTAATTTTATTGTAATATACGACATGGGACAGTGCTGTTCTGTTACAGCAGTTAATGCACAAATACAAAAGAAAGATGATGCAACTGGTAATTTTCATTTGCACAAATCCCATCGAGAGGAAACAAAGCATTTGCACTGATAAATGTGATTATAATTGTAGTCATAATGGTAATTGTTAAAGGCCAGAGGAAAATAAAGCCATTTGGATCCCATCTGCTGTGAGTTTGGAGATGATCTCAGCAGCAACACTTCCTACAGCTCTCCAAATACTACTATAACAAGAGCTTCACGTCAGTTTTACACACAAGACTGTCAGTAACAGGCCATTTCTATGGTTAAACAATAGTTCACCCAAAAACTAAAATACTGTCATTCTTTACTCATCATTACCAAAAACTATAATGAAAAATATTAGTTGGTGACTTTTTTTCTAAGATTAAGACAAGATGACACGACCAACATGCAATATCTTCGAAAAAAAGATGAGACAAAAATGCTGTTTAAAACAAAGACTCTGTATATCCAAAGTTTTCTCTAGCTATATTTTCAGCAAAAAAAAAAAAAAAAAAGAAAAAAAGAAAAAGATCCTCACCAGGTTTTCATGCTTGGGGTTGCCAGATGTCAAGAGTTTAAAATCTCCCTATCAGAGCTTTTTTCTTAAAAGACACATTTATGCCCACTTGCCCAGTGTTTTATTTTATCTCCTGAAGTATTGGAGTTGATGTTAGGGATTTCACTGTTTTAGATTTCGAAAGAAGCTTTTTGAGTTTTATTAGTCAGGATTATTAGTCAACTAAAACGGAAACTAAAATTTTAACCATAAAAGAAGCTAAATCATTTTATTGAAATAAAAAAGAAAAAAAAAAGAAAACATTAACTAATACATATATATATAAAAATGAGATTCAAAATAGTAATTACAATTATAATAGCATCTTCAATGGTACTAAAATACCACTCTTAACAGTTTGCATGGTTTAGAGAGTGTGTTCATTTATATGATAATTTAATAAAACAGGAAACTCTATGAGGTAAAATAAATGTGCATAAGGTTATAGTCACAATATTAGTGCTTATAGGTGAAAGTGCAATAATTCTGATGTAATGTCTCAAATGACAACACTCATGATGATCAATAATTTTCAGCTAAATAATTGTGATTATCAGTTTAACAATTATGCAGCATTATGCACCTAAAATATGAAATTTTTATTGACTAAAATAAGACCAAAATTCCTAGACTTCTAGTCAACTAAGACTTGACAAAAAAAAAAAAAAAAAAGGAAACCGGATTCGCTGACTAGATATGATAAAAACCAAGAGACATTTGACACAAGACTAAGCCTATAATTTAAAAAGGAGACAAAATAGTCTAACACTAGTCTAGATATTTCTGTCATTCTTCTGTAGAAAACAGAAAATCTGTCAAGAATCAGTCCATTGCTTGTTTATTGTATTTAACTAAAACCATTTCATTAAAAAAAAAAAAACACTTTTTCTTTTACTTGAAATAAGCATCAACTATAATAAAAATACTAATATTTAAAATAAAATAACTAAATTTTTAATTAAAAGTAATAAAAGTAGCTTAATAAAAACAAACTAATGGAAATTACAAACAAAATTACTAAAACTTTATGGAAAATAAAAACAACAAGTCCATATGATGTGCACTACATCTTCTGAAGTCAATCAAATATCTTTTGCAAGATTATCAGTGAATAATGACTAAAATATCAGCATATGGGTTTGGAACAACATGACGATGCCAAAACTTTCATTTTTGGATAAAACTTTCCTTTTAACAGAATGCATGCATTCCATTTTTTAAAATCGTTTAGTCTCAGTGATCAGGTGAGCAATAGTGTTACCCAAATGACTTCCCTTTGAAACATGCAGCACAAGATCCAGCAGCGACATGAGTTCAGCGACTGCTTCAGTGTGAAAGTGCAGATGTGAGCAGAAGCAGCCAGACATCAGTCTTCTTGTTGTTGGTCAGGGCTGTTTCTGCTCCTCATGCGTACTCTAATCTAGACTCTATTCTCAGCACCGCGGAGAGACGCATGAATTAAAGATGATGCTTTCATAACTCTCCAAAGTGCTGCTTTTCATGCACTGTCTCAGAAATAAGATGAAGCGCTCTTTAACCTTCAGCCCATCTTGCCAAAGTCCAAACACGGCCAGATCTGCGGCTAGAAGCTTTTACACTGGAAAATACAATCAAGCATTTGCCCTTTGGTGATATGTTCAAGTTAATTCATTTAGTTGATTGTTATTTAGTCCCCTGCGTCTGATATTTTTCTTTTGTTTGCAGGAGATTAGGAATGTAGCAGATTACAGTTCATAAGAACACAAGAACAGCAGGATGGCTTCAGAAAGATCACATGACAATCAACGTGCCGTTTAACGGGAACCAGAAAGTTCTGTCATTATTTATTCATCCTCATATTGATGCAGACTTTCATGTTCTTATTTGATCAGATTCAGAACACATACAACAGTTTATATTGACCACAAATGTCAAGCTTAATCAAAAAAAAAAAAAACAATCAGTCATATGATACAGTAACTACATACTATTATATATCCTATATATACACGATTATATAGTATTATTATAGTTTTTATTAATATTTTAAATTCATTTTTCTTTTTATAGATGTTTTCATTTTAATTTTTAGTAATTTTGTTGTGTTTGTCATTTTATTAGTTATTTTAATGTCAATATACATTTTATTGTCATTTTTATTTTAGCTTTAAATTTAGTTATTTTAGTATATCAAGATAAAATAAATGAAACGGAGTGTCTATTTACACTAAGTGCAAATAGTGCACTATTGGTACCGCCTTGTTTGCAGAGGCTATTTACACTAACTCCGCCTACCAACGTGTGATTGATCTGCTTTGACCAGAGTTCCAACCCACCTTTTGGCGAACATTTTCTCCCTTTTCAAATCTCATATCAAAACGGAAAGGCATTTATTATTAAAATAAGAAATATTGCAATAGTAATATTTCTTTTGTTTTTATTCAGTTTTTTTTTTTCATTTTTATTATAGCAATCATTATTTATTTATGTTTGTTTGTTTGTTTGTTTGTTTGATACAGTCACAAAATTTTGGCCAAATTGTGCAGCCCTACACACAAGCACAGCAAACCAGGATTAAATAAATAAATAAATAAATAAATAAAAATAAAAATAATTATTATTATTATTATTATTATTATTATTATTATTATTATTTATTATTATTATTATTATTATTATTATTTAACCACACTAACAATAATTATAAGGAAAAAATTATTTTTCCATTTTTACCCTCAAATTGAGCAGCTTTAATAGAAAATCATATTCGAAAAAACCCCACAAAATTTCCATGTTTTCCATATATGTACAGTGGGGCAAAAAAGTATTTAGTCAGCCACCAATTGTGCAAGTTCTCCCACTTAAAAAGATGAGAGAGGCCTGTAATTTTCATCATAGGTATACCTCAACTATGAGAGACAAAATGAGAAAAAAAAATCCAGAAAATCGCATTGTAGGATTTTTAAAGAATTTATTTGCAAATTATGGTGGAAAATAAGTATTTGGTCAATAACAAAATTTCATCTCAGTACTTTGTTATATACCCTTTGTTGGCAATGACAGAGGTCAAACGTTTTCTGTAAGTCTTCACAAGGTTTTCACACACCGTTGCTGGTATTTTGGCCCATTCCTCCATGCAGATCTCCTCTAGAGCAGTAATGTTTTGGGGCTGTCGCTGGGCAACACGGACTTTCAACTCCCTCCAAAGATTTCCGATGGGGTTGAGATCTGGAGACTGGCTAGGCCACTCCAGGACCTTGAAATGCTTCTTACGAAGCCACTCCTTCGTTGCCCGGGCGGTGTGTTTGGGATCATTGTCATGCTGAAAGACCGAGCCACGTTTCATCTTCAATGCCCTTGCTGATGGAAGGAGGTTTTCACTCAAAATCTCACGATACATGGCCCCATTCATTCTTTCGTTTACACGGATCAGTCGTCCTGGTCCCTTTGCAGAAAAACAGCCCCAAAGCATGATGTTTCCACCCCCATGCTTCACAGTAGGTATGGTGTTTTTTGGATGCACCTCAGCATTCTTTCTCCTCCAAACACGACAAGTTGAGTTTTTACCAAAAAGTTCTATTTTGGTTTCATCATTCTCCCAATCCTCTTCTGGATCATCCAAATGCTCTCTAGCAAACTTCAGTCGGGCCCGGACATGTACTGGCTTAAGCAGGGGGACACGTCTGGCACTGCAGGATTTGAGTCCCTGGCGGCGCAGTGTGTTACTGATGGTAGCCTTTGTTACTTTGGTCCCAGCTCTCTGCAGGTCATTCACTAGGTCCCCCCGTGTGGTTCTGGGATTTTTGCTCACAGTTCTTGTGATCATTTTGACCCCACGGGGTGAGATCTTGCGTGGAGCCCCAGATCGAGGGAGATTATCAGTGGTCTTGTATGTCTTCCATTTTCTAATAATTGCTCCCACAGTTGATTTCTTCACACCAAGCTGCTTACCTATTGCAGATTCAGTCTTCCCAGCCTGGTGCAGGTCTACAATTTTGTTTCTGGTGTCCTTTGACAGCTCTTTGGTCTTGGCCATGGTGGAGTTTGGAGTTGGACTGTTTGAGGTTGTGGACAGGTGTCTTTTATACTGATAACGAGTTCAAACAGACGCCATTAATACAGGTAACGAGTGGAGGACAGAGGAGCCTCTTAAAGAAGAAGTTACAGGTCTGTGAGAGCCAGAAATCTTGCTTGTTTGTAGGTGACCAAATACTTATTTTACTGAGGAATTTACCAATAAATTCTTTAAAAATCCTACAATGTGATTTTCTGGATTTTTTTTTTCTCATTTTGTCTCTCATAGTTGAGGTATACCTATGATGAAAATTACAGGCCTCTCTCATCTTTTTAAGTGGGAGAACTTGCACAATTGGTGGATGACTAAATTTTTTGGCCCACTGTATACAGAGTGTATATTCCTCAATTTCCCATTTTGTGTTCCAAGGGAAAAAAAACAAACAAACAAACATGGAAATGAGTTGGTTTGGAATGGAGAGTAAATAATGACAGAATTTCCATTTTTGCAGACTCCGCTTATTAAAACATTAAATAATAAAAGGATTCTCTGCAGAATTTGAACATTTTGTGAAACATTTCAACATGAACATAAAATATTTCCCATGCATCACAAATCATCAGCCGTTCCATCAAAACTTCCAACACAGACACATCTTTGCTAAATATCCTCACAAATTCACATCAGTCCACAACAAGCAGTCCAAGCAGGTCCTTCACACAAACACAATCGCTCTTTCACACACAAAGCTGCTCCATGAAATAAAGAGCTCTTCTATACATTCATAATCTGTTTTAATACTGCGTGATTATTTTGGAGAATAAACAGGCTGTCATTATGAGCACTGGATGGTGGCGACGATGCCAGCGAGATCCAGGGGCCAATCCTTTAGGAGGATTAGCTGGGATAAAATCAAGAAAAATCAAACAGTCAAACAGGTTATGGAGTTTAGACAGTCACAGGATGAAATGAGCTTAACCGGACAGCACTGCGCATGCACACGGCTTATATGTTACGCCACTGTATGCATGGAGGCAAATTAAATCTCAAAACACCATTCTCATCATCAACCTGGGCATGGGCTTTATAATGGTCCATAACAATACAGAGTAGAGCGGTTTATATGGTCATATACAGTACAATGACAGACAGAAAGCTACACAAAAATGCTGAAAATAAACGCTTGGTTTGTTTTTTATATTATATATATATATATATATATATATATATATATATATATATTTTTTTTTTTTTTTTTTTTTTTTTTTTTAATAAGAAATTACATACAAATAAATACTGTGGCAATACACCAATATGCAATTGGTGATATTTTTGTTGTATAAATAACAAAATTGATCAAATTTACAATAGGCCTACTTGTGTTTTCATCAATGTATTTTGTCTACTGTTGCCATGGTAACCTCTAAATCTGCAAATCTGCTTAGTCAATGGATAATGCGTACATTTTTGTTCTTTTAAAAATACTGAATTTAGATAAATACTATGTAAAAAAATAAATAAATATAAGCAAGCTATAAATATTTATTTCTAAATAAAAAATATGTACATTACATTTAATTATATGAATAAAAATAAACCTTTAATTTATTTTATATATATATATATATATATATATATATATATATATATATATAAATTATTAATTAATAAATAAATTATATAAAAATTATATAAATATACTGAATGTTTATTTTTATAATATAGTTTGTCCATTTTATGTAAATTATATGTAAATAGCTTAAACAAATACTTAATTTATATAAATACATTAATAAATAAAAATATAAATTTAGAAACAAAATAAATATGATATATATATATATATATATATATATATATATACATATAAATAACTACTGAATGTTTATATTTATATAATATAGTTTGTCAACAGTTGCTACAGGAATTTCCAAATCTACAAATGTGCTTAGTCGATGGATAATGCAAATTTCTATTAATTTAAAATACTGAATGTAGATTAAATACTATGTAAATGTACATAAAAATAAACAATTATACAAACAAAATAAAAATTTATAAATAAAGTATATAAAAACAAATACTTTAAATATTTCATATGTCTACTGTTGCTACAGTAACCTCCAAAACTACTGCTTAGTCAATGGATAATGCACAGATTTCTATTAGAATAAATATTATGTATAAAAAAATAGCAACACAATATTTAACAAAAAAAAATTATACGTAAATAAAATAGATATTTTATTAATAAAATACATCATAAATAATATATAAATAAATGCTTATTGTTATTTCAGAGAATATAGTTTGTTGCTACAGTAACCTCCAAATCTACTGCTTAGTCAATGGAAAACGCGCAGATTTCGAGCACTGTGAAGTGATTGACTGTTTTCTGGAGCTTTATAGATTCATTTTCACCATCGCATTGAGCGGCAGCTGCAACATTCAGCATTATTCCTCAGTAAAAACGCGTTTGAAAGAAGAAGCATAAGCAGCCTTTCCAGATGCACTCAGCTCTGAATGAACGAGGAGAGGAGAGGAGAGGAGAGGAGATGCGACAGCGGCGTTCTCCATCAGTTCCCCTGACATCACTCCTGCATGTTTCCCACACCGCTGACAATCACTCAAAGCGTTATACGACGCGACGCGTTACTCGCGCGCGTAAACATGTGAAGATATTGAATTGGTGTAAATGACTGCGGCTGCGTCTCAGACTCACCCTGCTAGTTTGGGCATCCTGACGAAGCTGAACACGTCCATGATCCGGATCGCCTCCGAACTCACTCCGATTCCATTCCGCAAAAGCCTCGGCGCGAATCGTTTACAAAATGAACGCGTCGGAGGTTTCCTCAAGTCAGCGCAAGGATCTCCTGCATGGCTGCGCGTTTGCGTGAAACCCGATCCGCGTTTCCCTCAGATTTACATCCTTCGCGGCTCCAGATGCCCTCGGACAACTTTATTCAATTTCCCATCGCGGTGGAAACCGATGGAGAAGAGCGGGATGAAGCGAGAGACTGAGCGGAGGAGGAGGAGGATCTCAGCCGATAGATGCTCCATCTAATCTCAGATGTCCATTTATAATGAATAATCTCGCGACGCGTGCAAAGGTCAGCGTCATCGCGCGACGCGAGACTGGAGGGGAGTGGAGAAGCGCGTGGGTGTTCCGTGGAGGAGGAGGAAGATATAGAGATGAGGAGTAAAGCGAGGAGAGAGGAGAAACTTATTAGATGAGCAAAGAGAGAATAAACACCTGTGCGCGCACGTTCTAATCTCTATTAATGCGTCAAGGTGCGCCAAAAAAATTGCGCCAAAAATTGGTTTAACCAATGGTGTGAGTTTGGGGCGGGGCTATTTGTTAGAGTGACCAATGGCAAGCGGATTGTTCCGGAAACATTTTGGAAACCTGTCATAAATTTTGCTAATTTCGTTTGGTGACCGGTTGTGCAGAGAGTAAACAATACCGCACAACTCAAAGAAAGGGATGTTTTATTTCTTATGAGTATACTGTTGATTTCAAAATTTGGTAGATTGTGAATTTACTCATTACATATGGACCACAAAACCAGCCATACGGGTCAATTTTTGGAAACTGAGATTTATACATAATCTGAAATCTGAATAAATAAGCTCTCCATTGATGTATGGTTTGTTAGGATAGGACAACATTTGGCTGAAATACAACTATTTGAAAATCTGGAATCTGAGGGTGCAAAAAAAATCTAAATATTTAGAAAATCGCCTTTAAAGTTGTCCAAAAGAAGTTCTTAACAATGCATATAAGGCTACTAATCAGAAATTACGTTTTGATATGTTTACGGTAGGAAATTTACAAAATATCTTCATGGAACATGATCGTTACTTAATATCCTAATGATTTTTGGCATAAAAGAAAAATCATTAAATTTGACCCATACACTCTTAAAAATAAAAGTGCTTGAAAAGGTTCTTCAAGTGATGCCATAGAAGAACCATTTTTGGTTCCACGAAGAAACATTCAGTCAAAGGTTCTTTAAAGAACCATCGCTTTCTTACCTTTTTATAATCTGAAGAAACTTCTTTCACCACAAAGAAGCTTTTGTGAAACAGAAAGGTTCTTCAGATGTTAAAGATTCTTTATGGAACCATTTAGACAAAAAGGTTCTTCAATGGCATCGTGAAGCAACTTAATTTTTAAAAGTGTACAAGGTATTTTTGGCTATTGCTACGAATATACCTGTGCTACTTATGACTGCTTTTGTGGTTCAAGTTCACATATGGAAAATTCTTTATCCACAAATGTAAATGGGCAGTGAAAAATAATTTTTTTTACTCATTTTAAAATAGGTCACTACCTGTATACGTTAAATGAAACAATAAATAACAAAGCGGAAAAAAAACTGTACATTTTTTTAAAGCCTATTGTTTGAATAATTTGAATAATTTGTAACTATTTGTACTTGTTTATGGATATATGGTTTTCTTATTGCTTTCCCTATTTTATTATATTTTATTGTCTTTGTTTATTATTATATTTGTTTTGAATTTATATGTTATTGCCCTTGTATGTTCGTTGTTCTAAAAATTGCAATAAAAAAATAAATTAATTAAAAAAAAATAAATGAAACAATAGTGCTCAACAGTCTAATTAGTACATTAATATTTAACTTACATTGGAAAGGTTTCCGTGACCTCTCGTGAGATCTCAGCAAAAATCTCACGATTTATTCCAAAACATGATGCATGATGGGATACACTAAAAGCCTGGAATAGGTGCAACAAAAATCGGTTTAGCTCCACCCGCTCCCATGAAGCACCACAAATAACCTAAGTAGGTCCCCCAATGCTCTCAAAACAAATAAATAGGCCTATTTGTTTTATATTTGTTAAATATTTAAATAATATATAAATAACTGTTTTATGTTTGTTTTTGTTTTTTGTTGTTGTTGTTGTTGTTTTGTTTTTTTGCTTCAAATTAAAGTTTTTAATGCTGTGATTCTCCTTGTAGCTGATTGGATTGGTTCATGAGGAAAGAAAACGTTTTAAAAATCCCTATGAGAAAAAATGATTGGAAGCAGCACCGCTGAAAAAGTGGGCGAGCACTAAAGCACTCTATTCATATTGTAATATTAATTAACTTTTTCTTTTTTTTTTCATTTCTGTCATCTGATGGAGTTTGGGTTCCTTGCCACTATCACATTTGGCTTGCTTAGTTAGGTTTAAAAAATACTTAATATACAGTAATATTATCGATTTGATGGTACTGACAATATCAGATGAGAATAAAATTTAACTGAATTGAGCTGAATGATTAAACTATTGTCTTCTGTAGAACTACTTTTTTAACTGAATCAAATTCCTTTCATAATTGACAAATTTTGAAACATCAATATTTTTATTGAACTGAATTGAATCAACATTCAGGTAAATTAAGTTGAATAAAGATACCAATGTCTTCAGAGATGTTTATAGCTGAACTGAATTAATTTCATAAAATGATGAACTTCACATTTTTGAACCAAACTGAATCAAAACTAAACTGAAGTGAGCTAACACTATTGTTATGAAAAAGTCAGCTACTTCTACTTCAACTTCTACAAAATGATGAATAAAAATTCACATAAGGTGTGTTTTTAAATTTAAATTTTAAATGTAAATTTAATCGTTATTCTTGCGTAATTTTATAATACTGTCACAGTTTGCGCATATACAAGCAATTTTTAATGTAAATAGACAAAATAGTCTTAAACCAAACCAAAAGGAGTTTTAGCACTGAAAATGTGTGCTTTATTAGATAGAGCATAGAGATTGTAATGAAGAAAAATATTCCTTTTCTTCCTGTAGAAACGCACGTCACATGTGTTTGCCTGGCGGAATATTAGATGGAATCAGAAAGTGGGACGAAAGTCATTGAGGAAACATTATATAATGTGTCATAAAGCAACAGTTGAATATTAAAATTCCAGTGAGGGGAAATTATTATTTTCAAGCGATGAAGTATGATGGAAACCTTCATTTCCACTTGTGGAAGTGATGAAAAATGACTCTGCAGGTATGACTGTGCACTGGCCTTCAGCTCAAATCATTACTCCATGTGCACACAAATACAAACATGCAAACAAAGGCTGCTTAGAAGTCAGTGTGATGGTTGCCTTGTGGTATTTTAACAATACAATTTCTCATAAATTAAAATAGTTAACTTGCTGACTAGATACATTCATTTATAATGTATAGTTCAGTTATGAACTGAAAAATGTAGGTCTTTGAAGTTAATATAAGAATAAATAAGTTACGAAATTGACATTAGTCATGTGTCACTCCAGTCAGGATAGTGCAAAAATCTGCAATTTCAGTTTTAGCAACATAAGATATATTCAAGCTCTACCTCCAGCTCAAATTACACTGACAGCAATAAGAAAAACACTCATACATTTCATATCCTGATTATATAAAGTTGCAGAACATGCATTTGTGTGTATTACTGTGAATTGTGTATTCGTTTTTATTTTTTTATTTATTTATTGTCTTTATTGTAATGCATGTGCCACGCTGTTCTGATTTGGCTGCTATAATACATCACGGACGTCCCACATGGGATTAATAAAACATCTGTCTGTCTGCCTTTGCTGTGAACTTCAGCACAAACATTACATTAGACACTCTGCTGTTCAAATGGAGCATGTTCTTGTTTGAGGCAAAACACCCCAGGTGTAATTAATAGATATCACCATCATTTCCCAGTCGCCCATATCAATGTAATTAATAGATATCACCATCATTTCCCAGTCGATTACAGATTTTCTCAATTGCTAAAACACTATAACCAGGCTTTTGAACTAACATTTCAAAACCATAACGCCATTTTTCAAAAAGCACACCCATTTTGCTGAAACACTATTCCCTGCTTTGACCCATGAGTCAGATTTGCTGAACTGTTACTGCAAAACTCTACACACAAATCCCTACATTTCTCAGTGCTTACACCATGTGGTCATTTAGAAAGCACTAGCATCCAATATTGTTCACTCAAATCTGCACAGTTTGAGCTCAATTAACACATAATTACCCAAGTGGAAACACTAGGAGTCAGAATTTGTCACACACCAATCAGAGCCTTTGATGGAGATAAAAGGGCTAAAGTCAGCTTACAGTTTTTTCAGTGGCTTTGGTGCATTTCTCAGATCAGAAATGAAATTCTCAAAACTACTTGTTCAACCTCCACATCATCTCACTTGTGCACATCATAAAAAGTTTCTCATTCTTTTGAACAAGTTGCGATTGCTTTGGTACATTCATGCAACTGATTATGTGCATTTGTCTGTGGTTTCCTACATTATCAGTTACTCTTGTCATGTTGCTCAAAATGTATTATATAGTTCTCCGTGCTATATAGTCTTACCTCTCAAAACCTCGTCATTAGTTCATCGTAGAAGTCATTACGGTAAATGCAAAATGGTTGATCTAGTTGTCATAAACTGTCAAGCATATTTTCTACACATTTCTATTAGACTTTTTTATAAATTTGCCATGAATTGTGCAAGTGAATCTTGACTTTCACTAATGAAGAGAATATAGATCAGCCAATGACAAACCAGTTCTCTGAAATGGCTCAAAGGTACATCTCATCAACCTTCAACTGGAAAGCATATACTGTATAGACAGAGGACAACACAAGAGTTACAAATTCTGACAGTGGACTTTCTCATTTTTATTTTCGCCTTTGTGCACATATTTCTTTTTCTTTTATATTTCACAATGACGTTGTAATGTGTGTTTTTTTATTTATTTATTATTTTTTTCTTGGTCAGATCACTAGTAAAAGTGTAACTGTGAATCATATCCAGTCTTTTTCAATCAATATCCCACATACAGTAATGTGTACATTTGTACTTTTGAAATGGATATATGGCATACAGAAGAAGTGCAGCCTTCTGCATTTCAGTAGAGTAACTGTCATCCAAACTGTTGCCATAGTTTACATCAGGTAATACTAACAGAGAGCACTGTTATATTGACAACATGACTAAGCATTTTGCCTATCTTGTTTGTGAACAATGACACAAGAACATCAGGCATGCGAGAGGATTTTACCCCCGCTGTCTGGCCAGGGCCAGTATAGCCTGTGATGCTGAAGAGGTTCTTTGGCCTGTTCCAGACCAAAGACGGGATACTGGGGTAGAATAATTATTTTTGTTGTTGTTTGCTGTTTTGTACTGTACTCTACAGTACATTAAATTGAGGAATAAAACATTTGGGGAGTACCACACTTATTACGGGTTTTTGTAGTATTGTTTTGAATTTATCTCATCAGTGTGTAAAACTGTGTTGTAGTGTGTGTGTTTTTGACTCTTTGTGTGTCACGTCTGAGAGCAAAGTTTGGTTTTTCAGCAAGATTGAGTTGTTTTGAGTGAAGAGCTTCATTTTGACCTGAATATAGCAAGTTTGGGGAATTGAGTTAGAAGTTATAGATTTGTGTTTAGAGTTTTGCAAAAAAGAGGCATAATTTCAAGAAATGTGTTTAAGCAATCGAGAAAAACTGTAAATACATGTAATGTAAACATTTTTTGTATTACAAGTTTTCTAAAATGTTATGTTTAAATATACAAATAAGGCATTATCTAATGAAATATGCACTCCTTTGCGTACATTTCCAGCAGATTTTCAGGTTTCAGGTTCAAATTATTGTTTGATTTTGTTGACATATTAGAGTTAAAGGTTTTTACAGAGGGGATTTTGGATTTCTGTTTTTATGACTCTATAAATCAGCGTGTTTTTAGGAATAAAAATCAGTCTCAATAATATATCAACAAACCCCTCAGTAAAAACCTTCAGAATATAGATAGGAATAAAACTGTAAGTTGTTGCGTATGTAAGTGCTGCTGAAGTGGAGATAAAATTCATTTTGAGAAAACGCCATTTTAAAAAAACCTATTGGAATTGAAATCTACAGACACAAATAGATAAAGTGCAATAATAAAATCAGCAAATAATATATGAACAAACCCCTCATTAAAAATCTTCAGAATATAGAGAGGAATAAAACTGTAAATGCTGGTGTTTGTAAGTGCTGCTGAAGCAGAGAGAAGAAGAAAAAAAACTTTAAAATCTACAGATGCAAACAGGCAAAGTGCAAGAAAATAAACACTTAGAAGTGTATTTTGTGTGTTTCCACTTTCCACTATAGTCTGAAGGAAAATATGTCATGGAAGCAAAATAACCCAAAATTTCAAAAGTGCATGAAAATCAGTGTTTCTGTCTGTAGTGTCTTGTCTTAATGCTGAAATGAATTATGCTTAAACAAGTCATATTTATTTGTACCCAACCAAACACTGTATCATTACAGTAGTGGAAAACTAAGAAAATGTGCCACAATATGTAGGTCACCATAAGCCAAAGCTTTTCAGATATCCGTCACAACACACAGTCACACAGAGCTCAGGATATACCGTAAATGTGCGTCGGTCAGTCGTCAAATAGGAACGTTTGGCAATATTAAGGTCACGCGCTCTGCTTCGGCCGCTCTGGACTCTCTCCTAAAGCCAAAAGCTGCTGATTTCATTCATTTACTAACTCGGACTCTTTAAATCCTTCCCAGCTTAATTTAGCAAGCACTTGATGAAAATTTGTTTGATGTACTGAAGAAACTTTGAAGTAAGCTAGAAGACGTGGAGGGAAAATCTCTCCAGGGATTCAGGTTAGTGTTTAAATTGACAGACGGCTCAGTATTTTAGAGCTCAAAAGCATAAGAAACAAGCATACCTTCACTGCAGCATCTGTTGAATACATATTTAAGTAATTGTTGCTTCAAGTCAAATGTTTGGACATATCTAACTATCCCCAATTTCCACATTTTATAATAACAGTAAAGTGATGTCTGGTAATTATGTAGTGAGCAAAACAACTGACACAAATGAAAACTTTCATATTTGATGAACAATATGAAAACTTTTCACGAAATGAAAACTTGGATTTGAGCTTAACATTCATCAGCATACATGAATGAGGTGCATTCTGGGATGCTTTTGAACATCTGCGATGAGCACAAGATGATGCTTTTACTTCACATCTATTACGACTCATACATTTCAAACAATTTATTTTAATTAAAATGTACATTTTGTGAAGAAATTCAGAAGCAGGCACACTTTATTTTTGTCTGCAAAACTGCGTTTAGACCAAAAAATTTTAAAGATCATAAGAATTACCATAATGGCAAAATGGTGATAATTAAAAAAAAATTACATTATTTGAATGTCTAGAAATTATATACTGCATATATATATATATATATATATATATATATATATATATATATATATATATATATATATATATATATATATATATAAATAAAGCACAATACTGTATTATCTTGCTTCATTTGATTTTGTTTTGAAATCATATAGACATCTCAAGATAAACTTTCTTATAGCAATACAGTGTGTGAGTAAGATTTCACAGAGATCAAATGATTTCTCTTGATCAAGTTACAGTACGCTCTTTAAACACACATCAGTCAATGAAATGCATTTATGCATAAGACCTGAGAGAGATATGCAAAAGACAATCATTTTGTCACTCAAAGTGCCAACTAACCTGTCGATTAAATCACCAGTTTCCCAGCCAAAGAACGTCCAGCATTAATCTGCACTAAATGTAATGACAGATCAGTACTGAACTAGACACACTGTTCACATATTTGTCTGGTTAAATATTCAGCGCTCTCCTGTTTTGGGCAGTTAAAGTGATTATTAGTTGAATCTCTTATACACACTATGATGATTTGAAACGAAGAGAGAAATGATGTGGTGGTCTGTAAAATGTACTTGATTTGCTGTTTCGTTCATAACAGGAACGTCTCTAAATTTATGTAAATAATGCCACATTTTTCCTCTCTGGGTTTCACTATTATAGATGACCCAGCAAACAATATTTCATCAGGGTTTATGCAGGTTTATGAAGGTCAACGTAAGACTTTTTAAAGAACTTTAACGACCAAGTAAAGAAAATGAGCAGAAAAAGAGCTGCATTAGCAACAACATACAACTTCAAAAAGTTGTACAAAAGTTGTTTGAAAATAAAATTTCCATTACTTTTTAATTTATTTTACAAAAAAGCAAAACTAGAATATGGAAATTTAAAAAAAGAACAAGTATCTGACAATGAGGTATATGAAAATGTGTTTTATTTTTAAATTAAGTTGATTTTTTTTCAGCCCGCAGGCAAATATTTGTTCTTGTTTTAATCATAAACTCGTTTCATTCAATCAGTTTCTAAGAAAACAAAGACTTTTTGCTTCTCAATGCATTTTAATTTAAGAAAGTTTAGATATTTGTACTAGAAAACTAGACAAAAATACAAATTTTTTATTCTTCATTTTTTTGCAGTGAGTGCAATATTTAATGCCATGATTTCATGAAGTTAAGACTTTCTGCTCTTATTTAAGATCTTAATTTGTACTAGACTTTTTAGGACTTGAAGAAACCCTATATTGGTTCATTTCTTTAAAGTTTTGTTTAAAACTGTCCAAACACACAGACTTACACTAGAAAGAAAGAAAAGGCTTGTCTAACAACATGGCAGACACAACAGATGCTGATTGGTCAGCATTATTTTTAGGCAGAGATTAGCAATGCGGGGGAGTTACAGAGAAATGGTTTCTCAGAAAAAACTTTACTTACTTATAGTTGACTCTGCACGTTAAATTAGAAAAGACAAGAATGAATTATACACATCAGCAATAATATAAGAAAAAGCAAACAAAATGAAGGTGTAAAATTGTCACATGGGTCAAAGACAAGCATTCACATTCCTCTGCTGACTATCAAAACACCCGAAACACAGGGGCGCTCAACCGGTGGATCTCAGAGAAAAACTAGGCAAATGCAAACAGAAAATACAACTAACCATATAATCATGTAAGATTTTATGACTGTAAATCAAACTGACCTCAAATATACATTTACATTAATTTAGCAGATGCTTTTATCTAAAACAACTTACAAATGAGGAATACAACAAGCGATTCATCTTCATCTTGTTGCATGCAAAATGCATGAAATCTGCTGTAAAATTCCCAATGCAATAAACACAGAAAAGCATCTGTGTGATAAAAGCTTGAAGGAGAGTCACTGAACTTACTGTATGACAGTAAAAACATCGAGATCTTCACTGGGCTCGGCGTCTTCAGCGGCCCGCGCTTTGTTTTGCTGTCCCTTTGGCATACTTTATGCTTTTAGCAAATCCTTCCAGTGACCTCCCTGTGTCTTATGGAAAAATGCAGTCAGGTGAAATCTCAACATCTGAGCCGGCCCGGATAAACCGACCAACTAAATCCTCGCTCACTGTGTGCCCCGGTCTGGGCGTGTGAGGGACGAGCCCTGAGGCAGAGAGAGAGAGAGAGAGAGAGAGAGAGAGAGAGAGAGAGAGAGAGAGAGAGACTCAATAATGAAACACCATCACATTACGGGCCAATGCATCAGTAAGCCACAGGGATCAATGCTTACAGCTGCCGTCTGATTGGCGCTGGCTGTGAGTGGAGAGAGAGAGAGAGAGAGAGAGAGAGAGAGAGAGAGAGAGAGAGAGAGAGAGAGAGAGAGAGGAGAGGGAGAGAGGACAGATAGTGCCAGCATCAGAACAGCAGCGGTTCGATATCAGAGTCACACACCAAACACTTCAGCACACACTGTATTACAGAAATGAGCCACTCAGGACGCACTACAGTGATTCTAGTGAAGGTAAAGTGGACACAAGCTTCAGTGGCTGATTGCTTTTATGAAACGGCAATATTATGAAAACAACATTAAATAAATAGATAATTGGAATAATTCTCCCACCGAGTTAAATAGTTCATTAGTCTGACTGTATTAATTTAAAATTACATTATATTTACATTTAGTCGTTTAGCAGATGGTTTTATCCAAAGTGACTTACAAATGATGACAAGAGAAGCAATCAAAACCAACAAAAGAGCAATAATATGCAAGTGCTATGACAAGTCTCAGTTAGCCTAACGCATACATATATATATATATATATATATATATATATATATATATATATATATATATATATATATATAACAAGAAGAAGACGTAGAATAGAATAGATAGAATAGAAAAAGAATATAGAAGGCTGTGTTAGAGGCCTTTTTTAAAGAAAAAAGCAGTTAGAAAACAAATAGAGAGTGCAAGTGTTAGAGGGTCAAGTCAACAAATAGATAAAATAGAATTAGAATAGAGAGTGCTAGAGTTAGAGGGTCAAATAAAGATGGAAGAGATGTGTTTTTAGCCGATTCTTGAAGATGGCTAAGGACTCAGCTGCTCAGACTGAGTTGGGCAGGTCATTCCACCAGGAGGGAACATTTAATGTAAAAGTCCATGAATGTGTTTTTGTGCCTCTTTGGGATGAACAATAATGCGCCATTTTTACATTTACAGTCAGTTTGACACCAGTATATAATGTGCAATCACACAACTATATATTTTTTATCAAAACTGACTTATTTTATTTTATTTATTTTTTATCTTTATTTTGCTTTAACATATCAGGGGAGCATTAATAACAATAGACAATATTTTCTAATATGTCCTAATATTACATGAAATAAATATGAAATATGAATATGAAATAAATCCTCAATCCGCCATCTTTAAAAAATAATAAAACTAAAAAACTCATAATGATTAGTTAATCAGCTATGTATACACTATATATATATATATATATATATATATATATATATATATATATATATATATATATATATATATATATATAGAAAGCTAAATGAATACAAATATACATGTAAAAATAAAACTTCAAATGATGCCAAAACTACCAATGATTAACTTGATGACTAAAATAACTAAAACTGAAATAAAAATAACATATATTAATAATAAATAAAAAAAATTCAAAAATAAAACAGTATTTCTCCAATAACAACATCAGTAATAATAATAATAAATATAGCAAAATTACAAAAAAAAAATTACAGGTAAAAATAAAACTAAAAATGACGGCTTACTCAACATATAAAGTTTCCTATGATAATATTCATAGAAAATATTAAACATTTAAAACAAAAACACCATCAAATATTAAGTGCATTATATATTTCCATACATATATATCCAAACATACAGATTAACTATGTTCAGAAGAAGAGGATGAAAACTGATACCAAATCAATTAACATTCAATCAAACAGCTGTGTTTCTCAGTTTAGCTGTTGCTGCATTTTTTTTAGGGCAGAATATGACATGGCAGATGAACTATTTAATATTAATCATTACATAACTATTTATTGAACATTGGTGTGTTTCTCATAATGCTTTTATAAAACAGTGGCAACTGCAATAAGTCACTTCAGGATGAGCTTTAAAGTGATTTTACCACGAGAAAGTAATCAAATCTAAGTAAAAATCTTTCCGCTTCATGTCTCACTGTGGTAAAATCATGGTAATTCTTTCTGATGTGATTGTTTCGTATTGTATATGCCACTGATTATGTAAGCAAAATGCACTCATTTCAATTTTTTAATCTGCTGCACTGTCCATATGTAATCAGTAATGAAGTATGAAATATGCATAATGTGACCTTTCTGTCATTTCTGCCACTGAGACGAGAACTGAATATAATCAAGAGAAAATATGCATATGCAATATATGAACAGAAGACGAAATATATGAGTAAAATGATAAATGTGTGCTGTGGATGTGAGAAGACGCAGGCCGCTGCACTGATTTGATCCGCAGGGCTTGGGCGCTGCAGATTACGATTATGCTGCGGATTCCTCATGCGTGAAGCCAATGAAGTCTTCCATTAGCTATGAAGTTAAATGTGTACAGTACAGCAGCATTCTGGGAGTGCGGAGAGTGAGATTACGTAAGTATGAACAGCTCTCAGGCCGTCTCAAGCAGCTGAGCAAATAAAGCTCCTCATGCAACATTCATCAGTTTACATAACTAAATGGTGAAAATGATTATTTTCATCCGGTAGGCAATATTCTGATGTATTTTGGCATATTGTTTGGTAAAATAACAATGTTGAGCGGCTCTTGTGGACAGAAAAATGGTAACATTTAAGTTAAGTGGGTTTTATCTAAATATATTATTTAGCATCACTGAATCAACCTAAATACATTAATTTAAACAAACAACACAATTTTTTATTGGTTAAATCAGGTAAAAATTGCAATCGCAGGTTACCACTTAGTAAACACACAAAGTTGGGGCAAGTTGTCACACGTTTTATATGTTGCACTCTTTTGCTCATTGTTAAAATTGAAATGCATACAAATTGTTGAAAAGCATTAAATAAGCGTGCATTAATGGCAAGTGAATTGTGACCACTTACCCCATATATTGTGACAACATACCTAAGCCACTGGGGCAAGTTGTCACAAAAAGTTGACCTTTTTTCCTGGACAGTAACAGTGGAAATGTTTTTGTATTCAAGACTTTATAAAGATAATATGAAAATATTTATAATTTAAAAGATTAATTATTTCTTAGGGTGGATCAGGGTTCTTATATTTAACTAAGAATAAAGCTAAAACCATGAAACACTTTTTTGTTACTTGAAGTACAATAAATATGAACTGAAATAAGGAAAGTTTAATGATTTATTTATTTATTTTTGCATTTTATTTTAAATTCAACTAGTTATCATTTTATTTATTTTCTATTTTATTTGTATTTATTTTAGCACAATAACATGATTTTTAAATATCTAAAACCCTAATAAAAATAATAAAAAACTATGTAGAGAAAAAGTATAATAAAAATGACAAAAACACACAAAAATACTAAAACAGAATAAATAAAAGTAAAAACTAATTCAAACAAGTAATAAAAAAATATTATACCATCTTTTTTATGTTGAAATAATGATGATATTTACATATAATCTTTTGACAGACAAAACAAGATTACCAAATCAAAACTAATAAGACAGGGAGTTATGACTCTAAATTCTGATTGCTTTTGAAGTTGCTTGGCAACAATTAACAGCCTACATTAAAAATTATTTTTCAGTTGTAAGTAGAAGAAAGATTATTGGAGTATGTTTTACAAGAAAATACTATGCCAGTCTTTCTATTTCAACATTTCACCTAATTTTGTCGTTTTATTATTATTAGACCTTGTCTAAAACACCCTACATACACTTTCTGCTTTATTATTCGCCTTCTCATTCATCCTTACTGTGCTCATAATCTGTCAAATCATATTTTCATATCATATTGACATTTCACCTCATAAATTTATGGAAGTAAAACCTCAAAGAGCTTTTAGAGTCAGTCAGATAAAAATAACATGATTATCTCCTCCTGTGAAATGAATATTTAACATGAAGCCATCCAGTCATGTGGCATGACACAAGCCCCAGGCCATGAAGAACAGCATGACGAGCACTGGCCTGCTTTTCCATCACACACACACACACACACACACACACACACACACACACATCTGCTGCAGCAAACACTACTGCTGTATCCCGGAGTAAAGGCCAGGAGAGTGTGTTTATCTCACTGTATGACACACACTGATCAATACATGGAATATTCAGAGATCCAGTGGTTTACAGATGCAGTCAGAGAGCATGTCTGAGCGCAGATCTACTGCATCTTCACACTGATACACTGACACGTCACTTAGTCTTATCATTACACTACAAATATAGCTTATTGAAACAGTTCACAGATGTGAAAACTCAACAGAGGTATCAGATAGTATCATTTATGACTGACAATATAGAACATAAGAGCTAATAATTAATAATATCCAATGCAAAATGTAAATAAATAAATAGGGCTGCACCAAAATCGCAATATAGTGCAATTTAATTAAATAATTGTACAGTCTGATGCTCAAACTCAATCTCTGCATGCATGTGCTGTGAGTTTCCTTGGTTTACACATTCACATAATTTTTGTGGACAAAAGTTTACAGCATTTAAAATAAAAGCTTGAGGATTTGAAATGTTTTAAAGCTGGGGCGTTTGAAGGTTTGAAAGTGAACAATTTAAGACATAAATTAATAGTCTTGTAACTTGTAGTGTAAAATTAAATGATTAGAATTATTATCAAATGTTTATCTTTACTTTATATTATTATTATTATTATTAATATTATTATTATTTAATTTGATTGGGTCAAAATAAAACACTTACTAGAAAAAAATATTCAATATTTTATCAGTTTATTTGCATATCGTTTGACCATTAATTGACATAACCGTGAGCATGTGTTGGTACATTATTAAAATATTAAATTATTTTCATATATTCATTTTTATTTTACAGTTCAGTTGTAATTGTGTACTTAATTTAAACATTATTAATAATAATAATAATAATAATAACTGTGAACATGCAAATGTATTATTAAATGATTACGTATATAGTCAATGTTTATTTTATTTCAGTTTAAGAACATGGTTATTTAAGGTTTTAATTAACTATACAACAACAAAGTGATACCTGATTCTCACCCGCAGACAAAGACCGCTTGCACTAGTTCAGAAATTGTAAAAATGTGCTTTTGCTTCTACAGTTTAGTCTTGTACATGATAAAATCACAAAATCTATGACATAGATCATGCTTTTAAAGGTTTGCGCTGCTCCAGTTTCAGCATTTCCCAGAGTTGAACCCATGACTGAGCTCTGGAAATGTCTTATGTCATCAGTGTCACGCTGTAGTGCTGTTATGTCATAATGTGCAGAATATGAATCCTTACAAAGCATCAACAAGCGCAGGTGCTCTTCTCAGCTGTTGCTATGGTTTCAGATGCTCGCGCTCGTGATGCTGTGGCGCAGCTGTTTGGCCGAGGCTCTGAGCGTTACGTAAGCTCGTAGTGAAGAGCTGGAGTATCCCGTTACTCTATCGATCGCACGCACACGCCTCTCATTGGCCGGCAGAAGCACGGGGAATATTGGGTTCAGAGTATCTGGCAATTATCTGAAATGTGGGAGAAAAAATCAATATGCTCACAGAAAGCCGGTAAGGTCACAAAAAGAGACGGAGACGCACTTAAAATGCACAAACCCTCTTCCACGGCCGAGTAGAAGAGCAAATCTCTGAAATCCTCCCCATCGCTTACAGACACTGACAGCGCCACAGAAACTGAAGTCTGCATTTCTCTTTTGTTAACGTCTTTTTCCGGCAAAGCTTCATGGCAAACCCTAAAATGCTTTATATAATACTAAATAAAGGGTCATCTCAGGAGAATGAATGCAGGTTGTGAATTCAGAAAATAATAAAACCACAAAGCACTGGTCTGTAATCAGAAATCTTTAACATAAACAACTAAAACTAAATGACTTGCATAATTTGGTGGATATTTTTAAATATTAATATATTTTTAAGTTAAACGGTCATAGACATCACTCACACTGTCACACTTCAGACAAAAAGTCATAATTTTGTCCTTTTATGTCATATTATGTCATAAAAAGTCATAATCCTGACATCATCTGACATAAAAAATTCATTACTGTAATATAAAATGTTGCAATGTCAGAATTATGACATAAAAAGCCAAAAAAAATTATGATAAAAAGTCATAACTATCACAAAAAAAGTTGAAATTATGACAAAAGTCAACATCATAACATAAAAAGTCAAAATTATGACATATGTCAGAATTAAGACAAAAATAAGTATGACATAAAAAGTCAAAATTATGATATTAAATGTTAAAACTACAACAAAAACTTTTAAATATGAAAAAAAACCAGTCATAATTATGACAGTTGAAATCTTGACAAACTAAATCAAAATTATAGCATGAAAAGTCAGCATTATTACATAAAAAGTCAGTATTATGACATTAAAAAGTATGACAAAAACCCAAAATTATTATATAAAAGTCAACAAACTGACAAAAAGTTAAAAAATAAAGACAGAAAGTTAACATTATGACATAAAAAGGTCAACATTCTGATATGAAAAGTTCAAATTATGAAATAAAAAGTTGACTTTTGTCAGAACTTTAACTTAGAAAGTCTTAATTTGAACCTTTCATGTCACAATTTTCCAGCGATATCGTCGGCTTGATTGCACAGAGACTATTTAAACTGAACTGAGCTGGACAATGACATCACTGAATTCAATAATGAAATGCCTTTAACTGAAAATTGAGTGTTTAATCTCGTCATTTTACATTATTGACACTATTTTCCTATTTTGATATTGATATTCAACTTTTTATGTCATAATTTTGACTTTTTATATCATAATGTTAACTTATGTCATAACTATGACAAAAACATCAGAATTATGACAAACTAAATCAAACTTAAGACATAAAAACTCAACATTACAACATAAAAGGTTGAAATTATGACATTTTACGTCAAAATTATGACAAAGTTATAATTAAGAAATAAAAAAGTCAATTATGATAAAAAGTTGAAATTGTTAAAAAAATTAAGTAATGCTGTCAAATGATTAATGGCGATTAATCACATTCAAAATAAAAGTTTTTGTTTACATAATATTTGTTTGTACTGTGTATATTTTTTATGTACATTTAAATACACACACACACACAGTATACAGTATATTTTGAAAATATTTACATGTATATATACATTATATATAAATATATTTAATATATAAAAATAACATATTTTTCTTAAATATATACATGCATGTGTGTGTATTTATAAATACATAAATATACACAGTACACAAACACACATATTATGTAAACAAAACTTTTATTTTTGATGCGATTTATGGCGATTAATTGTTTGACAGCACTTATATTAAGTCATAATTACAACATAACACTTTTACGCCATAAATATAATTCACCAAAGCATTATTATTTTCTTATGTGGCAGAAATGGGCTTCCAGAGACATGAGCGCAGGATGAGTCATCAATATTTTTGCTCCATTTACCCAAAATGGAAAGACTATCTTTTTTTAATGAGCATATCTGCTCAAAAATGATTTTGTCGATTTTTAGTCACACTCGCATGCAGATGAGCTCCATTCTGGGTTTGTGGGTTACACTGTCCATTCAACATCAGATATGAACCGCTATGTCTCATCTATCAGTGAGTGTGTCAGTGCATGTTAGTGCTGGATTAAACACACTCACCGTTTCTGCTGTGAGCGAGTGTGAGGTGGGAAGAGTGCGAATCACAGCCCTCGGATCTCACACCTTCAACACGCCAAGGAATGCAATCTCCTGAGCCTGTCAACAGCTGAAAGAGACTGGAGTTAACAAAAGCATCCTTTTCTGATCGCTCACATCATTACTCAAATGAATAGTCCGCCAAAAAATGACAAAATTGTCATTATTTATTGAGTTCATGCATGCATGCTTTCTGTGAAGGAGAACATGTCAGGAATCTTCATGTATGCATGATCTTATTCATAAGCATTAAAAATCAGAATACTGCCATGCTACACATTGAAATGTTACATCTTGAAGCAACTGCATAATTGCATGAATAACTGCTGATGCAATGCATTGCATTAGCTTTTGTGCATAAACATGCAAAACAAGCTATTTGTCAAGAAACCTGCTGCATTAGAATAATGACCAATAAAACAAATATTATTGCGTGCACCAGCTGGGGAATAACAACTTCCTAAGTGTGAGTCATTTCATGGAGTCATTAAGAATCCACTTGACAGCGATGATTCACAGAAAGCACTTTTGATAACGATCAGGCTCTTTTCCCACAGCAGATGAAGATTCCTTCTTACCGTAAGCACTATTGTGTTTATCATTTCTGAATTCTCTTAGTGAGCTCTGATGCAATTCACGAATAGCATGAGTTATTAGAAAATATCTCTGTTATGAGTCAGAACCACGGTCTGTGCATGTGTTTGTGTTGCAGTTCAAACCATTTTAAGGCATTGTAGACGTGCAAAGGCTTTTTTGGCCAAATTCTAAGGCAGCATCACGTGTAGCCTTCAAGGAGAAGCCAATCCCAGAATGCATTGCATAAAAGATCTCCCTACAGAATGTTGTTTAGATACTCCACTAGAGGGCGAATGAAGCATGCAATAAATGAAGAAGTGCATTTGTGCGATTTGCATGCATTAAACTGGCTCAATGCATCACACATAAAAGGAAACGCAATAAATTGTCCAAACATATTAGTTTTTAGAGTATAATGTATTTGGAGCTGAGCGGTATATGGGAGAGCATCCAAATCACATTGCGATTCTGTGAAGGCAAGCTGCAGTCCTCCATTGGAAAGGTCATTGCTTTTTTTATCAACCAGCAAAAAAAGAAGGAGTTTCATATTCTTCATAATTGTTTCGTGATGCTGAAAACTCACCGTAAAGGTGAAGTGTGTCATTTGCACATCATTTCTTCGAGACCGAGTTATGACTGTCAGGATATTTCACACAGAAACCTACAAAAAATAAATAAATTAAAAATTAAATGGTTATTTATTTATATGTTGCTTTTGAAAAACATCAATTTTATCAGAATACACATGACAAATGACAACTAATTAAGTTGCACAGGTCAACACCAATCACAATTTCTAAATTTGTTTTGCTTCTACAGTGTGTAATTTTTTGTGGTATTAACCATGCACTTTTTGACATAAAAAGTATCTCATAATTATGAGATATAAAGTCAATATTATGACGTAGAAAGCTATAACTTTGACAAAAAGGTGAAATGATCACATAAAATTATAAGAAAAAGGAAATTATGACATACTAAGAATTATGAAATAAAAGTAGAAATAATGACATACTGTACTAAGAATTATTACATAAGAACTATGGCATAACTTGAAATTATGACAAAAAAGTATAAATTACAACATAAGTAGAAATAAGGATATTAATAATTATGACAAAATCTGAATTATGACATAAAAATGTTAATTATGACAAAAAAATATGACATTAAAAAGTTGAAATTATGAAAAAAGTTGAAATTATGACAAAAAGTCAAAATTATGACATGAAAAGTAGAAATTATGACAAAAAGTTGAAATTATGACATGCTGTACTAAGAATTATGACATAACTTTAAATTATTACAAAATGTAATAAATTATAACATAAGAAGTTGAAATTATGTGACAAACGTAAAAAATTATGACATGACAAGCTGAAATTATGACATAAAAAGTCAAAATTATGACATGCTGTACTAAGAATTATGACATAAATTGAAATTATGACAAACAGCTGAAATTTTGACAAAAAGTCAACATTGACGTAAAATATTGTCATAATTATAACAAACATCAAGACTGATATAAAAAAGGTCATAAATATGACATAGTGGAAATTATGAAATTGAGTCATCAATATTTGTGCTCTAAAGACTGTCCTTTTTCAATGATCATATCTGCTGAAAGATTATTTTGTCAATTTTTAGAAGTAGAGATGAGCTCAAAGCGAACACACAGTGGGTTTGTGGGTAACACTGTCCATTCAAGAGCTTTATGTTTCACATTCTTAATAACTGCTTCGTGACGCTGAAAACCTACCTTAAAGGTGAAGTGTGTTGTTTCCACACCATTTATTTGAGACCGAGTCGTGACTGTCTGCACATTTCACACAGAACCCTACAAAAAAAAAGAAAAAAAGGTTAATCTGGTCACTGGTAGATGTTTATGATTTATATGTTGCTTCAATATACACATATACAAGCTTATATACAAGCATATATAAGCTTAGTACAAAACATTATTTAATGGTGCTTACCTGCAAAGTACATTTTCTGTATTAAAATTGCATTGTAACCTCCTATGGAAGTGTAAAATATGTATAATACATATTTGTCTGTAAATTGATGCTCATGTACCCTCTCTCCTTTTTTTCCTCTTTTTCCTTGTTTCTTCTTGTTGATGCGTGTGAAATGTTCTTTGTTATACAGTGGGAGATGGCATTGTACATGTTATTTGTTGACAATAAAACATTAACAATAAATAAATAAATAAATAGACTTAAAACATGACTACTTTGAAGTGAACGTCAGTAGAGAAACATGCACTTTTCGGCCAGATGGTGTATTACGACACCTGCCAGCAGGAGCTAACTGACCCAATACTAACCAGCCAAACCTTGACCCTCAGAGTGAAGCTCATGAATGAGAATGACAAAAACCTGCATTATGCATTATGATAATAGGACTTTGCGGGAAAAAATAATTGGCAAGAAAACAATGTCACATTGAAAAGACTCAGAGTCTCATACTTTAGATTATTAAGATTTATGACATAAAAAGTCCAAATTATGACATAAAAGTTATAAACATGACATAAAAATTTGACATTATGGCATACTATGTTGGAATTATGACATAAAAGTCTGATGTGAAAAGTTGAAATTATGACATAAAACTTCATGGAAAATCAAAATTATGACACAGAAAGTCAATATTAGCATAACACCTCAGTCATATAATGTACAATATAAAAAGTCATAACTATGACATAAGTCAAAATTGACTTGAAAATGTATAACTATGACATAAAAAGTTTAAATTATGACATGCTATGTCAGAATTATGACATTTAAAGTTAAAATCATGACAAAAAATCATAGGGAAAAAGTCAAAATTATGACATACTGAGACTTATGACAAGTATAGCATGGCGGAATCATTTTATAAAAAGGTAAAAGTATGTCAGTAAAGTTAAAACATGACAAAGAGTCGAAATTATGACATGAAAAGTTGAAATTATGATATGAAATGTCAAAATGATGACATAGAAAGTCAGAATTATAACAGAAAAAGGTCATAACTATGACATAAAAAGTTGAAATGACTACATGAAAAGCCTGAATTAAGAAATAAAAAGTCAGAATCATTACATAAAAAAATCATTACATAAAAAAAAAAAAAAAAATTGAAATTCTGACATTCTTTGTCAGAATTATTACATAAAGAGTTGGAATTATGATGTGACAAAAGTGAAATTATGACATAAAATGGCAAAACTATGACATGAAAAGTCAATATTATAACATAAAAACTCGTTAGTCTATGTACAATATAAAAAGTCATAAAGACTAGTGCTGTCAAACGATTAATTGCAATTAATTGCATCCAAAATAAAAAATTTTGTTTACATAATATATGTGTGTGTGCTGTGTATATTTATTATATATATATAAATACATACACATGCATGTATATATTTAAGAAAAATATGTTACGTTTATATATTAAATATATTTATATATAATATAAATTATTTGAATATAAATACAAACATGTAAATACATGTAAATATTTTCAGAACATATGCTGTATGTGTGTGTCATTATATATACATAATAAATATACACAGTACACACACATATATTATGTAAACAAAGACTTTTATTTTGGATGCTATTAATCACGATTAATCATTTGACAGCACTAATAAAGACATAAGTCAATATTCACATAAAAAGTTATTATAACTATGACATAAAAAGTTGACATTATGACATACTAAATAGAAATTATGACAGAAATTGTAAAAGATCTAAAACAATAAGGTTCCATTTGTTAACATTAAAATTAACTAACGATGAAACATACTTCTAAAGCTTTTACAGTATTATTCTCACTCAATGTTAATTTCAGCATTTACTAAAATATTAATGAAAACAATTATCGTCTCTGTTAATCTCTATCTCAATTATTCACTCTGTTATTTTTGTTTTGACAGCAGCAGTAGTAAATACAGTGTAACAGCGCAGACTAGTGCGTAATACTGGAACTGCACTTTATTCCCAGAACTCACACTCACGCAATGCTCCTCGGGACACTGATGCAGAGTGAGTAATGTCATGTGAACAAAGGCTGGCAGTGACACACTGATGGGGTTAGTCATTGGTTTTGTGCTGGCATCACCGGTGCGGTTCTCAGGTGTGTCAGTGAGGGGAAGGAGCTGACACTGTCTCTCTCTCTCTCTCTCTCTCTCTCTCTCTGTGTGTGTGTGTGTGTGTGTGTCATCCACTGGTGGCCTTATAAATCACAGTACAGTTAAAACCACTGCAACACACACACTGCACATCACTGGCGTCTTTATGAGAGCTCAGAAACACTCACATCTTAACAACTACCCACACAAACACACCCAAAAAACCCAAACCACTCATTCATCTCTTTTTGAAAGAGTCAAAATTGAGTGAATTAATTACTGAATTGCTATTTCTTTGTGGGAAGTTCTTCAAGGACAGTGGTTCTCAAACAGGGTTATTATTGTTAATTAGAGCTAAACTGAAATCATAAAAAAAGTTTGATACTTGAAATAGAACAAACTTTAACTGAAAATAAAATTATAGAAATAAATATGAACATGAAATCTAAAAATAAATAAATAAATAAATGACATAAAATCTAAAACTTGTTTTATTTATGCTAGTTGTCAAGGCAATAAACATTTTTATTTAGTTTAACCTGATGTATCAAAATAACTGAAACTAAAACTGAAATAAAAATTATTAAAAACTATAAATAACAAAATAAAAATGATAAAATACAACAAAATTATTAAAACTTTACCTAAATTAAAATGAAAACTGAAAGTACTAAAATAAAAGCTAATTCAAAATATCAATAAAAATTGTTCTCAACTGATTTAAGAAATAAATAAATAAATAAATAAAACTAATCAGAATTTGAACATGAAAAGCAAAGTTTTTTCCAGACAAATTGTGAATGTTGGCTTGACAAAACCTGACAAAGTAAAAAAATAATAAACTAAAAATGTCTAAAAAGCCTTTAAGTTTCAAGATCGATAAATAAATTGTATTTTCTGTGTATATTTCATGGTGTTTAATAAAATAACATTTGTTGAATTCACTCAAAAAAAATTTTTTAATTATGCTTAATTGAAGTGATTTTTTAACCACATTTTAATTTATTTCATTCAAATTCATTAATTTGTTTAATTTATTTAATTCAAGTCAGTTTCATTAGATTATCACACTTTAGTTGGATTAGGTCACATTAATATAAGTGTAAATTAACTTTATTAGGTTTGTCAAACTAAATCTCATTTTGTCACTAAAGTTTAACTGAATGCATTTACTAAGGTTTATTTATTTAATTAATTTTATTTTGTTGGTGCTACTTAATTTAATTGATTTACTATTATTTAATTAATTATCTTATCTTTTTTATGGTTTAATTAGATTTCTTATATTGGTCTAATTGAAATTAAAATAACTGTAATGGGATTATGATATTTTTTAGAAAATATGCTGTATCATTTTTATGAGTCATTTGAAGAAATTGTGCAAGAGAACTCAAATGCACAACATGCCAGCATACAAAACAGATTTGCAAACACATGTACTTGTATTTTCATGCAGTTTCATGTCTCATTATTTGCTTTCATCATTGTTTGTCCCTGCTCTCTGTGATCAGTTATAACAGACATGAGACCCATTTATGGGTCAAGACCCAACAGAAATATAAGACCAATAACTTATTTTTGTCACTGAACAGACTACAGTGCATTTTTGTCTGTCTTTGCCATTTGATTTATTTCTAAAACAAAGGCCAAAATGCGTCACGTCAGTCTAGTTTCCCCAACATCCAGGCACGAGCCTCAATGTTTATTGTGTCGTTGTGATAGTGTCCTGCCAACGCTGATGTCTTAAGAGTCTGAATGCATTCAAACTCAACAGCTTGCAGTTATTGTGCAATCAGTCAGTTGAGCAAGAGTCCAGAAAATGTTCAGACATGAAGACAATAAACTGACTGAAAAATATAATGGCATGAAAGGGTGTGTCTGTCTCAGGTTTATTCATCTCTACTTGTCTTTTTAATTAGGTTGGCTTGACAAAATCAACATACAGTTATTGTACACACTTGGATTTTTTTTTTTCTTTTTCTTTCAATATCCCTTAATAATGTGCACCTCTTAAAGTATTTTAGGCACAAAAGACCTTTTTAACTTAAGGCATGACTTTGTCAAGCCAACATTCAAATTTTGTCTCGATGACCTTAACATTTCTAGTTTTATCAGGGCTCAAAATTGTGACTATTTTGGTTGCATATGCTCCCAAAATTTAATCTATGTGACCTCAAAATATATTTGGGAGCATTTGTGCAAGTGCAATACTTTTTGGGGCGTCCTGTTTTCATTTCTCGACAAAATTTTCACCAGTATCAGCATATGTGCCTGCTGTGAGCTGATACAGTGACCGGTGCACCTCTCTATCCAGCATTACATAACCAATCAAACTTTATCTTTACATTCTTAACTTTAATGCAGATTTTAGATTGCTTAATATTAGCCAAAACCTGGTAAAATGGTAAAACTGGTAAAAAGCCAAAACCCAATATAGCTGCTGTCATCTTGAGAAAATGGCATCATTTGGAGCCCGAGTCTGTGCCATAGTGATTCATTGGACACCAGCATCTGCGCAGTAGCAATTCATTTGGAGCCTGAGTCTGTGCAGTAGCGATTCATTTGGAGCCTGAGTCTGCAAAGTAGTGATTCATTTGGAGCCTGAGTCTGTGCAGTAGCGATTCATTTGGAGCCTGAGTCTGTGCAGTAGCGATTCATTTGGAGCCTGAGTCTGCAAAGTAGTGATTCATTTGGAGCCTGAGTCTGTGCAGTAGCGATTCATTTGGAGCCTGAGTCTGTGCAGTAGCGATTCATTTGGAGCCTGAGTCTGCAAAGTAGTGATTCATTTGGAGCCTGAGTCTGTGCCATAGTGATTCATTGGACACCAGCGTCTGCACAGTAGCAATTAATTTGGAGCCTGAGTCATCGGAGTAGCGATTAATTTGGAGCCTGAGTCTGCGCAGTAGCGATTAATTTGGAGCCTGAGTCTGCGCAGTAGCGATTAATTTGGAGCCTGAGTCTGCCAAGTAGTGATTCATTTGGAGCCTGAGTATGTGCCATAGTGATTCATTGGACACCAGTGTCTGCGCAGTAGCAATTCATTTGGAGCCTGAGTCTGTGCCATAGTGATTCATTTGCAGCCTGAGTCTACACAGTAGCAATTCATGTGGAATCTGAGTCTGCGCAGTAGTGATTCATTTGGAGCCTGAGTCTGCGAAGTAGTGATTCATTTGGAGCCTGAGTCTGTGCCATAGTGATTCATTGGACACCAGCGTCTGCACAGTAGCAATTCATTTGGAGCCTGAGTCTGAACAGTAGCGATTCATCTGGAGCCTGAGTCTGCGAAGTAGCAATTCATTTGAAGCCTGAGTCTGCGCAGTAGCAATTCATTTGGAGCCTGAGTCTGCGCAGTAGCGATTCATTTGGAGCCCGAGTCTGCGCAGTAGCGATTCATTTGGAGCCTGAGTCTGCAAAGTAGTGATTCATTTGGAGCCCGAGTCTGTGCCATAATGATTCATTGGACACCAGCGTCTGCACAGTAGCAATTCATTTGGAGCGTAGCAATTCACTTGGAGCCTGAGTCATCGGAGTAGCAATTCATTTGGAGCCTGAGTCTGCGCAGTAGCGATTCATTTGGAGCCCGAGTCTGCGCAGTAGCAATTCATTTGGAGCCTGAGTCTGCGCAGTAGCGATTCATTTGGAGCCCGAGTCTGCCAAGTAGTGATTCATTTGGAGCCTGAGTATGTGCCATAGTGATTCATTGGACACCAGTGTCTGCGCAGTAGCAATTCATTTGGAGCCTGAGTCTGTGCCATAGTGATTCATTTGCAGCCTGAGTCTACACAGAAGCAATTCATTTGGAATCTGAGTCTGCGCAGTAGTGATTCATTTGGAGCCTGAGTCTGCGAAGTAGTGATTCATTTGGAGCCTGAGTCTGTGCCATAGTGATTCATTGGACACCAGCGTCTGCACAGTAGCAATTCATTTGGAGCCTGAGTCTGAACAGTAGCGATTCATCTGGAGCCTGAGTCTGCGAAGTAGCAATTCATTTGAAGCCTGAGTCTGCGCAGTAGCGATTCATTTGGAGCCCGAGTCTGCGCAGTAACGATTCATTTGGAGCCTGAGTCTGCAAAGTAGTGATTCATTTGGAGCCCGAGTCTGTGCCATAATGATTCATTGGACACCAGCGTCTGCACAGTAGCAATTCATTTGAAGCGTAGCAATTCACTTGGAGCCTGAGTCTGCAAAGTAGCAATTCACTTGGAGCCTGAGTCTGCACAGTAGCGATTTATTTGGAGCCTGAGTCTTTGCAGTAGCGATTCATTGGACACCAACGTCTGCACAGTAGCGATTCATTTGGAGCCTGAGTCTGCGAAGTAGCAATTCATTTGGTGCCTGAGTCTGCACAGTAGCGATTCATTTGGAGCCTGAGTCTGCAAAGTAGTGATTCATTTGGAGCCCGAGTCTGTGCCATAATGATTCATTGGACACCAGCGTCTGCACAGTAGCAATTCATTTGGAGCATAGCAATTCACTTGGAGCCTGAGTCTGCGAAGTAGCAATTCACTTGGAGCCTGAGTCTGCACAGTAGCGATTTATTTGGAGCCTGAGTCTTTGCAGTAGCGATTCATTTGGAGCCTGAGTCTGCAAAGTAGTGATTCATTTGGAGCCCGAGTCTGTGCCATAATGATTCATTGGACACCAGCGTCTGCACAGTAGCAATTCATTTGAAGCGTAGCAATTCACTTGGAGCCTGAGTCTGCAAAGTAGCAATTCACTTGGAGCCTGAGTCTGCACAGTAGCGATTTATTTGGAGCCTGAGTCTTTGCAGTAGCGATTCATTGGACACCAACGTCTGCACAGTAGCGATTCATTTGGAGCCTGAGTCTGCGAAGTAGCAATTCATTTGGTGCCTGAGTCTGCACAGTAGCGATTCATTTGGAGCCTGAGTCTGCACAGTAGCGATTCATTTGGAGCCTGAGTCTGTGCAGTAGCAATTCATTTGGAGTCTGAGTCTGCGCAGTAGCGATTCATTTGGAGCCTGAGTCTGCAAAGTAGTGATTAATTTGGAGCCTGAGTCTGTGCCATAGTGATTCATTGGACACCAGCGTCTGCGCAGTAGCGATTCATGTGGAGCTTGAGTCTGCACAGTAGCGATTTATTTGGAGCCTGAGTCTGCGCAGTAGCGATTCATTTGGAGCCTGAGTCTGTGCAGTAGCAATTCATTTGGAGTCTGAGTCTGCACAGTAGCGATTCATTTGGAGCCTGAGTCTCCGAAGTAGTGATTAATTTGGAGCCTGAGTCAGTGCCATAGTGATTCATTGGACACCAGCGTCTGCGCAGTAGCGATTCATGTCGAGCCTGAGTCTGCACAGTAGCGATTCATTTGGAGCATGAGTCTGCGCAGTAGCGATTCATTTGGAGTCTGAGTCTGCGCAGTAGCGATTCATTTGGAGCCTGAGTCTGCGCAGTAGCAATTCATTTGGAGCCTGAGTCTGCACAGTAGCGATTTATTTGGAGCCTGAGTCTGCGCAGTAGCGATTCATTTGGAGCCTGAGTCTGCGCAGTAGCGATTCATTTGGAGCATGAGTCTGCCAAGTAGTGAATCCTTTGGAGCCCGAGTCTGTGCCATAATGATTCATTGGACACCAGCGTCTGCACAGTAGCAATTCATTTGGAGCGTAGCAATTCACTTGGAGCCTGAGTCTGCGAAGTAGCAATTCACTTGGAGCCTGAGTCTGCACAGTAGCGATTTATTTGGAGCCTGAGTCTTTGCAGTAGCGATTCATTTGGAGCCTGAGTCTGCAAAGTAGTGATTCATTTGGAGCCCGAGTCTGTGCCATAGTGATTCATTGGACACCAACGTCTGCACAGTAGCGATTCATTTGGAACCTGAGTCTGCGAAGTAGCAATTCACTTGGAGCCTGAGTCTGCACAGTAGCAATTTATTTGGAGCCTGAGTCTTTGCAGTAGCGATTCATTTGGAGCCCGACTCTGCACAGTAGCGATTCATTTGACACCCAAGTCTGCTTAGTAGTGATTCATTTGGAGCCTGAGACTATGCAGTAGTGATTCATTTGGAGCCAGAGTCTGCGCAGTCATGATTAATTTGGATCATGATTAAAATGCAGTGGTTGCTTCTAATTTTAAATGGCTATAGAGAGTTTGGCCTGTAATACTCTAAATAAACATCTTGTTCATGTACTCATATTTTCATTCTTTCTTATCTCTTGCTTAAAATCATAAAATAATAATAATAATAAAAAATAAAAATCATCAGCACATAATCAGCCCATTTGAATGTAAACAAGATATTTTGAAAGAAAATATATCAGTGTACAAAGTCAGTGGGGTTCAATTTTGTTTTGAACCTACAACATTCAACATTCTTTTAAACATCTTTTGTGTCTCACAGAACAACAAAATTCATACAGATTTGGAACAACAATTTAAAAAGTGTTTAAAAACACATGTACATTTTCAGTTTGAATATTACAGACTATTCAATGCTGTTTCTACAAGCAATAATTGAGCTCTAATTGTAACTCCATTGGTTTCAGAGTATTACTATTGTATATAAAAGACTCATTTCAATTATGAACATGTTTCTTATACATCCATCCATCCATCTTTACTGTATAGAGACCTTCTGACATGCTCTCGGTTACACCCTTATTTGTTTACATTCACAGACCTTAAAAGAGGTCTTTGGAGATCCTTTTTCCTGTGCTAAAATGAGATAATAACCCCATGTCGGGAAGCTCTGGGGGTATCATGTAAACTCTGGAATAATATGCTGCAGATCTAACGCAAAGTCTTGTCTCCTTGGGGAGATTTGATGGCTTTTATTATGTCTATGGAGTTTTTAACCTCTATTTTCTTCCTTTTTGTCTTCCCCAGCAGTCACATCCATCCTATTTCCCCATTGTGAAGACTGATCTGAGCTTTCATGAAGTCATGCAGTGTTATGATATTCAAATTAAGATGGATTGTTCTATTCTGAAGGGGGAAAATGGCTTATATATGTTCACAGCCCTTGGGGACTGATTGCTGGCATGCTTTGAGTATAAATTAAGCAGTGTTTGGGTGTGGAAGTGAAGAACTGTGACCAAAGCTTATATTTTCTGAAACTGAATTCTCTGGAGACCATTGTACTGTTGCGGTGAACAAGCAACATTAAGTCAACATTACTCTGTTAGTGAGTTGCAGGCTGGAAACATTTCAGAAGAATTGGCTTCCTTTCCATTCATGAGTTGGAAGTTCAAATGGAATGACAGGAAGAAGAATTATTTAATTCAACAGTCAAAAAACATGCCACTGAGGCATGCTTATGTTTTTGTTTTAACTTCTTGTTTTATATTCACATGTAACGAATGCAAGAAAAATTAATAAAATAAAAGTACATTTTAACATAACATAGCTTGAAATAATGCAACATTTATTTTCTTAATCATGTTTGAATTTGGCTCTGCAAAGTAAAACGTTTAGGCATCTCTGGTCTTAAGCAACAACAAAATATAAAACATATTAGTAATGTTTCTTGTAAGCTACTTCATGCTGTTTGACTTTTTGAAGGCTTTGGGTAACTACGAGAATTATGGGAAGTGTAGTCCCAGTCCTGGTCTCTTATATATGTATATACAGTTGAGGTCAAAAGTTTACACCCCCCTTTCAGAATCTGCAAAATGTTAATTATTTTACCAAAACAAGAAGGATCATACAAAATGCATGTTATTGTTTATTTAGTACTGACCTGAATAAGATATTTCACATAAAAGATGTTTACATATAGTCCACAAGAGAAAATAATAGTTGAATTTATAAAAATGACCCCGTTCAACAGTTTACATCCCCTTGATTCTTAATACTGCGTTGTTAACTGAATGATCAACAGCTGTGTTTTTTTTTGTTTAGTGATAGTTGTTCATGAGTCCCTTGTTTGTCCTGAACAGTTAAACTGCCTCCTGTTCTTCAGAAAAATCCTTCAGCTCCCACAAGTTATTTGGTTTTGCATCATGACTGTATGATTTTGAGATCTATCTTTTCACACCGAGGACAATTGAGGGACTCATATGCAACCATTACAGAAGGTTCAAAAGTTCACTGATGCTCCAGAAGGAAAAACCATGCATTAAAGGGATAGTTCACCCAAAATATGAAAATTTGATGTTTATCTGCTTACCCCCAGGGCATCCAAGATGTAGGTGACTTTGTTTCTTCAGTAGAACACAAACGAAGATTTTTAACTCAAACCACCGCAGTCTGTCAGTCATATGACGGCAGTAAATGGGACCCACAGCTTTGAGAGAAAAAAAAAAACATACACAGACAAAACCAAATAAAACCCTGCAGCTCATGATGACACATTGAAGTCTAAAGACACAAAACGATCAAACTGTGCGAGAAACTGAACATTATTTATATCATTTTCTACTTCTGATCCACTGCAATGTCCAACTGTCCTGAGCGCGTTCACAACAGCAAGGTCAATGTGCTCTGGCATAGTAGACGCATGCACGGAAGCGATCTGTTGCACGTATATGTCACTCATTGTTTACACCGTCATGCGCCGGCTGTTGTGAACGCGCTCAGGACAGTTGGACATTGCGGTGGATTAGAGGTAAAAAATGATATAAACACTGTTCAATTTCTTGCACAGACTGATCGTTTCATGTCTTAAGACGTCAATGTATCGTCACGAGCTGCAGGGTTTAATTTGGTTTTGTCTGTGTATGTTTTTTTTGACTCTCAAAGCCGTGGGTCCCATTGACTGCCATTATATGACTGACAGACTGCAGTGGTTTGAGTTAAAAATCTTCGTTTGTGTTCTACTGAAGAAACAAATTCACCTACATCTTGGATGTAAGCAGATAAACATCAAATTTTCATTTTTGGGTGAACTATCCCTTTGAGAGCTGGGGGGTGAAAACTTTTTGAATTTGAAGATTAGGGTATATTTAACTTATTTTGTCTTCTGGGAAACATGTAACTATCTTCTGTAGCCTCTGAAGGGCAGTACTAAATGAAAAAATTATATTTAGGCAAAATAAGAGAAATGTACACAACTCCATTCTGTTCAAAAGTTTTCATTGCCTGCAAAGGATTCTCAAAATATTTATGATTCTATTTTTTATTATGAGTTTATTTATGATTCTATTTATTTGTCCAATTACATTCGAGCCCCTGAAAACGGTTATAAAAATGTGTCTGTTGCAGCTTTAATTACGTCGCGAAGGGGGGGGGGGGGGGGGGGGGGGGGGTATCAGACTCCGATTATTGACAAAATAACCTTATAAAATTCATACACTACATGGCTGAGTACATAGTGTATGAATGCATAGTGTATGTGTCAATTGGGACTCAGTGTACCTTAACTTAGTCAGAAATGGCGTTCCATAGCAACATGCTGCTCCAGCACTTAATTTAAGTTAAGATAATTATTAACTTATAAAACAAAATTTAAATATTGTCATTATGTATCAATTTCATATATATTTAAATAGGGAACTACACATATTTTACAAATACAGTTGTTTTAGAAATCTATAGAATAGGCCTAGTATACTACGTTGGGCAAACTGAGCGAGACGCGCCAAAAGGCTATTTGAGTTGCGCAGAAATTCTATAATTCTTTTAGATTCCACTGAAAGTCATTACGTAATTAAAACCTATAAGTAAAACGTCCATCAGTGATAAGTGTCAAGGTTTGCCTCAGTTTCTCAGACACACTGAGGCAGGGCGCAGGAGGAAGAGGGTGGGATCGTTCACAGAGATGTAGTTGAGAAACTTTACCGACGCGCTTTTTGGCTTGAATAGTGGAAACATCCCCGCTACAAATACAGCAGAGATGGATAAGATAATGTAATTTGTTTTTAAAATGCATTTTCGCTGTTTTCATTGAAAGACAAGCATCAGCAGCTGTTCAGTCAGTCGCCTTCACATGGGGTTTGTGTTCGGGGCGTCAGTCTGTGTATCATATCGCAGGGATGTCCGCGCAAGGCTTGCTAAACAGCGTCTTCTCATGTTCCTCATCGGGCTCTAAAACCCTCGCAAAGAGGAAACTGCACCAGACTCGCAGCTTGGATTCTGCGCTGATCAGAAACTGCGCGACGCCTGGAGACGCCAGCGGTCATCGGTCATTCTGCTGGAGCTCGAGCTCCACAGCTGGATTTACTAACAGCCAAAGCGCTTCAGAAAGCCTCGCTGCGGACCCCAGACTCAAACCGCGTCTTTCTACGTCGAGTTTGTTCACATCTTCAGACGCTTCGTCGATCTCCAGTCTTCATTTTGACTACAGAAGCGGCAAACGCAGCGCGTCCAGGGATTTATCTCTACACCTCTCTGGTTCTAGCAACATCTTCTCACCGAGAAAGTGGCTTCAAAGAAAGTTGCCTCAGTCGGATGCTGTATCGCACAATATCTGTAAATCTGAGGTAAGATTATACAAAATACGGTCTGCATTGAAGATTTCAAACTAAAATTAATGTTTTGTTGATATGGATGCTGTTTGGCGTCACTCTCTTGAACAGAGTTTGAATAGAAGTTTGCAAATGTCAAAGCAAATGATAAATCACGGCTTGTCTGGTCAGGCCATCCAGGTTGTTCTGTCTTTTCTCGAGTTTGAGTTTTTCACGCATTGTTGATAAATGCACATAAACTTCATGGTTGATTAAATATACAGGTGCATCTCAATAAATTAGAATGTCGTGTAAAAGTTCATTTATTTCAGTAATTCAACTCAAATTGTGAAACTCGTGTATTAAATAAATTCAATGCACACAGACTGAAGTAGTTTAAGTCTTTGGTTCTTTTTATTGTGATGATTTTGGCTCACATTTAACAAAAACCCACCAATTCACTCTCTCAATAAATTAGAATACTTCATAAGACCAATAAAAAAAAAACATTTTTAGTGAATTGTTGGCCTTCTGGAAAGTATGTTCATTTACTGTATATGTACTCAATACTTGGTAGGGGCTCCTTTTGCTTTAATTACTGCCTCAATTCGGCGTGGCATGGAGGTGATCAGTTTGTGGCACTGCTGAGGTGGTATGGAAGCCCAGGTTTCTTTGACAGTGGCCTTCAGCTCATCTGCATTTTTTGGTCTCTTGTTTCTCATTTTCCTCTTGACAATACCTCATAGATTCTCTATGGGGTTCAGGTCTGGTGAGTTTGCTGGCCAGTCAAGCACACCAACACCATGGTCATTTAACCAACTTTTGGTGCTTTTGGCAGTGTGGGCAGGTGCCAAATCCTGCTGGAAAATGAAATCAGCATCTTTAAAAAGCTGGTCAGCAGAAGGAAGCATGAAGTGCTCCAAAATTTCTTGGTAAACGGGTGCAGTGACTTTGGTTTTCACCCCAAATCATCACAGAGTGTGGAAACTTAACACTGGACTTCAAGCAACTTGGGCTATGTGCTTCCCCACCCTTCCTCCAGACTCTAGGACCTTGGTTTCCAAATGAAATACAAAACTTGCTCTCATCTGAAAAGAGGATTTTGGACCACTGGGCAACAGTCCATTTCTTCTTCTCCTTAGCCCAGGTAAGATGCCTCTGACGTTGTCTGTGGTCCAGGAGTGGCTTAACAAGAGGAATACGACAACTGTACCCAAATTCCTTGACACGTCTGTGTGTGGTGGCTCTTGATGCCTTGACCCCAGCCTCAGTCCATTCCTTGTGAAGTTCACCCAAATTCTTGAATCGATCTTGCTTGACAATCTTCATAAGGCTGTGGTTCTCTCGGCTGGTTGTGCATCTTTTTCTTCCACACTTTTTTCTTCCACTCAACTTTCTGTTAACATGCTTGGATACAGCACTCTGTGAACAGCCAGCTTCTTTGGCAATGAATGTTTGTGGCTTACCCTCCTTGTGAAGGGTGTCAATGATTGTCTTCTGGACAACTGTCAGATCAGCAGTCTTCCCCATGATTGTGTAGCCTAGTGAACCAAACTGAGAGACCATTTTGAAGGCTCAGGAAACCTTTGCAGGTGTTTTGAGTTGATTAGCTGATTGGCATGTCACCATATTCTAATTTGTTGAGATAGTGAATTGGTGGGTTTTTGTTAAATGTGAGCCAAAATCATCACAATTAAAAGAACCAAAGACTTAAACTGCTTCAGTCTGTGTGCATTGAATTTATTTAATACACGAGTTTCACAATTTGAGTTGAATTACTGAAATGAACTTTTCCACGACATTCTAATTTATTGAGATGCACCTGTATATTGTTAAAGGAATAGTATTTTTTTTTGATGATTTCACTGTCTTTTTAATTTTTTTCACGACTTTTAATCAACTGTATGCCTGTTGTAGTTCATTTTAAATTGTCATGTGGTGTGACAATTTTTTTTTTCCAGATATGCAAATGTTTAATATTAATATGAGCTCAAATGTAAACTTCACAGTAATTTTATTACAATTTAAAGAATGTGTATGGACAGTTTTAACCAAGCAGCTGTTTTATATCTTTAAACTTTAGTAGTATTGGATCTTCATTAACTGAGTCTTGGCAGTATGTCATGCCTAATCAGATACATAATCAAGACAAAGAATGCATCCAAGTTTCAGCATTGAGATTGGCACTTTTCAGTAATTTCTGGATCACCATACCATAAATTCTAATTCAGAATAGTTGGAATGACTAAATTGATGTTTAGCCATTTATCAAGTGTTTTGTCCTGAGCAACTTCACAATCAATTTATCCTGCTGGAGCCAGCACTACTTGCACTACTGCAATGCCAAGTTCCAAAAGTGTGCTTGCATAGAAACTAGAGCTGAAATAAAATGCACAAATAGAGAAAAGCAAGAACAAAAACAATTTATGGAACATTAAGGGAAAGTTTCTTGAAGGTTGTGACGGTCTCAGCAGATCAAACGGATGTGTGATGTTTAATCCACCACAGAACAACAGAGACAGTGAAGGTTCTGGAAAGCAACTTTGTACATTGTTTTGATGGAACCAAGTGACACTGGCTTACTGACCATATAGAGGATGGGAAGAAATATAGACCTGTAGGAGTGTGTTGAGGCAGGAGTGCGCTGTTCCAGTGACAGCCTGACGTCAAAGCCTTGAATTTAATGCAGTCAGCTGAAGATAACCAGTGGAGTGAGACCAAGAAGGCTGTGACATGTACTCTGTTTGGTTGATTGAAGATCAGATGCAGAAAGTGTGGACAGGAGGATCTAGTGGTTCAGCTTGTCAAAGGCAGCAGACAGCGCTGGTAGGATGAAGACTGATGACTTAGCGTGACTTTTGCCAGTCTCTGGGTTTCAGCAGCAGACAGCAGGGAAGTCTTCATGGAATGCACTGCAGAATCCAATACAGATATAAAATACTAACCCTAAAGACAACTGAAGATATTGAACTCATACGGTGGTTTAGCTGCTGATCCTGACTTTAATAAATGTGTTATCCTCAAACCATTGAACTTCACACTAAATTCCACTGGAAAACATAGAAAAATTACAATAATTCAATGCAGTAAAGTGCACAATGGCATGAGGATAATAGGAGGCCCAAATGGATGTGCATTGTTGCTGTCATTGTCATCTGATTGAAAAACTGCAATTGCATGCTTTAATGACCAAATAATGTGCAATTCAGTGAATGGGACTTTCTGAAGTGCAACCTGTTGTCCAGATGTGTTAAATGTTCAGGATAAATTAAAGTGGCATTAATCTCACACATGTCTGAAGTGGCAGGAAATACCAAGGTGTTGTGAAAGTGCTTGTCTTTTGAAGTAGCTGTGCAAAGATCAGGAATGTGAACTAATGAAATTGCAATGTTAAAGCATCTATGATTAGAGACAAATCAACAAACACCTCTTTATAATTAATGCATGCTTTTTTTTTTTTTTTTTTTTTTTTTTAATCAAACTGTGGCCATACTACAGTATTGAGAAACCAAAACGCCAAATTTGTAGATGTTTGTGTTGGCCAGCCCAAAGGGGAGCTCTCTTTGTAACAGTTACCTAACCTCTCAGGAATCTGGAGTTTATAAAGCTCCTCCTATAAAGCAGTTCAGCTGTGTCTTTTAGAGCACTGCTCTTTCTATTATTTGGCCAATGAAACTGACAGGCAACAAAAGGCAGACTTTTTGTTTTTGCCACATTCAACTCAAATGCATGCATTTTTTTTTTTTTTTTTGCCATAAACCACCTTTTTTACAGTCATGATTGGTAGGTGGTTTGAAACCACATTGCAAAATGACAATTAGTCCTAAATATTGGATTTGAAAACCAATAAAGTCTCAAACCTGTAGGCAGTAAATTCATATTTTTTCTTATGTGCATTGCAATATATGCTTTGATTTATAAGCAGCCACAATGGCTCATTTGCACAGACAAAAAACATCTTAAAGTAGTAGACTTGCAAGACACAACAGTATTACTTGTGTTTCTTTGCTTCCCTTTGGCCTCTTTGCCTGTTGCAGACTGTTTCAGAAAATCTGTTGCAGTAACAAGCTTAACAATGTTTAGATCTCGAGGCAAAGTGCTCTGATATATCTCACTAAAATACAGCCACATTTAACTTTTATTGGGCTGCTTTTAAATAAATTCCCATTTTTGGTCAAATTGCATTTATCTGTGCTCTTGTGCAATGCTTAAATTTAGACCTGGCTTAAAATATTAGCTGTTATGTTAAATATTTTATTGAGAAATTGCTTTTTTTGGCATTTTCTGTTTCGGTAGAATAACGAAACAGGAAAAGAACAATGAAAACGGCATGTTCTTTCACTATTTTCTGTTTTGTTGAATAACAGAACACTCATATTCATTGAAAACAATTAAACTGAATGAGCTTTTTGTCAGTAGGCCCACATTGTTGTTTTATAGTCCCATATACTTTGTGTCGCAAAAACTCTCAAGCTCGTCTGCAGTAGGTCTTTGTACTGTGCTAGAAGAAACCGTGTAAGAGTGGAGCGTAGTTCTTCAGTGAAGTGACATCTGGTTTACATGAAGTCTGCCTCAGCTTCTATTTCTCACAGCAGAGCAGCATGACCTGATCTTTGGCAGCGCTACCCATGCAAATAGTTCTTCCCACTGGAGACTGTCAACTGAATACAACAGCACTTTGGGGTCTTTTTAAGGTCTTCTTTCATGTTCAACAGTTTCGTGAATCTTCAAGCTTGCAGTGGTCTTTACCACCGATAAAACGAACATGGAGTTTTGAGTGCCAGTGGAGAGTCTCATGGGAATGTCTAAAATTAGGCAATATTCGAAGTCAACAAGTCCCTGGTCTTATTTTGCTATTTTTCCTCTTTGAATATCCTGCTTCCCTTAGAAATGCATCATTCTATGGAAGTCAGAGTGATTTTGTTTTGACAGGTTGCCATGATTCAACACTATTGAGTGGAGATAGCAAGATCTTTGCAGAATACGTGGTTCGTTCACAGACCAGTGAATGTAGGGCATGTTCATGAAGACTGACTCACCTTAAGCTGTTTTCAGTTGGAGCAGAGCCAGCGTAAGAGACCGTGAGTGGCTCAATGTTTTCTCTAAGATGGTTTAGATTATTGCATCTCCTCCAGACAAGTACAGTTGCAACATGCGATAAACATCTCAGATCCCCAAAGTCATGTATCTGATTTTCCAGAATGATGAGTGGAAAAAGCTCGTCCTCTGAGGTTGGACCTTTCTTTTCCAGCTACATTAAAGCAATTGCAACATCAGTATCAGCATAACCTTTAACCTTTTTTTATAGTCTGCCTGCCAATCATCTCAGTGTATTGCTGCACATACACACGTACACATATGTGCAGCACATGTTTATGTTCAGAGGCGAACTGCAGATTTGTGGCCCTGTTTACACCTAGTGTTGAAGGAATAGTTCACCCAGAAATGAAAATGTGCTCACCCTCAGGCCATCCAAGATGTAGATGAGTTTGTTTCTTCATCATTTGGAGAAATGTAGCATTGCATCACTTGCTCACCAATGAATCCTCTGCAGTGAATGGATGCCGTCAGAATGAGAGTCCAAACAGCTGATAAAAACATCACAATAATCCACAAGTAATCCTCCAGTCCATCAATTATCATCTTGTGAAGCCAAAAGGTGCATGTTTGTAAGAAATAAAACCATCATTAAGACGTTTTTAACATCAAACCGTTGCTTCTGGCTGAAATATGAATCCATAATCCATAATAACGCTTCCTCCAGTGAAAAAGTGGTCTGATCTAAATCAGGAGAGAAATCTGCACAGATCAAGCACAGTTTACAAGCCGAAACAGTCCAAAAACAGCTCTAAACAAATATGTGGCTGGATTTTGATGTGAGAGACAACAGGAGATGGACTTTTTCACTGGAGGAAGCATTATTATGGATTATGGATATTTTGGCTGGAAGCAATGGTTTGAAGTTAAAAAACGTTTTAATTTGTTTCTTACAAACACACAGCTTTTGTCTTCTCAAGATGTTAACTGATGGACTGGAGTGGTGTGGATTACTTGTGGATTATTGTGATGTTTTTATCAGCTGTTTGGGCTCTCATTCTGACGGCACCCATTCACTGCAAAAGATCCATTGGTGAATAAGTGATGCAATGCTACATTTCTCCAAATCTGATGACGAAACAAACTCATCCACATCTTGGATGTCCTGAGGGTGAGCACATTTTCAGCTAATTCCTATTTTTGAGTGAACTATTCCTTTAAAATGCTTTACCCAAAGGGTCAAAGTTTGTCTGATTGAGATAGTCCAGTTTACCCTTGCTGGTAGACTTCATAAATACACCAGTTTTTTCTTGATTGTTGCACATTCAAAAGTAGACAAGTTTTCTGATGAAATTAATAAATACATGTAAATTATGAGTATTTCATTTTATTATAGTAGATGTTTCACAAATTCCTTTTAGAGGGACTTTAATGCATGAAAGTGGCTTATTTTGTCCTCTAAAGATGCCTATATGAATTGGTTTGGGAAAAACAGAGGTACGAAATGCTAATAGTCCAGATCATGGCTGTGCACATACTAATAATAATAATAAAAATATCAAGATTGTGATTGCACAATTGAGTTAATCATGCAAATAGATGATTACAGAATTCCATTTAGGTCTGTTATTGCGTCAAAGCTCTCTCTTTTTTTGCAACACAGCAATTGAACATTATAAGGGACGTGTCTGTTTTTGCACATGATTGCAATGATGAATCAGATGCATTAGTCTATAGACCTATGAATGGTGATGACTGTTCCTATAATAAGTGCATGAGTCATAAATTTATGTTCTGTGTTTCACTTCTGCTCGCGGTTGCACATGATCGCATCTTTGCGACGTCTTTTGCATGGACAAGCATCACTCACTTTTTTGTTTGTTTGTTTTTTGCAAAGTGTGAGTTTTTCCAGCTTCATGTATCAGTTAAATCCATTGTTGACAACTTCAACAATGCTGTACGGCCAACAAAAGAAGTTTGTTTGAATCTCAAATTTTTCTCACACCAGTTTCCTTTCGAGTCCGGTTGGAAAGAGTTGAAATAAGCGAGAGGAAGACGTGTTTCCGTTGTCAAGCAGCAACTGTATGACTTTCATGTGTTCTTCTGTGAGGGTGCGTCCTGACTGACTCAGTGATTAATGTAGTGATGTTGAAACCCAGAATGTGGTACTTCCTGTTTCTTTGTGCCAGTCGGGGGTTTGACACTGGGAACAAGATAAAGTGATAATTAATGCTCTTACATCATCACAGCTATTAAATAGGATTATTCAGGAGATTTCTGTGAACAGCTGAACTCTTTGTACCTTTGTATCTTTTGTTAGTATTGTTTGGTTAAAGAGTCAGAAGAATTGGAGAACAAATTGGCTCAGTTACAGTTCATGAGTTTGAATTTGAAGTGAATTGACTAAGTCCCATAGGATTTTCAATTTGGAATTTGATTGACAGAAAAAGGAATTTCAGTTACAGTTCAAAAAGTGTAACATTTTATTAGTCCAACACAACAATAACATGTGCAAGAACATATTAGAATGTCTTAGTTTTAAGGTTTTTACATTTTGTAACAGTTTGTTTTAGAGAAATTAATACTTTTAATCAGCAGTGACACATTAAATAAATACATTTATAATGTTACAAAAGTTTTCTATTTCCAATAAATGCTGTTCTTTTGAATTTTCTATTCGTCAAAGAATTCTAGAAAATGTAATGTATCAAGGTTTCAACAAAAATGTTTGTCAGCACAACTGTTTTCAACATTGCTAATAATCAGAAATGTCAACAACGGAGTTATGATGCTGAAAATGGAGTAATGCAGAAATGGAGTAATAATGCTGAAAATTCAGCTTTGATAACAGGAATAAATTACATTTTAACAGATATTCACATAAAAAAACAGCTATTTTAAACTGTAATAATATTTCACAGTTTTTACTATATTTTGATCAAATTAATGCAACCTTCCTGACTTTTTTCAAAAAATAAATAAATAAATAAATAAAAATACTGACCCCCACATTTTTGGCTGGTAAATTCAGGAATTTATTTTAAATGTTTAAGAAATTCTTAATTAATTTTTCAATGTTGTATAATCTGGATGGAAAATGACACATTAAACTTTCTTCTTCTTCTTCTTCTTTTTTTTTTTTTAATTGTGTTTTATTTGTACAGCACTTGTCATTATGTACCTTTCATTCCAAAGCAGTTACACAAACAATAGTTTGCACTCACAAAGCATGTGTCCACTTGTTTTACTTTGTCATTCTGAAGGAAAAGACACATAGGAAGTGACACACCCAGAGGACTCACTTTCTACCCTTCAGTGTCTCAATAGCTGGAAGTGATAAGACTGTAAAAGTGACATTCTCACATGAAACCGCAAAACAATGCTGTGAAGCTGTGACTTCTCTGAGAGAGATTTCATTTGACATTTCCAAGCCCTTGGTGTGACAGAAAGTCAAGAAATGATTTTTTGTCAGTTTTTTGTCAGTTTACAATAAAAACAGACACAAATGAGTCAAAAATTGACATACAATAATGTTTGTTTTTGGTTGCAGACTTTGGTTTCTTGGGAAATCTGAGTAGTTTGAAAGGTTTTTGAGGTTTCTTCTGAAACTAGTGAAAATACATGAGATTAACCAGGCAAAAAAATCTCAGTTTGCGCTCCATCTCATTGCTGTTGAGAAGAAACTGAGATTTTAAAATGATATCACTCGTCTTTTTTTCTTTCCTATGGGAAACTGACTCCCATGATGCTTTAGCTCAAACGTAGCGTGAAGACGGCAGTAAGTAAGAAAGCAGCACTGTTTGTTTTCCTTAAGAAATTCTTCAAAGAAGCCCCCGAATCCCCAAGTTCTTATTTCTTATCAAAACGAAAGTGGCTAAACTGAGCCAGAGTGAGGAAAAACCACAGGAAAACTGAGTTTTCTCAAGTCTTCGCTGTCTGCATTTCAGTTGGTATATTTTTAGATCAGCATTTATATTTGTAGGACAGCATGATTTGGGGGAAAATCGAATTGTAATTTTTTTTTTCTGATAAAGATTTAAAATTCAATTTAAAATATTATTATTATTATTATTATTATTATTACTGCTAAATAAAAATAGAAAGTTAATAAATAAAAATGAAAAAAAATAATATTGTAATATTTCACTACAAAATAAAAAAATAAGAAAAATATTAATAATTTTATTTTACTTTTTAACTGTGAAATTATAATTATAATAATATTTATGGCTTAATTTAATTTTTCAAACATTAAACCATTGAACTTTTTCACTATTCCAGCCTTTGAAATCAGATAATCGCACTAAGCCATATCACGATTTTGTTTTTATTTCAGTTAATTGTGTGGCCCTTTGTACTTGTAAATAAATTTTGCACATTTTTTTTTTTTTTTTTTGTATGTTTTGGCAGAATTGATATAACTGTACTTGTTGACAATATTTAGAAATCACACAGAGCTGAGTGAAAACATTATAATGTCAACATGTTAAATGTATTGCAGTTAAACATTTAATGAATCTAATTTATTCAAATATTAAATTCATAGTTTTCATTACATTTCTGTGAACCTCAAAGGATTTGTAAACATTTGTATGTAAATTTTTACATCCATAATAGCAATTAGAAGCTGTCCATATAAATGTATGTGTGTTAGAAGCACATGTTATGATTGAATACTTAAGAATACTAATGCGATCGCGTTGGTGAAATCGTCGTGGAGAATAGAAGTGTGGCGAGCAGCTGGGCCTGAAATTACCATCAGACGCAAATGTGATGCTTATTTGATGATCCTCAAGTATCTCTTGTTAGACAGCTGTTCAGATGAAACTGTTGCTCACCTTTTATGCTGATGAGCGAGGCTTTCATTTCTGGTTAAGTGTAGCAGCGGTAAGTGTGCAGTCGTTGAGTGGCACTACAGCACTAAAGGATGAAGCGACTCGTGTTTGCACTTTTCTCTTAATATCTTTTAAATTAAAATTTTCATAATTTACTAAATAAGCCTCCTGCTCATTGTTTTCATTTTTTCTTATCTGTGATATTGTATATTGCATTGTTGATGCCTTGTCAGATGATACTGAATGCAGTACATTTCATATGAGGTTCTTTCCCTTGTCTGATATTGATATTTTATTATAAAATACTAGAAATGCAGCACTATATATATACTGTCATTAAAAGTTTGAAATGTTTTAAGTGTTTTTGAACTCTTCTGCTCACCGCGGCTGCATTTATTTGATCAAAACTGCAGTAAAAATTTGGAAATATTTTTACAATTTAAAATAGCTGTTTTCTATGTGAATATACATAAAAATGTAATTTATTGCTGAGATCAAAGCTGAATTTTCAGCATCATTACTCCAGTCTTCAGTGTCACATGATCCTTCAGAAATCATTCTAATGCTGATTTGCTGCTCAAGAAACATTTCTGATTATTATCAATATTAAAAACAGTTATGCTGCTTAATATTTTTGTGTATTTCATATATTTTAATATCTGCAATTCTTTTCAAGATTCGGAAGTCCAAAAGAAGAGTATTTATTTTAAATAAGCGCTTTCAAACAAATGGTAATTTTTTAAACTTTCTGTGTTCTAAATGAATAGATTTAGATATACTTTTTAGTACACACTATATAGGGAACTTGTGATTTGGAATGCAGCTTATGTAAAGCCAGCCTTATTTAATTCCACATCTGTGCACAAGTGTTATCTTGTACGCTGATATTTCTCTGGATTTCAGTGGGAGAGCTCGTCCGCTGTCTGAAAGAGCAGAGATTTTATGTTGGAGAATGATGAAGTGCAGGTGTTAGTGGGGTGTGTAGTGTAGTACTTAAGAAAGAATGCCATAATTTAATGTTCTGATGACATTTTTCATTCATATAACATGAGTCAGATGAACTTTCTCTGTTCAGAATTGACCACAATGGTGCAACACCTCTAAATATCTGTTGTATTTGGTGTAAAAGGCTGTCACATTGTGTTGTAACCAGGCGTGGCATCAAGATATTTGTAGTTTTATATGTTGCATAATGCGAGGCCCATATAGAATTGATTTGTTGAGTCTGGTATAGAAGGGCTCGACTGGGTTGCACACAGATCTGAGCACCTTTGATGTGAACTTGAACACTGCGAGCTAGACACCATCATCACCAGATGTCAATGCCTGACCTCACTGATGCTCTTGGGAGTGAACGGGAGTGAATCCCTGCATCCATGACTTAATCTAATGGAAAGTCTTTTCTAAAGAGTGGAAGCTGCTATAGCTGCTATGCTTTTTGCCATGCATTTTAAATTAAATTAAGTGTTCAGAATGATGATGGTAAAAAAAAATGAGATAGGAGGAAAAAAAATATTTCAGTGCATTTGTGCTCTCTTTTGCAAAACTTTTGCTTTCCCCGTAGAAACTTTGCGTTCCCTTTTCATTCAGTTTGCAAGCAAAATTAAGGGGGAAGTTGTGGCCTAATGGTTAGGGAGTAGGGCTTGTAACCTGAAGGTTGCCGGTTCGATTCTCGCACCGGCAGGAATTGAAGGTGGGGATTGTGAATGAACAGCACTCTCTCTGCCTTCGATACCATGACTGAGGTGCCCTTGAGCAAGGCACCGAACCCCCAATTGCTCCCCGGGCGCTGGAGCAATGGCAGCCCACTGCTCCAGGTGTGTGTTCACAGTGTGTGTGTGCGTTTGTTCACTATTCACTGCTGTGTGTGTGCGCACTTGGATGGGTTAAATGCAGAGCACCAATTTCGAGTATGGGTCACCGTACTTGACAATACGTCACGACTTTCACTTTTTTTCACTTTCAAAACTTTTTTGATGGAAATATAATGAGTTGGGAGGTAAAACTAGATTTCAGTGCTACTGCAAGCAAATGTAAAGTTTCTTAGAGGAACACAATACCTTTGCTAGCAAACGCAATGTTTTATAGGGAAAGATCGCAAATGTTGCAAATGTTTTGTGAGAGAGTGCAAAGATTCTCGGAGGAATGCAGTACTTTTGCAATAGAACACAAATGTTTCGAAGCAAATGCAAAGTTAGTTTCTCATGGAAACGCAATACTTATGCAAGAACAAACACATTTTTTATTGGAACGCAAGGTTTCTTAGTAGAATGCAATACTTTTTCAAGAACAAATGCAAAGTTTCTTAGTAGAACGCAAGTGTTTTGCGAAAAATGCAAATGTGTTGCAAATAAACGCAAACTTTCTTAACTCAATACTTTTGTGAGAGTGAACACAAAAGTTTCGTAATGGAATGCAATACTTTTGCAACATCAAAAACAAAGTTAGCAGAATGCAACGTTTTCCATTTTTTAGCGGAATGCAATACTTTTATAAGAACGAACATAGTTTCTTAGCGGAACACAAAGTTTTTGCAAGAACAAAGTTTCTTAGCGAAATGCAATAATTTGGCAAAAGAACGCAAATGTTTTGCAAGCAAATGCAAAGTTAGTTTGCACAATACTTTTGCAAGAAAGAACGCAAAGTTTTTAAGTGTTTAATATAACACTTGTGAGAACAAAACTAAGAACTACGTTTTTAACAGAACACAATACTTGTGCTGAGTTTCTTAGCGGAATGTAATGTTTCTTAGGGGAACAAAATACTTTTGGAAGAACAAACACAAAGTTTCTTAGTGAAATGCAGGACTTTTGTTAAAAAAAGTGAATATTTTGCAAGTAAACGAAACATTTTTTTAGGGGAACAATACTTTTGCGAGAGTGAACGCAAAGTTTCTTAGTGGAATGCGAGACTTTTACAAAAAAATGCAAATGTTTTGCAAGTAAATGAAGTTTCTCGAGGCAACGCAATACTTTTGCAAGAGTACACAAAGCGAATGTAACATTTCTCAGTGAAACCCAATATCTTTGCAAGAGAACGTAAAAGCGTTGATGTTTTTCCCCCTCTCCCTTTATTTTCATAACATTAAGGGACTCCATTAGGTAATTGCTGTATATCAGTAGAAAAAAAAAATAATATTTAAAAATATGTGATTATGTTATTGATCTCATTTTGAGTGGATGCAGCTCATGTCTTCGCTCGTGTACATCAGTGTGTGATTTCATCTGGGTTATTATGCAAGCAGATGAGGAACTGCTGGTGTTTGGATTGAGTGTTGACCTTCTGCAGCTGGAAAGGAAATGCTCAGTGAATGTTTGACTTGTGCTGTTAGGCATGCATGTGGTCCTGTTATCCAAGTTTATGAGATTGGCTTGAGCGGAAAAATGAAATAAAAGAAGTGTGGTTGCACATCACATATGCTACACAATGGCCCATAATAGGAGGTATTTACTTTATGATAAAAGGTGAGAGCTGCAATGGAAGAGAAAATGATCAAAATTCAGTTTCTCACACAAAGAATCACACGACTTAAGATGTGCAACATAATGCATGAGTCATATGGACTACTGTTTTATTTTGATTCTCATTTTTGGAGCGTAGTCATAATGAACTGTTGCATTGAAAAGAGCTTCTTCAAAAGAAATGTGTTCCAGAAAGAAAATAGCTGCATGAATAACTAATGTTTTCAAAGGAATAGATCATCCATGAATGTCATTAAGTTCACCTGTAATTGTTGGAAAGACCCTAGAAATGGGTCAGTATTTCTCATTGTTGTTGGACTGTAAGCCTCTTTGGATCTGGACTCATATGACAATTTCCACTTCAACATGGATCAAAGAAAGCATAATCTGGTCAAGGCAGATTTACAGGCTGGTTAATCAGAGGTTGTGAGTATCTGCCGGCACAGTCTGTTTCCTTCCTCACCGCTCATTAGGGCTGGACGATATAGATAAAAAAAAAAAAAAAGTGTGTGAGATTTCTAAATATGACTGTGTTCTGGAAGCGACATGTTCCGCATGTACATTTATTTTCATTTGCACAGACACTCAAATGTATATTAATATTAATGTACTGACAGCATCTAAAACTTCACTGTAAACCCCAGTAAGCTGGCAAAACTCAAAAACATTTGAGGTTAAAGTTAATAAATTCAAAGTTTTAAGTAAGCAGAACTGGCAGATTTTTATTTTGTACTCATACATGTTGATTGATCTTAAATTGAAATATGTGAGCAAACTAACTAACATGTAGTTTCAACTTAGTAAATTAGTAAATACTAAAATATTTTTAGTTGTGGAAACTATAACAAGCTAACTCAGTTAAATGTTAATTTGTTAATTAATTAAGTAACACAATGCTTTGATTAGCATAGCAATTGCTGAATATAGAGCAATATAGAATATTTAATAGCAAAAAAATTAAAAACGAAATCCCTCACTTGACATTAATCTTGAGCAAAAGGAACATTATATAACACTTAATGTTAGCATTTACTCTCCCTTTCGAGTGACATGACAAAGCATGGGAAATAGAAATCAGCCCACTTTTTGTTAAATTTATGTTTGTCTAAATTAAAAGTAAAGTAAAACAAAACAATGAACCAATCCAGATTATTTAAATTGTGTCAGTTTTGTGAACTCAAAAGAAAAGGAAAGTTTTAATTACTCGTAAAAGTTAATTAGTTTGAACTACTTTATTTAAATTTGCCACTTGTTAAAAAATAAAAAATAAATAAAAAATAATTATTTAATAACAATTATGACATTATTTATACAATAAAATATATATATATTATTTACTAAACTGTCATTATAGCTATGATTGAATTAAAATGTTTAGTTAATAAGTAGTAAAATATAGTAAAAACTTTAGTTAAAATAAACAAACCATGTTTTGCGTTTCTTTTTCCTTTTCCAAATTTTGCAGTTATTCCTCTTTTGTAAACTGTAAATACATAATGATGTTTTAGTTGTTGTATGTTTCAGCATCTGTCATATCAATATATATGTACATATATATATATATATATACATATATATATATATATATATATATATATATACATATATATATATATATATATATATATATATATATATATATATATATATATATATATATATATATATATATATATATAAACAGACACAAATACATACACACTATTATTACAAATGTTAGTATTAAAAATTGTGGTTATTTAATAATATCTATATTATTTATATAATAAAAAAAATGATAAAAAAATATATAAAAAAAATCAAATAATTACTAATTATTTCAAATGGTCATTACAGCTAAAATTGAATTATAATTAGAAAAATATAGTAATTTATATGCAAGTAGTAAAATATAGTAAAAACTATAGTTAAAATAATAGGCATGTTTTCATAATCAAGAGGTTAATATTAATAATCAGAGGTGATACTATCTGCCAGTATGGTCCTGCCAGACGGTTTTTATTACACAACACAGCTTGTTAATGATTTGTGAAAATCACTAATTTGTCTTAAACGTGTCATCTGATCTAACTCAGTCTGAGACTCCTGGCTAAATTTACTTCAGTGATCATTCCCAGAAAGCCCTACAAGGCAAAGAGGAGTAAAAGCAAAACCAACAAAACACGAGCCTCTGCCAGAGTCTGGGTTCGATTTCTCAAGTCCAAGGAGATCCGGATGATCAGCAAACGTTCTCCAGTGCCATTCACTGCATGTTCACAGAGACCTGGTCTTATTCTGAGGGAGTATAGAGACGCTGTGTGTGTATTTACTGTATCTGTCCAAACATCACAATATAAGCCAGCAGAGCACAAGAGCAGGATTACTGGAGCCGAACTCCCATTCATTCTCCATTGAGAAACCTGACATGAGCTCAGACGCTGCTGTAGAAAATACAAGCCTATGATTTCAGCTTTAGTTTTTCACAAATCATATTTGTTTACCAAATAAAAAAACTGTCTACAATCCTTAAATGAAATGCACCAATGAGAAACATTCTCAACATACTTATACATGGAATAATTACATATTTCTTTTGGAAAGAAGTCTCTTCTGCTCGCCAAGGCTGCATTTACTTTTTTATTTTTTATCAAAAAATACAGTAAGAATTGTGAACTATTATTGGAATTTAAAATAACTGTTTTCTCTGTGAATGTGTAAAATGTAATTTATTCCTGTGATCAAAGCTGAATTTTCAGCATCATTACTCCAGTCTTCAGTGTCACATGATCCTTCAGAAATCATTCTAATATGCTGATTTACTGCTCAAGAAACATTTCTGATTATTAACAATGTTGAAAACAGTTGTGCTGCTTCATATTTTGTGGTAACCGTGATGCATTTTATTTTTCAGGATTCACACATGAATAGAAATTTCAAAAGAACAGCATTTATTTGAAACAGAAATCTTCTGTAACATTATAAATGTCTTTACTGTCACTTTTGATCAATTTTATGCATCAGTGCTAGATAAAAGTTTTTTTATTCATACTTTCTGCAGACTTTTGAATCGTAGTGTGTCACGGTTTCCACAAAAATATTGAGCAGCACAACTGTTTTCAGCATTGATAATAATCAAAAATGTGTATTGAGCAGCAAATCAGCATATTAGAATGATATCTAAAATTCAAGGCATTAATGTTTGCATACAAAACCACCTTTGGCTCTGCACCCCTTTACCTAAATTCAGTACTTCAGACCTATGTGCCTCTAGAAGCTTGCGTTCTGCAAGTGAACGCCGCATTATTGTGCCATCCCAAAGAGGCACAAAATCATTTTCTCTGACTTTTTCATTAACTGTTCCCATCTGGTGGAATGACCTGCCCAACTCAATCCCAGCAGCTGAATCCTTAGCCATCTTCAAGAAACAGCTAAAAACCCATCTCTTCCATCTTTATTTGACCCTCTAACTCTAGCATTCTCTTTTCTAATTTTATTTGATCTATCTCCGTTCTTTTTATTAAAAAAAACAAAAAAAACAAAACAAAACACACACACACACTTGACCCTCTATCAATTGCATATTTATTCTCTAACCGCTAGCTTTTTTTAAAAAAAAACTAAAACACTAGCTTTCTTTTCTATATTCTATCTACTTGTTTAAAAAAAAAAACAAAAAAAAAAAAACCTTGCTACGTGTACTGCGTTAGGCTAACCGAGACTTGTCATAGCGCTTGCATGTTGTTGCTCTTTTGTTGGTTTTGATTGATTCTATTGTCATCATTTGTAAGTCGCTTTGGATAAAAGCGTCTGCTAAATGACTAAATGTAATGTAATGTAAATGTAATATCTGAAGGATCATGTGACACTTAAGACTGGAGTAATGATGCTGAAAATTCAGCTGCGCATCACAGAAATAAATTACAGTTTACAATATATTCACATAGAAAACAGCTATTTTAAATTTAAATAATATTACACATTTTTATTGTATTTTTCATTAAAAAAATGCAGCCTTGGTAAGCAGAAGAGACTTATTTAATTTAATACAAAGCTGTGTAGATTTGTATATATTGTAATATTTCATTGATGCTGCTGCTTTATTAAAGAATTTCTCTTTCTGTGTGTCTATTTTGTGTCTTTCATAGGGAGATTTCACCTGTAAGAAAACAGCCGGTCATAATTTCCACATGCAGTCGGTTTCCATTCAGAGTCTGTCGGAGCTGGAGAGAGTCCGGCTGCAGGAGGTCGCTCTGGTCAGACTGATGAAAGACTTTGATTTGGGTTGCCAGATCACCATCCCCAAAGGTGCACGCAGACGCTCACATTTCAACAAATAAGAGACGTCCTGAAGTGTCACTGGTTTGATTGTCTTCAAGTTTTGTATTTATTTTCTGTTCTGTTTCTGATGTTTTGTATGCAATGTCTTTTCCAGATGGTCAGAAGCGGAAAAAGTCACTCAGGAGGAAGCTGGATTCTTTATCGAAGGAAAAGAGAGACAAAGGTATGCATTTGGTTTTTAGATATTTGTCATCATGCACATCTAGAAGTTAAAGCTGCAAGCTGACCACGAGAAATAATGGTCAGATCTGAATTCTTTGATTAGATGTGTCTGCTTTTGTATGACAAATTAAACATCTTAATGAGATATAGAAATACTTTAAGGATATAAAAACTATTAAATATCTTAAATGGTATAACAAAAGTCCTAATTATATTTTATAAAGGTCTTAAATTGGGGCTAAAAGGAGGAGTCATATTATGGTCTAATGTTATTAATAAACTTGAAAAGGTGATGATTTAATCAAATCTGAGCAACGTTTAAAGTCAAAATCAATGAATACCGTGCATTTAGTCAAGTCACCTATATTTATATAGCAGTTTATACAATACAGATTGTGTCAAAGCAGCTTTACAGTATTAAACAGGAAAGTATTTTTTATGCATAGTTTATTGTCTATTGTTTATTGTAAGAGTATTGTATTGTTTATTGTATTGTAATAATTTATCAACAGTAGATCATAACCAATGTTCACTTTGTTTTTATATTCTAACATGTTGTAGATGGTTGTATATTTTATTTGTTTGTGGATGTTTAAAATTAAAAGTCCTGCATTATGCATACATTTTTTACATTTCTTATTTTTTATTATTTAACACATTCAATATAGAGAAATATCAGAGCAATAATCATGCTTTTCTTTAAACACATTATTATTATATCAACAACAATGTATTGATGTATTGGTATATAAACCAATTTCAGTACGCATATAGAATAAAACATGCAGGTCTTAAAAAAGGTCCTAATTGGATCTTAAAAACTCTGTAGATAAACTAATACTAAAAGCATAAAAAATTGCTACTTGAAATAAATGTTTACTGAAATAAAATAAAATATAAAAAACTTAAACTTATTTTATTTCAGCTAGTTTCCAAGGCAACATTTTACTTTTTCATTTATTTTGACTTGTTCTAAAATAACTAAAACTGAAAACTATATAGACTTATAGCAACAAAAATAATAAAAATGACAAAAACACACATCAAAATTAATAAAAGTTTAAATGAAATGAACATTATGAACATAATTCAAAATATTAGCAAAACCTAAGATAGTATCTCATTTATACAAAAATAACACTGTTAGCCATAGACAAATATATCAATAGTTATTTGACCTACTTTAAGAATAATAAACCATTTTACATTTACATTTCTGCATTTAGCAGATGTTTTAATCCAAAGCGAATTACAATAGAAGAGCATAATCGATTCCTCACAGTATTCATGTTTATTTATTAATTGAATGTTAAGTATTAAACTTGCCCCTTTTAGACTTGCACTTTATTCATTTACTAACTGCTTGTTTTCTTTAAAAAAAAACAAAAAAACTCAACACTAGCTTCTCTAATGTTTTTGTATTCTATGTTTTCTTTTTATTTAAAATACAATTAACAAAAGCAAAAAAGGCCTTTAACACTAGCTTGTTATATTCTTTTTCTATTCTATCTGTTTTCTTTTTATTTATTATGTAATTAAAGAAAAAAAACCTTGCTACGTGTACTGTGTTAAGCTTACAGAGACTTGTCATAGCACTTGTGTATTATTGCTCTTTTGTTGGTTTTGATTGCTTCTGTTGTCCTCGTTTGTAAGTCGCTTTGGATAAAAGCATCTGCTAAATGACTAAATAGAAATGTAAGTAAATATTATAAACAAATGTTCATTTATGCACTTCTCATTTGCTAACATGTTCCAAATATCATCTTGCGCTTCAGTGGAAGAACATCTGACCGTCTGAACAAAGAGTCACATGATCAATGACACTCATTTACTCTCATTTGATTAGTCACATAGAAGCGGAGCATAATCTGCTTTTACATTATCTCTTCATGTTTAGATCCTAAAACATTTATTTATAGGTTTAAATGAAGAACCAAATATCGAGATGTTCACAGTGCTCTCATACTGCACGTCTGATCTCCTATAGCTCCTCTATGATATTAATATATAGTGCTTTGACCCAGAATGCAGCGTGAGGGCAGTGATCCGCCTGAGCGGCTGCGCAGTAATGTGTGCTGGAATGCAGACGCTCCCGCTGCGCTCCGACTGCCTCGAGAAATAACAACAACAGTCCGAGACGCTCCGCGCTCGCTCACATTATTTGTGTTGTAGATCAGACCTCCGACGACTCGCGCCGGACACATTCCTTTCATGTTTACATTAAACCACTTGTGTCTGAAGGTGTGAGATGTTCCGTGTGGCATGCCACAATACAAAAATTTGTATATGCCATGTTTTATTACTTTATATATTAAGCAATATGTGTCTATGTGTGATATTGCTTAATGAATTTGGCAGGTTTATAAGCATCAAATATATCCATATCCTTTTAAGTATGTATGTATGTATTTATTTATTTATTTATAATTATTATTATTTTTTTATTTGTTTATTTAAAAAAAAAATTAATTAATTTATTTATTTATTTATGTTGTGAGTGTGTGTGTGTGTGTGTGTGTGTGTGTGTGTTGTTGTTGTTGTTAAATTATTGAAATGTCAATTTAAAATCCCATGGGGAATTAATGTAAATATTTTAGTTCAAAGGCATTTGGCTGACAAAAAGTTTGGGAAATCCTTGATTAAAGAACCAGAACTAAATCTTTGCAGTAAAAAGCACAGGAGAAATCACATGAAAAGCAGGGTTATTGTAGTCTAAATAACTAAAACTAATAATTATTATCAACATCAGAGGACCTTGAACATCTGAATGTGTCATGTAATTATTGATATATTATGATATACAAAACTGACAAAAAAAAAAGTTTGGGAATCCTTGAATTACATCATAAAAATTTAAAATGAACATGAAAGGAACGTGGACATGCAAATGTGTTGCTAAATTATTGAAATATTACTTATTATATTACAATTTTATTTTATTTTATATTATATTTTGCTTTGTTTTGTTAGTGTTTTTTTTTTTTTTTTTACATGAATTCCCCCTGGGATTTTAAGTTAACATTTCAATAATGAGGCCAAATAAATAAACACATAAATACATAAATGTGACCATGGACCACAAAACCAATCATAAGGGTCAATTTTTTTTTTAAATTGAGATTTATACATCATCTGAGAATTGAATAAATAAGCTTTCCATTGATGTGTGGTTTGTTAGGATAGGACAATATTTGACCGAGATACAACTGTTTGAAAATCTGGAATCTGAGGGTGCAAAAAAATCTAAACATTGAGAAAATCCCCTTTAAAGTTGTCCAAATGAAGTTCTTAGCAATGCATATTACATATCAAAAATGAAGTTTTTATATATTTATGGTAGGAAATTTACAAAGTATCTTCATGAAACATGATCTTTACTTAATATCCTAATGATTTTTGGCATAAAAGAAAAATCTATAATTTTGACCCATACAATGTATTGTTGGTTATTGCTAGAAATATACCTGAGCTACTTATGACTGCTTTTGTGCTCTAGGGTCACAAATAAATAAATATTAACAATTAACAATTATTTTATTTTATATTATTATAATATATTATTTTATATTATATTATTCAATTTTACTTTGTATTTATATTGAAATAAAGCCAAAATAAAATATATATTTTATTAGTATTTATTTAATCGCATCTTTATTTTTGTGTTGTTAAAACATTAGTAAACATGAGTAAAACTATTTAAAAATATTAACTTAAAACCCCAGGTTGACTTCATGTAAATATTTGAGTTTCAAAGGCATTTGGCCTTTGACAGAAAGTTAGTGAAATCCTGGATTAGAGCAGCAGAAGTAAATATGCGAGTGTTTCTCTCTCAGAGTCGGATCCTCAGGCGTTCGGCGTGCCGCTCTCGCAGGTGATTGTGAACGACCGGCGTCTCAAGCAGCTGCAGGAGGAGCAGGAGGAGCAGCGGAGTCCGACGGACCGAGTCTCTTCACTCCTGCACCTGACGGGCCGCAGATCCACCAACAAGGAGCTTTCCAGCAGTAACTCGTCCCTCAGCTCGTCCTCCGAGACGCCCAACGAGGGAACCACACCCGGCACACCGGAGACGGCGCTGCGCTCGCGCAGACGGGTAGAGTAACGCTTCAAACCATACTGCTGCTTACACTGAGGTCGCATTTGTTAACTGTAGTTAATGCATAACTAGCATTAACCAGCAATGAGCAATGCATCTGTTACAGTATACAATTATAGTCTATAATTATATTATATAATTAATACAACTATTCATCATTAGTTCATGTTAGCTCAAGTGCATAAAATAATATTTACACAAGTAAATGTTGAAATGATCATTAATGAATAATTGCTTTAGAAGTGTTTTTATTGTTAGTTCATGTTGACAAATGGAAGCAATAGAATTGTAAAGCATCATCATATTTTTAAATATCTGATAACTGATATGCAGAAAAAAGGTTTTTCACACAATAATATATTTATAATCAATAATAATCATTAAAACATTTTTGACACAATAATAAATTAATAATCAATAATTATCATTAAATCATTTTTGTATATAATAATAATCTTTAAAATGTTTTTGACACAATAATAAATTAATAATCAATAAAAAAATTGGCACAATAATAAATTTATAATAATAATTATTAAATCTTTTTGACAATAATAAATGTGTAATTATTAATTAATTATTAATAATACTTATTAAAACTTTTTGACACAATGATAAATGATAATTAATAATAATCATTAAAACATTTTTTACCCAGTAAATTAATAATCAATAATAATCATTATTTTTTGACACAATAATTCATAATAATGATCATTAAAACATTTGTTTTGTGACTAATATATTAATAATCAGTAATAATAATCATTAAAACGTTTTTCAGGTACAATAATAAATTAATGATCATTATTATTGTTATTATTCATTTGTCTATTTACATATTTATTCTGCTATATTTATGCAAAACTTATTTTATTTCAGCTGATTGACGAACCAACTTTTTTCTGTGGAATCTGTGGAATCAAATTGTCATTAAAATCCAAATTGTGTTAAAACTGATACAGAAAACATGAGCAAATGTTTCCTTAGTTTGTTCATGACAATCAGGGATGATGATTTATTGCATATTGAAAATGTATTTGCTATGATTTTGCTGGAGATATTTAAGTAATGCTATTAATTATAATGCAATGGTTTTAACAGGGTTCAAACTGTATTTCTCAGCCATATATGCTGACAGAAGTGTCTATATCTGTGTGTTTGACCGCTGCAGGGCGGCATGTCTGTGGACTGCATCACTGATCTGGACGACAGTCACTCTCGTCTGCTGGAGGCTCTTCAGCTCTCAATGCCTGTGGAGTCACACAGCGAGAAGAAGAAGACGAGTGACGCCAAGCTCAGCCTGAACCCCATCTACAGACAGGTGCCTCGCGTGCTGGACAGCTGCTGCCAGCACCTGCAGAAGTATGGTCAGTGCCACCTGAACCCAAATGTGTTTTAAGGAACCCCTAAGAATCTAAATTGTGGTCCTGAAGTCACATCTGTCAGTTTGAGGTCGTCTTTATGGTTAGATAAGCCCCGCCCCAAGTTCCTGTTTCATTAGAAAACATCAAAAAACGTTTCTGTTTCCATTTCATGGGGTCAGAGTTCACAGTAACAGCCGGACTAGTTTGAGCGTAGTCTAAACACAGTTTTAAGACTGTTTCCATATAGACGTTGACGTAACAGTGCCGGTTATTTGCTTTGCTGCTGTTAAGGTCTGCAGACGGTGGGCATTTTCCGGGTCGGGAGCTCCAAGAAAAGAGTTCGACAGGTGAGAGGCAAATGTTTTGTTTTAGAGACTATATATTTTTCTTTCAATTTTTTTTTTACTAAATGACAGTAAGGAAACCAGAATACATAAAAGCAAAATATTTTGATAATTAAATTAAATTAATATTTCAGTTATTATATTTCAGTAAAGGTAAATAAAATAAAGACATTTTATTTTATTTTGTATATTTTTGTCATTATAAAATATTTCATCATCTAGACCAGTGGTTTTCAAACCTGTCCTGCAAGCACCCCTGTCCTGCACATTTTGTATGTCTCCCTTATCAGACACACCTGATTCGGGTCTTGCAATCTGTACTAACGAGCTGATGAGTTGAATCAGGTGTGTCTGATAAGGGAGACATACAAAATGTGCAGGACAGGGGTGCTTGCAGGACAGGTTTGAAAACCGCTGATCTAGACCATGAATTCCCAAACTCAAAAACTATTTTAACCCCAAACCCAAACCATTTTATTTTATTTTATTTTATTTTATTTTATTTTTTATATTATTTTATTTAATTTTTTACCTAAATATTTATTTAAAGTCCCTCTGAGTTAATAAGTTTAATAATTCAACAACACATTTGCATATTCACAGTTCTCTGGTTAATGGTCACATGACAGCCAAACAGTACACAATACAAACAAATGAAGTAATTAATCTTTTATTTTTATTTATTTTAAAATTATTTATCTATTTTTAATTTTGCTCTGACTTATTTTTGAACTTACAAACAAAAAAAATACAAACCTGTCAAATTTATTAAGCAATATCATACAGTCACTCTTTCTTGTTAGATAGCGTGTAATATATAATATAATAAAACTTGACCAAATTTTGTATTGTGACATCCAGGTAAACAAATAAATTATTTAATCTTTTTTTAGTAAGTATTGTAATTTGTTTTCATTTTTAATTCATTATTAGCTTTTTTCAACCCCCATCAGTTTCTTCACAAACCCAGTTTGCTAAACTTTGCTCTAATGCTGTTGTGTACACTAACCTTTCAAGAGGGTTATTTTCAGTGAATCTGGGTTAATTTGAATGATTTGTAAAAATCCTAATGCATTAATAATAGCAAATAACTGGAAAGATTGTGGGACTTCATTGGTGGAAGAAGTATGTGAAGCCTCTAAAGACCGATGTGAGTTCTCACAGTGTTAACGTGTGTTTGTTGTGACGTTCAGCTTCGTGAAGCGTTCGATCAGGGTGCCGATGTTGTTCTGGACCAGCGGCACAGTGTTCATGACGTGGCGGCGCTGCTCAAAGAGTTTCTGAGAGACATGCCTGATCCTCTGCTGACCAGAGAACTGTACTCTGCGTTTATCAGCTGCGCGTGTAAGCAAAACAATGCTGAGACAATCATTCTTAAAGTAGGGTGACCATACGTGCCATTTTACCAGGACGCGTCCTGGCCAGGATTTCTATATTGCCTATAATATTTAGGTTTTGGCTTTGTTTGCGTGTGCAGACCGATCGGTGTATGACATCAGTTCCTTATGTTTTAGAAATGCTCTCGAGGTACTTTGAATCAAAGCAATGTAGAAATCCTGGCCAGGACACGTCCTGGTAAAATGGCACGTATGGTCACCCTACTTAAAGGAATAGTTCAGCCAGAAACGAAAATAAACTCATTCTCAGGTCATCCAAGCTGTAGATGAGTTTTTGTTTCTTCATCAGATTTGGAGAAATGTATTGCATCACTGTCTCAGCAATGGATTCTCTGCAGTGAATGGGTGCCGTCAGAATGAGAGTCCAAACAGCTGATAAAAACATCACAATAATCCACAAGTAATCCACACCACTCCAGTCCATCAGTTAACATCTGGAGAAGACAAAAGTGTGTTTGTAAGAAACTAATTTTTTAACTTCAAACCGTTGCTTCCGAATAAATCCGAGTCCATAATCCATAATAACGCTTCCTCCAGTGAAAAAGGCATCTGGTCTGAATCAGGAGAGAAATCTGCACAGATGCAGCACTGTTTACAAGCCAAAACAGATCTAAACAAATATGTGGCTGGATTTTGACGTGAGAGATAACATTATTATGTTATTATGGTTTATTTTAACCAGAAGCAATGGTTTGAAGTTAAAAACATCTTAAAGACAGATTTGTTTCAGCTTTTGTCTTCTCAAGATGTTAACTGATGGACTGGAGTGGTGTGGATTACTTGTGGATTATTGTGATGTTTTTATCAGCTGTTTGGACTCTCATTCTGACGGCACCCATTCACTGCAGAGGATCTATTGCTGAGAGACTGATGCAATGCTACATTTCTATAGATCTGATGAAGAAACATCTTGGATGACCTGAGGGTGAGTAAATGTTCATTTTTCTGGATGAACTATTCCTTTAATAAATCAGCGCTTTATTCTTGTTTATTCCGTTCATATTCTCTGTGGTGTTTGTGCAGCTCTAGATAAGGCGGATCAGCACACGGTCATACAGTTACTCATCTGTCTGCTTCCCGCCTGCAACAGCGACACCCTTCAGTGTTTACTTCACTTCCTGTCAGATGTAGCCAATCACGCGGAGGATTCGCGGGACGCTGATGGAAACGAGGTGAGTTGTGTGGTTCATTTGTGATAATTTTTACAGTTAAGCAAAATTGTGGCAATTTGAATATGTTTTATTTGTTTCATTATAATTATATGTATAAATTTAATTTAGACTTGTGTCATGACTCTTCCGTATGAGAGTTTTGAGACCGAGATGATTTAATAGAATATCTCGATTAAACTTAGGGGCCGTTCACTCAAAATACATTTTTGGACATTTTTAGAGACTCATTTTGTTAAAAGTTGAACCACTTTCAAATTAAGCGCCATGTTTTGGCGTGCCATGCGTAAGATGATGAAAAAGACATGAAATGCAAATGCATAGGTCAAATATATCCTTCTAGTGCATGCTTACATAGAAAAACAATGGAAAAAGCAGCCCAGTTTAAAAACATTTACTGTGTGAACGACCCCTTATTCACTGTAAAAACTGATTTTTCAAAGTAAATAAATAAAAAAGATTATTGCAGTGTGTTCTACTTCAAAATATTATGTTTATCAGTGTGTTATTTGCTGTTTCTGTGTAATTATTTGTGAAATTTACTAGTAATTTCTGAGTGAAAATCGTTTCAAAGTAAATCTTGCACTGAAAAAAAATTGGTAGTGAAAGAATTTTCACTCAGAAAGCAGAGAATAAAAATGATTAAAATGTTTAAAAAAATAATAATAATTGTTCATATTTAAAGTTGGTTTTGTTTGACATAGTTTTATTATTAAAATTGAATTAAATCTTTAAAATAGAATCAGAAAAAATAAGTGGAAAACACTGAATTTGATTAATGATTAAAATGATTTGTAATGTATTTAAAATATACATCAAATGCATAAAATACAATGACAAAGAAACGGCAATTAACACATTGAATTAAACATGAAATTTTGAGATAGAAAAACTGAAATTGTATTTTCTGGTAAAACATACTCCAAATCATTTGAAAAATCATTTATTACAGTGTACAACAATTTTTGGGGGATTTCAATGAATTGATTATAAACTCTTTCATGCATAATTTTTTTTTGTAAAAAAAATGTACATAAAACATGTTGAGTCTTCTATACTTGACTGTTTGAAATGAATGAAGCAAATACATAAATACTGAGATAATGTCAAATATTATCAAACGGCTAAATAAACACTGAGGTGTCATCTTTTAGCTTGTGTGTGTGTGTGTGTGTGTGTGTGTGTGTAAGAGAATGGGTGGAAAGTGAACTGATGGACTGCAGATAACAGCTTGTTATTGCAGCAGGAATCAGACGACATGAAGCCGTGATCTCATAGTCAAGTCACCTTTATTTATATAGCGCTTTATACAATACTGATTGTGTCAAAGCAGCTTTACAGAGTCAAACAGGAAAATAGTTTGTCAACAATGCAAGAGGACAAAAACAAAGAGTCATTTTTCATACATCAGTCATGTTGTGCTCACAAGAATCACAAGGTTTCCTAATGCTGCTTCCGATAGAAATCCAACACTATTCTGATTGTTTGTTTGTTTATCTTTAAAGTAACTCATTCAAGATTACCCTTGATTCCTTACTGATGTGTAACAAACTGCATTAATCCCAAATAGCTCAATGAACTCTGGGGTTTGTGGTCAGCCTGAAGAAAAATGTCATTATTTACTCCTGTTGTATGACAGTAAATCATAAAGACAGATACTTTCTGAAAAAAAATAAAACATTTCTCTTAGACCTATTATTACGGAGCCCCTAAAGGGACATTGGCAAAAAATAAAAAATGAAGACTTTCGCGTGCGCACGAGAAACTATCGCGTGCGCACGAGATACTATCGCGTGCGCACGAGAAACTATCGCGTGGGCACGAGAAACTTTTTTGAGCTCAGGCTTTACAGTTTCCGGTTGCGTCACTTCTGCCATCTTACAAAGAAGAAAACAAGAACATGCATATGCACGAATTAGCCTAATTGAGATCTATTTTGGCCTTCAATACTAAAACATTGTTTCTGTTCTTGCATTGGGACACAGATAAATCATCATTGAACAGCATAAGAACAGCTATATTCCACCTGAACAATACATAGCCTAACATCTCAGGACTGTACATCTGTACATAACTTCTCAAAACTTTTCATCTGTAAAATAGCGCATTCATAATTCTTTCTATTTTCTCTATATTTTGTACATAACCTCCTAAAACATTTGCACATTCATAATTCTATTTTATCTATATTTTTATTACCATATAGTTGTTATTCTTTTAATGCATTGTCTATTCTGTTTATTATTAGCCTTATATTTCGTTCTATTACCTTAAATTATATGCATTCCTGCACTCTCTCTGTACTTTCTCCACTGGATGCTCCTGTCACCAAGACGAATTTCTTGTGTTTTTGTGTGCATAAACACACTTGACAATAAAGCTCTTTTTGATTCTGACATTTAAAACGCATTTTGAGGTCTAGAAGTGATTGGTAGCTACAGTATAAAAGCTCAAATTTTAGATTTCGATATGGCAATAGCCTGTTGTCCCACATAAAACGTTAAAAGCAAGTTAAATATGTATATAATCGAAAGCGATTTTTTTTTTATTTTTGATAATTATTTCTTTACTTCAGTTAGGTTTCGATAACTGCTGTTAGTTTCGTTTCATTTTCGTTTTTTATTTCTTTGACATTTTTCTTTCTTTCTTTCTTTGCCTAAATGCCTTTATTTTCGTTAAATATAGTTCCTAATACCGGTACAACATATTCTACCGTTAAACATGTACACTGAAAAAAATGACTCATTGGATTTACTCAGTTTTTTTAAGGTAAGTGGTTGCAATCAATTTATTTTAGCTACATTTAAATAAACAAATTTAGTTCAAAGTTAGTCAACTTATATATATATATAAGAAATAAAAAACGAAAATGAAACGAAACTAACAGCAGTTATTGAAAACCTAACTGAAGTAAAGAAATAATTATCAAAAATAAATAATCGCTTTCGATTATATACATATTTAACTGTCTTTTAAAGTTTTATGTGGGACAATAGGCAATATTTCTAAAATGCTTGTTAAACGAGTTTAAATGTAATAAATATTGTATTCATGTTTAAACTTTAAAATATGTTGTATTAAGAACTGTATTTAACGAAAATAAAGGCATGCAGGCAAATAAAGAAAGAAAGAAATGTCAAAATAAATGAAAAACTAAAATGAAACAGTTATTGAAAGCCTAACTAAAATAAAGTAATAATTATAAAAAATAAATGTGCTGGCAAAATGAGTCGCAATGCGCAAAATGGGTTCTTTTTATTTTCACATTCTCCATTAAAATACGTTCAAAAATGATATGTGACTTGTTGGAATCAGGCAAAAAATGACTGAGCTACAGCCGTTTGAAGGCAATAGAGACAGCAGATCTGATTTCGAGAAAAATCGAGTTAAAGATTACAAAGAAAAATCACCAAGCAACGTTACATATTTTCCTCCAATCCTATTCTTAATAATAATTACTATATTATTAATCACAATATAGCTATTTTATTATTTTATCTTTGTTATTAAAAATAAGAACAAAGATGCAAATAAACGGTAGTTTAATCAAGAGCAGCGAGTGATTCCGTATTTTCTTTTTATGTATGATTAACATTGAGACAGATCTATATTAAGACCTACTGTAATGGATAGATCAAAAATAATGTTACACATCAGATATTCCTCCAACCATTAACTAAACGTTCATGTAAGGCATAACAGATTATGATTGTGTGAAACTCGTCAATACATATTTCGCAATAATTGCGCGCTCGAGGAGAGGCGAGACTTATGTACGCGCTTTGCAAATGTCAGTCAGCTCGATCGTATTGTTTTCATCAGCATAGGTTTGAAAATCATATTTCACTGGTTTGGACTCATGTAATCGAGAATTCGATATGAATATTCACAAAGCTGGAATGCTGCTCTTTGCGACAATAGACCTACAAAATATGGTGAGAAGCAGCAGCGGTCGTCCAGAAGCGAGCATAGAAAAGGTAGGCTACTCCTCTCAGAAAACGTACAAATAAAGATCAATTTAGATGTTTAATTACTATTTGGAGCATTGGGATAGCTAGAAGAGGGCTTAATGAACTCATTTTGTGAAAAACTCAAATTCGACCAAAACTGTAATTTTTCATTTTTTTTTTTTTTTTTTTTTGCCTGTATAGCTCAAAATTAGTCCATGCGCATTCCGATATATATATAGCCGATATAAAGTGCAGTCAGTCGATTAAAAAAAATAGCTAATTAATCGACATGTTTTTTTTTTCTGAAATCTGCATCGGTCTTTTCGCGACGATTAAATGTTTAATTTTACTTCTAAAATGATTGTTAAACCAGTTTAAATGAAATATTGTATACATATTTAAACGGTAAAATATGTTGTATTAGGAACTGTATTTAACGAAAATAAAGGCATTTAGGCAAAGAAAGAAAGAAAGAAAGAAAAATGTCAAAGAAATAAAAAACGAAAATGAAACGAAACTAACAGCAGTTATTGAAACCTAACTGAAGTAATAATTATCAAAAATAAAAAAAAAATCACTTTCATTTATATACATATTTAACTTGCTTTTAACGTTTTATGTGGGACAACAGGCTATTGCCATATCGAAATCTAAAATTTGAGCTTTTATACTGTAGCTACCAATCACTTCTAGACCTCAAAATGCGTTTTAAATGTCAGAATCAAAAAGAGCTTTATTGTCAAGTGTGTTTATGCACACAAAAACACAAGAAATTCGTCTTGGTGACAGGAGCATCCAGTGGAGAAAGTACAGAGAGAGTGCAGGAATGCATATAATTTAAGGTAATAGAATGAAATATAAGGCTAATAATAAACAGAATAGACAATGCATTAAAAGAATAATAACTATATGGTAATAAAAATATAGATAAAATAGAATTATGAATGTGCAAATGTTTTAGGAGGTTATGTACAAAATATAGAGAAAATAGAAAGAATTATGAATGCGCTATTTTACAGATGAAAAGTTTTGAGAAGTTATGATCAGATGTACAGTCCTGAGATGTTAGGCTATGTATTGTTCAGGTGGAATATAGCTGTTCTTATGCTGTTCAATGATGATTTATCTGTGTCCCAATGCAAGAACAGAAACAATGTTTTAGTATTGAAGGCCAAAATAGATCTCAATTAGGCTAATTCGTGCACATGCATGCTCTTGTTTTCTTCTTTGTAAGATGGCAGAAGTGACGCAACCGGAAACTGTAATGCCTCAGCTCAAAAAAAGTTTCTCGTGCGCACGCGATAGTTTCTCGTGAGCACGCAAAAGTTTCTCGTGCGCACGCGATAGTATCTCGTGCGCACGCGATAGTTTCTCGTGCGCACGCGATAGTTTCTCGTGCGCACGCGATAGTTTCTCGTGCGCACGCGAAAGTTTCTCGTGCGCATGCGAAAGTCTTCATTTTTTATTTTTTTTGCCAATGTCCCTTTAGGGGCTCCGTATATTATTGTAAAAATTAATAAAGAAGTAAATAAAGAAAAAATAAAGTTTAAAATTGTTAATTAGACATGTTTTTTATTACTAAAATTTTTTTTATTTCTTCCAGGGGAATTTGTCAGCAAATCTCTGTTGTGTAGCTGTATAAAAGGAATTGATTACATTAAAAAATTAAACAGACAGCACAGACTTTCTGAAAAAAATAAAACATTTTCACAGGGACCTATTATTGTAAAAAAAAAAAAAATTAAATAATAAAATAAAATTAAAATAAACTATAAATAAATAATAATAATATTTTTTTAAACTTTAAAGTTGTTTTGGTTTGACATGCTTTTGATTATCAAAATGTTATTAATTCATTAACACAGAATCAGAAAAATTAAAACGGAAAACAGAATTTGTTCAATTTGGTTTGATTTCATAGGGCCCTAAAAATTTGATAACATTATGTAAGTTTCATGATTTCAATTAATAATGCATGTTTTTTTTTTAAATACTAAAATTGATGTAACTTAAATCAGAATATAGAAAAAATAAAATGGAAAACATAGAATTTGGGTAAAATAAAACAGATTTCATAGGGCCCTAAAAATTTAATTTTAAAAAATGATTGTTGAATTGTGTTTCACAATTTCAATTATTTAGACATGATTTTTAGTTAGTAAAATTTAATTTAACTATTAAAATGGGGGGAAAAAAATCAATGTAAATAAACTTGGTTAAAAAAAAAAAAGACTTTATAGGGCCCTAAAAAATGCCCAATTTTTTATTTATTTTTTTAATTTAAATTTAAATAAATAAATAAAATGTTGTTAAATTGTGTAATTTCATTATTTCAGTTAAATTAGACATGATTTTTGATTAGTAAAATTGAATTTAACCATTTAAAAAAGAATCCAGAAAAATGAATTTGGTAAAAAATAAAATAAAAAATAGGGCCCTAAAAATACATTTTTGTTAAATAAAAAATAATTAAATTGTGTAAGTTTCATGATTTCAGCTAAGTAGACAAGCTTTTTGATTAGTAAATTTTAATTAAATGAAAAAGGAATCCTTTCTTCCTTCCATGACCATTTTTGATGCAGCTCTTTTCCATAAAACATCATGCTGACCACATCTGTCAAACTACAAAAAGGACAAAAACACTTGAAAGCACAAGAAAAGTCTCTATACGGGAAGTTTTGGAGGTCATGCGTTGCTTTTTCAGGACCATCACAAACCCACAAGTTCACTGATCTTAATGCAGTTAGAAATGATGACTGCTTTGTATTGTAGGTGATTGGTAATAAGATGACGTCTCTGAACCTGGCCACCATATTCGGGCCGAACCTGCTGCACAAGCAGAAGAGCTCAGAGAAGGAGTTCAGCGTGGAGAGCTCAGCGCGAATGGAGGAGAGCGCCGCTATCATCAGCGTGGTGCAGCTCATGATCGACACGCACCAGTCCCTGTTCACGGTACATCACACACGCACCATGACCTTATGACTGAGATATGAGGATGCTCAGCCAGAGAAAATACAACAATAAAAATAAATCACCACTTCTATGGCTGTTTGTTATGACAGTTTTATGAAAGTGCTTGAGATGTAGTTTATGCTGCTCAGCGCTGAAACGCTCGACTTTTCCAGCACAGTCCTCTGGCATGTCCAAAAAAGGGCTGCTGAGATGATTTGGACCATTTAAGTTTGAATAAAGGACAAGTATGACTGCAGAATAGAAACATATGCAGTTTTTAGGCAGATTGCATCCTGCAAAGGGGGGATATTGTACGGTTATTTATTTATTTATTTATTGTCCCAGTGTTATTAATCATAGTTTAATTTAGTTTTATCATTTAATATCTATATTTAATTTCATATTAAATTAAATAATTTCATATTTATATTTTAAATATGCATCTAATTTTTCACACTCTCTTTGTTGACCATTAGAATTAATGAATGATTTATTCATTAATAAATGGTGGTCCCCCGTGGTCCCAATGTTACAAATCATAATTAAGGCATAATTTAGTTATATCATTTTAATTATATATTTAATATAATATTTATTTAAATAATTAAATATTAATGTTTACATATTTATATTACACATTTTTACATATTGCATATTTATACCATTTTTTATTAGAAATTGTTTTTAGACAGATTGTATCCTTGAAAGAAATTTTATATATTTATTTATTTATTTCCTATATGGTCCCAATGTCACTCATCATAATTAAGTCTTAAATTAGTTTTATTAATTAAATTATTTAATATCATATTTAATTAAATAATTTCATATTCTTTTTTTTTTTACATCAGATTTTTCACTCTCTCTCTCTGACCCTAAGAATTCAACCATGTTTTGCTGTTCTGTCTTTAAGATTTGAATGTTATCTTCACATGTGAAATAAGTCCAAGTCAAACGGGTCAGGGTTAGTCTGGTTAGTGTGATCTAGTTTCCCCTGCTGGCAGATGCTGTAACTACACCGTTACTTGTGCTGAAGCATCTTTCTCTGTTCATAACTAACCATTTATTCTGATGAAACCAGTCAGACTTACAGGTTATCTGTCACAGCTATAATTATAGTAATATTTAAATACTGTTATAGTATTTATTAATATTTTGAATTAGCACTTATATTCATATTTTACTTCACTTTAATTTTGTCATTTTTAGTTTTAGTAATTTTAATACTTCAGCTTAAACTTATTTTATTTCTATTAGTTGCCAACAGTTTTTTTTTTTTTTTTTTTTTTTTTTTTTTTTTTTTTTAAGTTGATGTGTTTCATCTAATATTTATATTTTATTTTATAAATAATAGTTTTACTTTTAGTTAACAATAACACTGGCCAGGATGGGATGTTTTTGCAGCTTAATTTCAATAAATGTTTTTCTTTCCACTGTGGAAGAAGTTTTGATTTCTGAAAGTTCCAGTATGTTTGCATCGTAAATCAAACATTTTTATCTCAGATGATGAAGGAAAGTTTGTTTCCTCATGATATGAGCTCTTTAAAGTCACTTGTAAGTAAGTGTCCTGTCACAGTGTAGTGATTTTGAGTCGGCTGTGCATTGGACTGTGTCTGTAAATGTAAAAAGATTGTATTCCTTGTAAAGAGTTTGATAGCCACCCAAGCTAAAGCCCCTGTGCTTGTTCTTTGGCAGTAAAGCTGTGTGTGTGTCAGTGGTCTGACTGGACTCAGTTGTGTTTTGAAGGAAGGTGTTGATGTGATTTGTGCCGCAGATCTCAGCGGAGCTGCAGAACGAGCTTCTGCTGAGTTTGCTGGACACAGACAGTGATGTGGTGGATTATCTGCTGAGGAGGAAAACACCACAGTGTGAGTAAGTGACTTTGTGTCTTCTCTGAACAACAAGACTGACGAGCAGTGTTGGGGAAGCTACTCTGAAACTGTAGCTTGATCAGCTACAAGCTACTCGTAAATTAAAGCAGTTAAGCTACATTCAAGCTACCCTTCTGAAAAAGTAGCTAGCTACACTACAAGTTACTGTCAAAAATTAGCTAGCTACTTTGAAACTACTTTAAATTTTTATTATTATTATTATTTTTTTTTTTTTACAATTAACATTACAAATAACTAAATAATTATTAATGAAGAATTATAATGAAGTTATAAATAAAATATAATGAAGTAAATATTTGAGGTTAAAACATACTGTAATGCACTCATGATTTCAAAGAGTAGGGTGAATTCAGGTTGATTGGGACACATTTCCAAGCCATTTCAATGACGAAAAGTGTCCCAATCATTTGATTTTGTAAACTATCTGATATACACAATAATAAAATACTGTACAGTTATATAGTTATATTATCTTGAACTGACTGTCAAAGTGCAAAATTGCTACTAAGGTAACATCAATGCAAGAACAAAATGTATGTAACTTAAACTGGATACGGTGGAGTCATAAAATAAGCAGGTTAATCTCACAGATGCGGGTCATGCTGTATTTACTGACTGTGAATGGAGCTGTCAATCATCAGCTGCGTGCGTGAACACTGCGCTTTGCTTGAATCCCGCCGCAACCATCCTTTGCCAAATGATAAGCACACTACAATATCGCGATTTTATTTTCTGTTCGATAAGTGTTCATTACTGTGGGGGGGGGAGATTATATTATGACCGTTCATCATTGTAAAATAGACATTTGATCTAGCGTGCAATAAAGAAGAAAAATTAATCAGTTTAAAAGGCTATTATTCACCTCCTGTATGTGCTTTAAGTCTTCGACGTAGACCGCATTTTAATCTTTGTTTTGCGTAAATTACAGTTGATTCATGTGAAATATCCGCTCCTGTACATCCTTTGCAATATCATCAGACGATCTCTTGTCGGTGGACAGACTGTAAAGCCGCGAGATCAAAACAGCTGGCGGTAATGATCAAATATAGTTTGTGATCTCGTCAGAAGAAGACGCTGCGCTGCGTCAATGCATTACAGGCTCGTGACTCGTCAGAACACAAAACAGAAAGTAGCGTTTGGTCACGCTACACTGCTACTTGCTGGAAAAAGTAGTTAGCTACAGGAAAAGCTATACTGTTTTAAAAGTAGCGTCACTACTGTAAAGCTACTGAAAAATGTAGTTAAGCTAGTAGCGTCGCTACTTGTAGCTAGCTACTCCCCAACACTGCTGACGAGCCATTACACCTGCCACAACTACTGATTAATCCTCAGTGGACAATAATTGTGCAGTAATAATTCATCAGACTGCATTATATTATATTATATTATATTATATTGGAAATAATTAATTGTATAAATTATATAAATATTTTTTATATGGGATATGGCATTATATGGACCTGTTTTATTATAATTTTTAATATTATATACAATTCAATACAAAATAAAAAAAACTAAAAAAAACTATTAGGCTTAGAGTACATGAATAAAATAGTAATTATATAATATAATATAATGAATATAATTAAATTTCACAGCAATAAAGTAAATCATAAGTGCCTATTTTATTATAATTTATATTGTTCTATTATGAACAATTCAAGTTTTGTTAATGTGTGCTGGATCTGTGGTCCTGCAGAGACGTGAAGAGCTCGAGTGGAGAAATCTCTCCGTATGATAACAACTCTCCGGTGCTCTCAGAGTGGTTTCATCCATCAGAACCGGAGCATCAGAGTCCCACAATGAACAACTCTGTCAATTTCTGCCTCTCACCCTCACAAGCCGGCGCCGGTGGGTTTATTCACTAATGAAGAGACGTCAGTGATACTGACCACTGATTTAAATGAGCTGCATATGCAGCAACTCATACAAATAGTGCTCAACATCTGAATCACACAAGAAGCTCTCAGTGAATGGAGTTTGTCATTAGGATATTTCTACTGATACTCTAATAAGCATAAATACACAGCACAAATATTGCTATAAAATTGTCATTTTAATTAGATCAAACCAGGGGCATTATAGTTCATTAAATCTTAAACCATAGAAAAACCTCTGTCATTTGTAATAAAATACATTTTAACTGAAACAAAATAAAATATAAAAACAATCTTTATTCATTATTCAATCATTAATAATAATAATAATAATAATAATAATTATAATTATTATTATTATTATTATTATTATTATTATTTCAGCTAGCTGCCAAGGCAACATTTCACATTGTCATTTAATTTAACTTCATGCCCTGTTGTGACAACTTACCCCATATATTGTGACAACATATCTAAGCTATTGGGGCATGTTGTCACAAAAAGTCGAGTTTTATTTCTAAGACAGTAGCAGTGGAAATGCTAAAAAATGTTTGTATTCAAGACTTTATAAAGATAATATATATAAAGACTATAATTTATTGTAATTTTTAATTTATTATATTTTATCAAGACTTTAAGAAAGAGTAACTATTTCTTAGGGTGGGTCAAGGTTATTATAGTTAACCAAAACTAAAACCATAACAAACATTTTTGTTATTTGAAATAAAGAAAATTCTAATTGAAAATAATATAAAATCTTAAAAAAAAAAAAAAAAAACTAAACTTATTTTATTTCAGTTAGATCACAAGGAAACATTTTTCTTTTTCATTTAGTTAAATTAATGAAATAGCTAAAACTGAAATGAAAATTAACTTTAAAAAAACAATATGGGCATTTAAAGAAAAGAAATCTATTAAAATTGATCAAAAATATATATTTTTAGGCCTATTTTATTGTGATGTTTTATTATTTTATTATATACAATTCCAAGTAAAAATAAAATAAAGAGTATAAAAAACTAAGTATGCAAAGATAGTCAAAGGTCTTCCTTCATATAAAATCAAACTGCATTGTATTATATTATATTATATTATATTATATTATATTATATTATATTATATTATATTATATTATATTATATTATTAAAAAATACTAGTTTTCATATCATTAAAGTAAATTGTATTGACCTATTTTATTATAATTTGTATTATTTTATTAAATAAAAACAGAAGCTATAAAAATAAAAACAAATATTAATAAAAAATATAATAGTAAATCAGTGAGACTAAAATCACACTGGATCAAACTACTTTTTTATGAATACTTTCCAACATTGAATAATTATATACTGTTGATATATATATATATATATATATATATATATATATATACATATATATATATATCCTGTGCTGCCTCATTTCAACACATTTATAAGACATCATTACATGAATGCAGCAGAAAGCAATTGGATTTTGTGCTGTGATGAGTTCAGGTAAAAAAAAAAAATAATAAATGTGTTGAAATGAGGCAGCACAGGTTTTATGAGAGTTGTACGTGTCAGTAATGAATCTTCTCTTCTCCTCAGGGGAAACCATACATGATAAGGCTCGTATCTGGCGAACACGACATGCTCTTCTGTCAGGACTTCATGACAAACTCCTCACAGGTACAAACACGAAACAAAAGACATGTCAGTCAAAAAAAAAAACTATGCATGACAGTTTTAAGAGCCACATAATCGATCCTGTATTATGCAATACACTCTGTATTTTATAAAGTAGAAGTTCTTTTAATCAAAGGGAAACACATTAAGCACATTAACATTTTCTCTTTACACACTGCACTTTTGTTCTTTTGATCATCTTTATTACAGTATTTAAATGGTCAGATAGTGAATCTGTATCCTTACTGGTTAAAATGTATTATTTTTCAACCACATATGTGTGCTGAATTGTTGTTATCAATTCAAAAAATTAATTTACTGTGTCAAAAATAGAATAATAGTGATATTTTGCAGCCCTAAATGTTTGTATAAAAAGTTAATTATGATGACTTTTGAGAATATTCTTTTCAAGAATTTGAATTCCTCCTAAGTGTTGTCTAAAGAACAGTCTTCAGAAAAAAAGATAAGATTCTTATCTTAGGTATTTTTGGGAATACAGAATATAAGTAAGAAAATGAGAATAAAATGAAGATTAAGAATATTTTTATTCCTAAAAATGTTTTATCAATCTTAGAAATGTATGTTATTAACACAGCAAGGTAAATCTTATTAACCCCATTAGAATGAATGAAAATTAAGTTTGACTTTATAACTCATGATTGCTCAAAAGCAGTCCAAATTTATGAAACCTACATATTTATATCTAACAAAACAACATGAATGTTACTCTGAAAATTTTCAAACTAAATAAATTTATTTTAATTGCATACATTTGACTTTCAGATGAAAAAAGTGATTACTTTTTTTCATGCTGCAGTGGTTCATCAATAGACGCACATATTCATGTTTATCAACAAAATTCAGTCCAAAAGTGTGTGAGATATAGTGGAAAGGCTGGATATACACTGCTGTTCAAAAGTGTGGGATCAGTAAGATTTTTAATGTTTTTTAAGGACGTTTCTTATGCTCATCAAGGATGCATTTACTTGATCAAAAATACAGAAAAAAACAGTGATCTTGTGAAATATTATTACAATTTAAAATATCAGTTTTCTATTTTAATAATACTGTAAAATATAATTTATTTATGTGATGTGCAAAGCTGAATTTTCAGCATCATTACTCCAGTCTTCAGTGTCACATCCTTCAGAAATCATTCTGATTCATTAACAATATGCTGATTTATTATCAATGTTGGAAAATGTTGGATTTTGCTGCTTAATATTTTTTTGAACCTGACACTTTTTTTCAGGATTCTTTTGTGAGTAAAAAGTTGAAAAGAACAGCATTTATTCAAAATATAAAACTTTTTTTAATAATATAGGTCTTTATCCTCGCTTTTTATTAATTCAACACTCCTTGCTGAAAAAAAAAAATTTAAAAAGAAAGAAGAAAAAAAATTACTCACCCCAAACATTTTAATGGTAGTGTGTATTATTACAAAATGTCTTTTTAAATAAATGCTGTTCTCTTGTACTTTTTATTCATCAAAGAATCCTGAAAAATGTAATGTTTCCAACATTTATAGTAAATCAGCATGAATGATTCATGAATGATTTCTGAAGGATCATGTGACACTGAAGACTGTAATATTACTGTAATATTATAATATTAGTTTTTTTCCATATTTTTGATCAAATAAATGTAAATTTTATGAGCATTAGAGACTTCTTTAAAAAACATAAAAAATCTTTCTGACGGTAGTGTATTTTACAAAAGTTTTTTGACACTAATTTAACTTTATAGCTAATTTTGCAAAAAGTATTTTTGACACTAATGGTACTCCATACATACCCGGATCAAAAATGACCCGAACACAAGACATGTTATAACTCTTGAAAAATAATTGTAAAAATTGTGTATTTTGAGGGTTTAAAAGCATTTGCAATGTGTTATTCCTTTACTAAAAACTGTGCATTGTTTAGACATTTTTATATATCTCTTCCAGGTCAAAATGTCCAGAAAGCATTATGAGGGTTAAGAATAAGGAAATGCGTTTCTGTCCTTCAGGTTCGGATGGACACCTGTATAAACGTGCCTCCTCTGATGTTTTCTACGATGACGATAACGACACAAAACCTGTGCATGAGACGCAAACGTCCCATACAGATATCGCCGCTGAATGTAAAGCGTGCCTGCAGACACGAGTCACGAGTGCAGACGGCAGTCCTCTGAGCGCCCTGCGCCATCAAATGCATCCAATCGCATCGAACCGCAGAACTGATTTTCACCAATCAGAGGAGGTGATGGCATCTCCCACCAAACCAGACGACAGACTTCCTGCCGTGTCCATGCAGCCGCGTGTCACTTCCTGTCAGGGTGCGGCGTCACACGTGCCATCGAAGAGCTTCGGAGCGGAGCAGCATCCAGACTGGCCCACAGAAAAGTGGCAAATATGGCAACTCCTGTCATCAGACAGCATAGACACACTTCCAGAGACGATGGTGTGAAACTCACTGCTTAAAACATGCTGCCAAAAATGAACTTACTGTCATCAAAAGAAGATATTTGAAGGACCCCATTGGCTTTCATTGAATGAGGCAGTTCTCAAGATATTTTCTTTTATGTTCCACAGAAGAAAAAAAGGCATACAGGTTTGGAATGAGTGAAAGATGACAGAATGATCATTTTTGGGTGAACTGTCCCTTTAAGAACCTTTTAATTTGTGAGTGAATTTGAATTGAATTGGACACAACACACAGAATGTTGAATTAGAATTTGAATTGGAATGAGAGGAAGCACCACAAAATGTTAGCGCATTGTTTACAGATAATTTTATAAAAATAATTATTGACATTAAAATTTTGGATGAACATATTAATGTTTTACATTTAAATTTGGGTCATCATGATTTTTTTTTTTTTTTTTTTACAATAATCATAATCAGAAATGTTTCTTGAGCAGTAAATCAGCATATTAGAATGATTTCTGAAGGATCATGTGACACTGAAGACTGGAGTAATGATGCTGAAAATTCAGCTGCACATCACAGAAATAAATTTCATTTTAACAGATATTCACTCAGAAAATAATAATAGAAGAACTATAACAGAAAATAATAATAGAAGAACTATTATGAATTTTAATAACATTTCAATTTTTTATTGTATTTTTGATCAAATAAATGCAGGTTTGGTGAGCAGAAGAGACTTCTTTCCAAAACCATGTGTTGGGTGTATGAAGATGGTCATTGGTAATTATACCGAAAAATTAAATTACTAACTACTCTTTTAGCAATTATATGAATTTATTTGAATACAATTTTAATTCTAATTCCATAGATTGAAAATCAAATTGTAATTCTGCATTCTGTGTGTTGTGGGCAGTTCAGTTCAAATGACAGATTATGAACTGTAAATAAGCCTTAAATTCTGAATTCACTTCAGCTTCAGTTGAATCTCAATTGAATTTATAGAATATATAAAATAACTGCAGTTCAGTTCAGTTCCATTCAGTAGTTTGGTCATTTCCAAAGACTCTAATTTTTTGTAGGTGATTTGAAACACAGCAGACATTTGCGCTTTGGAGATTTAAAGATTTATTTAGCTTTATTTGTTAATAATGCCTCATATTTGCAGCGTTTTCCTTCTTTCATTCAGTCATCAGTTGATTTTATCACTGATGATGTTTTAGGAAATATTTGACGTCCTGTCGTCACTTCATCACTTCATAAGGTAACGAGCATTTCAGATTAATTACAGTGCTGCAAACATACAGAATATCATATTTACGACATCCAATGTATTTATTTATTAATGTTATTTATTAAATTAGCCACTAGTATGTTACCACTGTGCGTAATGTGTATAATCACCACAGAATGATTTATTTCAGAGTTAGTTTGTTGCCTCAGTATTGCTTGTTCTGCACAAAATCAATACAAATTTTATCTTCAACATATTCAGATATTAAAGTCAAAATGACTCTTAATTCATGTTCCTGGTTCTATTACCTGTGGTTCAGTGGTGCACATTATTCTGAAGAAACATGTTTATCTTTATATCTTTTTTTTAATGTAATAATTTGCTCTGCCTCTGAAACAACGTTATTTTTTTGACGGAAGTTCTGAGGGTGAGAATTTACAGCAACATCAAAGACATAGATGAGTTTTTCTTCATCAGATTTGTAGAAATGTGTCACTGAGTGTCTCAGCAATGGATGCTCTGCAGTGAATGGGTGCCGTCAGAATGAGAGTCCAAACATCTGATAAAAACATCACAATAATCCACAAGTAATCCACAGCACTCCAGTCCATCAGTTAACATCTGGAGAAGACAAAAGCTGAAACAAATCCAGCATTAAGATGTTTTTAACTAAAATCCGAGTCCATAATCCATAATAATGCTTCCTCCAGTGAAAAAGTGTTCTGATCTGAATCAGGAGAGAAATCTGCACAGATCAAGCACTGTTTACAAGACAAAACAGCTCTAAACAAATATGTGGCTGGATTTTGATGTGAGAGACGACAGGAGATGCACTTTTATGGATTATGGTTATGGTTTGAAGTTAAAAACGTCTTGCTGGATTTGTTTCAGCTTCTGTTTTCTCCAGATGTTAACTGATGGACTGGAGTGATGTAGATTACTTGAGGATTATTGTGATGTTTTTATCAGCTGTTTGGACTCTCATTCTGACGGCACCCATTCACTGCAGGGCATCCATTGCTGAGACACTGATGCAATGCTACATTGCTTCTACATCTTGGCTGATCTGAGCGTGAGCATTTTTTTTTTTGTTTTTTTTCAGCTAATTATCACTTTTGGGTGAACTATTCCTTTAAATTGCAACCATATGAAGAACAAAGCAATCACGTCCTGTATATGAGTTTATACATTTATAAGTGAGTTTTAGTACACCATTATTTTCTCTGTCAGTGTTCTGTTTTATATTTGTGGTATTTGTACAGCCAAGAGTGACATAATGTTGATCATTTTATAAAACAAATATATATATTTTGATAATCAATTATTTTTATCCAAATAGTAGGAGAAAGACCAAAATACAGAGTGTTTTAATGAAGTTTACTGTGTATCAAAAGTCTCTTTGTTTTCATCATGCAGTTCATACACAATAGAATTCGATGAAACTCTTCCAAGAGCCTTAGATTGGGTTTTTGGGTTGTGCTTTGTTTTGTTTTTGTTTTTTTGTTTTTTACCTGTAGTCAAAAGTATCTGTGTTCAGAAACACAATAAAATGAATGTCTCTCAAAATCCATCTGTGCAACATGATTTATTTTTATTCCACATTACAGCATTATTTTACTATCATTGAGATACTATTATAGTTTTTATTAACATTTAGAATTTGTTTTTTTTTTTGTTTTTTTCTGTTTTCATTTTAGTGGGTTTTCTTTTTTGTTTTTTTTTCTTCTTTTTTCTTTTTTACTCATTTTTGTGTCATTTTTACTTTAAAAAAAAAAACAATTTTATTTTTATTGATTTTTAATACAGTTTTTGTTTTAGTTATTTTAATACAAGTTAAACTAAATGAAAATAATAAATTATGCCTTGGCACTACCTGAAATAAGATAAGTTTAAGTTTTTTATTTATTTATTTAATTTCAGTTCATTTCATTTCAAGTAATGGAAATGTTTTTTATGGTTTTTGTTTTATTTACTATAATAACCCAGCAGACTTCAGCATTAATTTCCGTTCAGAATGGAGTCATTGTACTTTATATGTACTACAAATAGATTGATGTTTACTGTAAATATTGTGTGTTTATGCTTGTCAGTTTCCTTAGGCTTTGTATTTAGTCCATTGTTTTAGTTTCCCAGGAGCAGCATGAAACCACATTCACATTCCTTTCAAACAGGAAGTTACAAACAGTCGAGTGAACCGATGAAGTGAAGTGGACAGCGAGGCTTTTGGCAGGTCTTTGCTCTGTTCTGGGACTTTTGCTTTTGCCACATTTCAGTATGTTGATGGAGTGACCTGTTCAAGTCACACATAAAATATTATTTATAAATGTAGACATGTATAATTATATTTTGACTTGATATTTGAATGATATTGTAAAAGTACTATATAAATATAGTCAATTATTAAAAGTATATTTATTAATGAATTAAATAATAATAATAATTATTATTATTATTATTATTATTATTATTAATAATAATAATAATAATAATAATAATAATAATCTAAAATATTTATGGATGGAAACATTTATAATCTTTCTATTTATTTTAATTTATTTATTCATTTTTGGAATCATCCCCTACTACAGTAGCTTGAAAATTCTTCCAGTTTGGTAAGAGATGATTATATAGAAGTTTTGGTTTATTTATTTATAATATTTCATGGTGCACCCTTGATCCACACATTTACACTGTTTCTTGTATTTTACAGGTCTTTATGAAGTATGGCTTCAGATGATTGATTACAGTCATTTATTATATTCCATAAGGTATGTTCATTTTTGTTTACTTTGTTTTTCATTGATTACATTTACAATTTTATTGTCATTTTGGAGTTGATCCTAAACTGCAAAAATTAAATAAATAAATAAAAACTCACTCAGTATTTTTGTCTTGTTTTCCAGTACAAATATCTATTTTTTTTTAATCAAGATACATTTCACTGAGAGAAAAAAAAAAACCTGAAAAACTGAAATCTGAAACATGTATCACAATTTAATTAATTTTTGATTAAAACAAGGAAAAAATATTCATGAATATGATTATTCTATCCCCATTAGCAGATATTTGTTATTGTTTAATCAACAACAACAAAACAATCACTTAATTTTTACACATTTTTTTAAGAAAACAAGACTTAAAGTCATTTTGCTTCTCCAGTAAATGTATCTCGATTTAAGAATGTTTAGATATTTGTACTGGAAAACAAGTTACAAAAAACTAAGTAAGAAAATGATTTTTGCAGTGTACATATATTTAGCAGTAAAGCTGTTTGAGTAGTTACTAGATGAGCCACCAGAGGGAGACACAAGAGTTCAGTTCAATCACTATCATTAACAAACACATTCAGCATTTAAAACACTACAGTAAAGCATCACATTATAACAAGAAAACAGTAGTTTAGATGTGTTGAATGATTTAAACAGTGCAAATGAAATGTTTGAGTGTACTTAAAAAACTAAAACATGACAAACCATATTATGGTCTGAGAAATCCGGACTCCAGGATCATGTCGGTTCCCACAGTCATGGAAAACCTGGAAATGGCAGGGAAGTTTAAAACTGTGGTTTGCAGGCCTAGAGAAGTCAAGGAAAGGTCTTGAAAAAATCATGGAAATTCACTGGTGAAGATGTGGGAACTTTGATTCATGTCTCATCAGGTCTGTTATTATGATTTCAAGGAAAATTCACCCAGAAATCATGAACAGCCTCTCATGACGATCCAAACCACCGAATGACTTTCATTCTTCTGTGAAACACAAACACAGATCAGAAAGATGTGTGCGCTTCTGTTGACCATACATAAAAAGCTATGTTTTCTATGTGAATGTGTTAAAATGTATTTATTATGTATTTAATATTTTTCAGGAATCTTTGATGAACAGAAAGTTGAAAAGAACAGCATTTATTTGAAATAGAAATCTTTTGAAACATTATAAATGTATTTACTGTTGCTTTGGATCAATTTAATGTGTCATTGCGGAATAAAAGCATTATTTATTTATTTATTTATTTTTATTAAATAAATATTTTTATTATTTTATTTTTATTTTAAACATCTTCCTAACCCAAATATAATTATTCATTTATAAATATGAATATTATAAATAATTATTATTTATATATGATAAATAATATATTATTATTATAATTCACAATAACAATAAATCTTACTAACCCCAAATATAATTATACATTTACAAATGTATATAATATATATTAAATAATATACTATTTATTTATTTTTTTTTTAATTCTTACTGACCCCAAATATATAACAAAATATTTATAAACAATTAAAATCATATTGTAAATTTGCTATATAAATGTAGTAAATTAGTAAAATAGTTATAGAAAAACATTGTAGTATATATATATATATATATATATATATATATATATATATATATATATACATACAAATATGTCATATGGACTTTTATATTTCATTACATTTTTATTGTTGTTTTTTTTTTAGAATCACTCTGCACCTTCCAAAAAATCTAACTGACCCCAAATATACTTATAAATGTATAACTATAAATAAGATATATTATTATTATTGTTATTATTATTATTATTATTATTATTATTATTATTTATCAACAATCTTACTGACTACAAATATAATTATAAATGTATAAGTATATATAAGATATATGATGTATTAAATAGATTATAATTATTATAATTAATACAAATAAAATCTTACTGACCCCCATTTCTCAATTTATTAAATTCTACATTTAAGTTATATATATATACATTATATATATATATACAGTGGGTACGGAAAGTATTCAGACCCCCTTAAATTTTTCACTCTTTGTTATATTGCAGCCATTTGCTAAAATCATTTAAGTTCATTTTTGTTCCTCATTAATGTACACACAGCACCCCATATTGACAGAAAAACACAGAATTGTTGACATTTTTACACATTTATTAAAAAAGAAAAACTGAAATATCACATGGTCCTAAGTATTCAGACCCTTTGCTGTGACACTCATATATTTAACTCAGGTGCTGTCCATTTCTTCTGATCATCCTTGAGATGGTTCTACACCTTCATTTGAGTCCAGCTGTGTTTGATTATACTGATTGGACTTGATTAGGAAAGCCACACACCTGTCCTATATAAGACCTTACAGCTCACAGTGCATGTCAGAGCAAATGAGAATCATGAGGTCAAAGGAACTGCCTGAAGAGCTCAGAGACAGAATTGTGGCAAGGCACAGATCTGGCCAAGGTTACAAAAAATCCTTATATGGCCTCCATAATCCTTAAATGGAAGACGTTTGTGACGACCAGAACCCTTCCTAGAGCTGGCCGTCTGGCCAAACTGAGCTATCGGGGGAGAAGAGCCTTGGTGAGAGAGGTAAAGAAGAACCCAAAGATCACTGTGGCTGAGCTCCAGAGATGCAGTCGGGAGATGGGAGAAAGTTGTAGAAAGTCAACCATCACTCCAGCCCTCCACCAGTCGGGGCTTTATGGCAGAGTGGCCCGACGGAAGCCTCTCCTCAGTGCAAGACACATGAAAGCCCGCATGAAGGACTCCAAGATGGTGAGAAATAAGATTCTCTGGTCTGATGAGACCAAGATAGAACTTTTTGGCCTTAATTCTAAGCGGTATGTGTGGAGAAAACCAGGCACTGCTCATCACCTGTCCAATACAGTCCCAACAGTGAAGCATGGTGGTGGCAGCATCATGCTGTGGGGGTGTTTTTCAGCTGCAGGGACAGGACGACTGGTTGCAATCGAGGGAAAGATGAATGCGGCCAAGTACAGGGATATCCTGGACGAAAACCTTCTCCAGAGTGCTCAGGACCTCAGACTGGGCCGAAGGTTTACCTTCCAACAAGACAATGACCCTAAGCACACAGCTAAAATAACGAAGGAGTGGCATCACAACAACTCCGTGACTGTTCTTGAATGGCCCAGCCAGAGCCCTGACTTAAACCCAATTGAGCATCTCTGGAGAGACCTAAAAATGGCTGTCCACCAACGTTTACCATCCAGCCTGACAGAACTGGAGAGGATCTGCAAGGAGGAATGGCAGAGGATCCCCAAATCCAGGTGTGAAAAACTTGTTGCATCTTTCCCAAAAAGACTCATGGCTGTATTAGATCAAAAGGGTGCTTCTACTAAATACTGAGCAAAGGGTCTGAATACTTAGGACCATGTGATATTTCAGTTTTTCTTTTTTAATAAATCTGCAAAAATGTCAACAATTCTGTGTTTTTCTGTCAATATGGGGTGCTGTGTGTACATTAATGAGGAAAAAAAATGAACTTAAATGATTTTAGCAAATGGCTGCAATATAACAAAGAGTGAAAAATTTAAGGGGGTCTGAATACTTTCCGTACCCACTGTGTATATATATGTGTGTGCGTGTGTGTGTGTGTGTGTGTGTGTGTGTGTGTGTGTATATATAAAATTTAGAATTTAATAAATTTAGAATTCTATTCTGACATAAGTTATGTAGTAAATTTACTAAATAAATATAGTAAATTACAAAAAATAGTAAGAGAGAAAGAGAATGTAAATAAATGTTATATGGAGTCATATTTCATTACATTTTTATTGTTTTATTTTAGAACCACCCTCCACTTTCGCTGCATGGAAAACAGCAGCTTGAACATTCTTCCAAATGTCTTTTTATGCTCAGCAGACACAAGAAAAGACGTGATCACGGCTAAATGGTGACTGAAGTTTTCTGCACAGAATAAGACTGTCGTCTGACGCGCTGCTTTCCTGATGAACAAGCTGGAACAAGTGGGATTCCCCTCGTCTTGTAACATGTGCTTGAGCTTTATGAGCCAATCTGCAGCACAGCTGTGTGTCGCTCTGACTAACAGTTAACCGTGATATACGGCTCAACCGACTGAGGAGCATCCGCACTGATTTATGACGGATTCTGTCTGCTGCTGCATGATCCTCAGACGCTGGCCTGTCACTCAAAAAAACAAAAAAAAAAAACATATTCAGTGAGAAAAAGACTGATTTCATCCATAAGCAATTGATTGGATCACTAAAAGTGGGCGTTACCAGAATAATGGAGAGGGACGAAGCTGAAAAACAGTGACAGTAAAAAAGAGTGCTTGCCAGGGACCAGAGGTGGACAGTAGTGAAGTATTTTTACTCTGCTTTAAAAGTACTTTTCAAGCGTCTGTACTTTATCAGAGCTTTTCTTTAGAAAACTTTACTTCACAACATTCTAAAGCATAATATTGTACTTTTTACTACACTACGTTTCATATTAAATATCATTTAATACTTAATTACATTATAAATCTAGTACTTTCTTATTTTTACTCAAGTAAAAGTAATTCAAAGATTTACTTGAGTACAAGAAAGTACTACATTTTTAATGTTCTTAAGTATTAAAAGTAAAACAAACAACAACTTTTATTTATAAAATGTAGTGCAGTAAAAAAAAGTATGACATTATGCTTTGGAATGTAGTAATTTAAAGTTTTCCAAAGAAAAACACTCTGATAAACTACAGATACTTATTAAATTTACTTGAGTAAAGTAAAAATACTTCACTACTGTCTGCCTCTGCCAGGGACTTGCTATGCAGTTAAAATAGGCTTCCGACTAAGATGGCGCCGCACATGGCAGCCGCAGTGCTTAGCTCTCCAGTGTTTGTACTGTTTTTGTTCGTTTTTCCTGTTTTTTGTTTCTCAAACACGATCAGTTTTACCAGGGATGAATTGCTGAACATTCGGCAGAACACACCACAAAATCTTTTCCCGGATTTCGATTATTCGGACGTTTTGCTGAACGTTGTAGTTGGCGGAGCAGTGGTGCTGATAAAACGCTTCAGGACACGCAGACGGGGGAAGCGAGCCGGCGTGCTCGTGAAGCTCAGACAGCGTGGATTTCAGACGCCGTTGCCTAGCATTCATCTGGTGAATCTCTGCTCTCTACCCAACAAAACGGAAGAACTACTTCTGCTCTCCCGGACAAATAAGGATTTTTCAAACTCGGCTGCTCTGTGCTTCACGGAAACCCGGCTGAATGACGCCAATCCAGACTGTGCGTTAAGTCTGCCGAGCTTTCAGCTGTTTAGAGCGGACCGCGACGCAGAATCAACGGGGAAATCGTGCGGCAGAGGGACATGCTTTTACATCAACGAAAGGTGGTGTACAGATGTAACTGTGTTAAAGAAGATGTGCTGTCCCGTTCTAGAAGCGCTCATCATTAACTGTAAGCCGTTCTATTCGCCGCAGGAGTTTTGCTCATTCATTCTCGCAAGTGTTTACATTCCTCCGCAAGCACACGTGAGCCTAGCTTTACAGAAACTCGTTGATCTGATCACAGAGACTGAGCAACAACACCCGGTCTCTGTTTTAATCATTCTAGGGAACTTTAATAAAGCAGATCTCTCGCGTGAACTGCCAAAATACAGACGGTACATCACATGTCCCACCAGAGACAGTAATATATTGGATCACTGTTACACAGCAATAAAGGATGCGTATCACTCTGTCTCATGGGCAGCATTGGGGCTCTCTGATCACTGTTTAGTTCATCTCATACCAACCTACAGGCAGAAACTGAAATCAGCTAAACCTGTTTTAAGGACTGTAAAAAGATGGACTAATGAAGCAGAGCGAGATTTACAAGCCTGTTTCTCACTCACTGATTGGAGTGTTTTTGAAGCTGCTTCCACCGATCTGGATGAGCTCACAGAGACTGTAACATCATATATCAGTTTCTGTGAGGATATGTGCATTCCTACCAGGTCTCGTTTAAACTACAACGACAAACCATGGTTCACTGCAAAACTCAGACAGCTCCGTCAGGCCAAAGAAGATGCTCGCAGGAATGGGGACAGATTCTTGTATAAACAGGCCAAATACACACTGGAAAAGGAGATCAGAGTGGCAAAGAGGAATTATTCTGGAAAGCTAAGGAACAAGTTCTCTTCCAGTGATCCTGTTTCAGTGTGGAAAGGTCTGAAAGACATCACCAATTACAAGAAACCATCCCCCAGCACTCTGGAGAATCAACAACTGGCAGATGATCTGAATGAGTTTTATTGCAGGTTTGAAAAAACACCATTCACCATTCCTGCAATGCCCCTCTCCCCCCACCTGCACTGCAGATCAGTGAAGATGATGTGCGTCAGGTTTTCAGAAAGAACAAGAGAAGGAAGGCACCAGGCCCAGACGGTGTGACACCAGCCTGTCTGAAAACCTGCGCTGACCAGCTGGCCCCCATCTTCAGATCTTCAACAGATCACTGGAGCTGTGCGAAGTCCCTACCTGCTTCAAACGCTCCACCATCATCCCCGTCCCAAAGAAACCCAAAATTACTGGACTTAATGACTACAGACCTGTGGCTCTAACGTCTGTGGCCATGAAATCATTTGAAAGACTGGTTTTGGCTCATCTGAAGGCCTCCACTGGACCCTTACTGGACCCCCTGCAGTTTGCCTACAGAGCAAACAGGTCTGTGGATGATGCAGTCAATATGGGACTGCACTACATCCTGCAACATCTAGACAGACCAGGGACTTATGTGGGGATCCTGTTTGTAGACTTCAGCTCTGCTTTTAACACCATCATCCCATCACTCATCCCGCCCAAATTAACTCAGCTATCCATCCCCACCTCTGTCTGTCAGTGGATCACCAGCTTCCTGACAGACAGGCAGCAGCTAGTAAAGCTTGGAAAATTCTCATCCAGCACCCGTATGATCAGTACTGGAGCTCCTCAGTTTTGCGTTCTCTCCCCACTGCTCTTCTCCCTCTACACGAACAACTGCACATCTAAAGACCCCTCTGTCAAGCTCCTGAAGTTTGCAGATGACACCACAGTCATCGGCCTCATTCAGGACGGTGACGAGTCTGCCTGTGACAAGTCTGCCTACAGACGAGAGATTAAGGAGCTGGCTGTCTGGTGCAGTCTTAACAACCTGGAGCTTAACACGCTCAAAACTGTGGAGATGATCGTGGACTTCAGGAGAAACCCCCCTGCACTCCCCCCACTCACCATCATGAACAGCACTGTGAGTGCAGTGGAGTCATTCAGATTCCTGGGCACCACAATTTCTCAGGACTTGAAGTGGGACAATCACATTGAGTCCATTGTGAAAAAGGCCCAGCAGAGGTTGTACTTCCTTTGTCAGCTGAGGAAGTTCAACCTGCCACAGGAGCTGCTGAAACAGTTCTACTCTGCCATGATTGAATCTGTCCTCTGCACTTCAATAACTGTCTGGTTCAGCCCAGCTACCAAATCTGACCTCAGAAGACTACAGAGGGTAGTCCGGACTGCTGAGCGAATCATTGGTACAACCCTCCCCACTCTCCAAGAACTGTACTTATCCAGAGTGAGCAAAAGGGCTGGCAAAATCACTCTGGACCCCTTACATCCAGCACACTCCCTCTTTGAACTGTTGCCGTCTGGTCGACGCTACAGAGCTCAAAGCACCAGAATGGCCAGGCACAGGAACAGTTTCTTCTTTCTTTCTTTATTCTTTTTATTATCTGTGTCCTGTCCTGTCGCTGTCATTCTGTTGCACTGTGGAGCTTCTGTCACTATAACAAATTCCTCGTATGTGGATACCTCGTATACCTGGCAATTAAGCTCATTCTCATTCTCAAAATGACAGCAAAGACATTTGTAATGTTACAAAATATATAAATAATTACATTTGGGGTCAGTAAGAAATTTTAGTAATAATAATAATAATATTTTTGAATTTATAATTATATTTGGTTCAGTATGATTTTTTTAATAATAATAATAATAAACATTATATTTATATTCATTTTTCATATCCATTTTGACCACCTGCCTGGAGGAGATAAAGGCGTGGATGAAGCAAAATTTCTTGCAGCTAAACAGCTCCAAGACTGAAGCCATCCTAATCGGCACTCCAAACCAGGTCCGAACATTTGTCATTAACAGCATTACCTTCTCTGGCTAGGATATTTAACTTTAAACATCAGTCACCAACCTGGGTGTTAAAATGGACTCGCATCTGACCTTTGAGGATCACATCAAACACCTGTGTAAGACCTCTTTTTTCCACCTGAGGAACATAGCCAAACTTCACCCTATGCTCACTTTTGGAGATGCAGAAAAGCTTGTTCACGCTTTTGTCTCCTCCAGGCTGGACTATTGTAATGCGCTCCTCATCGGGATCCCTGGCAAAAGCCTCCAGAAGCTCCAGTACATTCAGAACAGTGCTGCTAGGATCCTGATGAGGGTGCGCAAATATGATCATATCACTCCCATCCTTAAATCGCTCCATTGGCTCCCTGTCTCATTTAGGATTGAGTTTAAGGTTTCCATATATTATATTCATACAACAGTTCTTTCTGGTCCTTGAGTCTGATTGGCTGAGAGCCTTTTCCAGTGGTGTGATATTCTAGTGAACCATTTCACTGTTTGTATCACTCCGCTTGCAGTATTTCTCACAGCAAGTGTCATGGCGGACACCCAAATCCATTATAATTTTATAAATAATACTGTTTTTGTGTCACGGAATGTAGTTTTAAGAGTTTTTAGATGAGAATGTACTTGTTTAGACTTCAAATATGCAGTTTGTTAATAAAGATAATGCAGTAGCAGTGAAGACTTTTATATTGAAAGAGACTGAAACAGGGTTGTAAACAAGGAAGTTATTTTTACTTTTTATGAACACCTTATAAGATTCAGTCAACAAATGCATTGAGCAGCACTGTAATTGGAAATCACCCTTAACAGATGAAAGGATAGTATGACAAATAGTAATATCAAAGATATTTCCTCATTCAAACTAATGTTTTATTGTGAATATGAGATTGAGCTGAAGAATTAATGCTGTATCAGATGCAGGTAATCACACTCGCTCAGTCAATCTCTCTCTCATAATACTCTACTACACATAATACACTGCTTTTAATACAGTAATACAATAGTAGGGACATGTCCCTACCAATATCCAGCGACTACTAAATTGTCCTTAGCAATAATTTTGATCAAACAATTAAATATATGTGTATGTAACCACTGTTGTTGTAATTTCGGACGCATCTGAAATAGGTCATACCACTGATACCATTGATATTGAGGAATTAAATAAATACAATAGAAAACTGTGCACTTTCAAGGATGCACATTAAATATATGAGCAGAGTAAAAACATATAAGAGCTGAGGAGTTTCATACATAAGAGCACAGTTCAGCTGAATGGCAGAGTTTACCCTTTTCAACTTTATGTTGTTCTGCTGTTTTGTTTTCATCTGCTTCTCCCATTTGCTCTTTTTACATTGACTCTATTGACTAATACAATCAGATCCAACAATAATTTCTAAAATATGTATTACTACATAAAACTAGTGTACTGTCAGTGTTGTATAAACAAGCAAAAAATTAAAAAATAAAGACACAACAGACAAGCCGATTTAATTGAGTGAGTCATTTACGCTGGAACTGCCCCGATTCGATGACATCGCTTGTAATGATTTTAAAAAACATGCAGTGTGATTGAAGAAATTGAACTTTTCGAAACTCAGAATCAGTTAAAACATTGCATCGCAAAATAATTCACTGTTTTGAAGCGCGCGAATCGAATCGCGATAACCTCCCCGTGCTGGGTTGCGTCGTATCATGTGTCGACTATAGCCAGAGATATTGTCAAAAGCATCAAATATTTGGAATATTAAGAGGATTTAGCATTTCCAATTAATGTAGGCCTGTTACATTCTTATTATTATTAGGCCTATTATTAGTATTAGGTTATTCTTATTATTAAATTACAATTAATTTGCCCCGCAATAAGTTCATAGCGCATCACCGCATAACTGACGCTCTGTCAGGATAATAAAAGATTAGGCTATTAGCTTACTCCTCATTGAAAATGTTTTTAAAAAGGTCTTTTAAAACAAGTCTCTTAATTTATACAATGATTTATAGGCCTATAATTAAAATTATTAACACTGCAATCATCAGTGAAAATTAAGAGCAGCTTTATTTCAAGCTTTCAAAAAACAACCTGTTTAACACGTAATACGTTTCTAATTTTTTTTCCCACTATGTACGGGCCACAAGAGAAATATTAAAGGGGACCTATTATGCAAAAATCACTTTTATAAGGTGTTTGAACATAGTTTTATGGCCGCAGTGTGTGAAAACAACCAGCCTATTATGGTAAAAATCCACCCACTCATTTTTTTTTTATAATCCCAATAAATCATAAACAGTCTCTCCAAACGAGTGGTTTCAGATTCTCCCTATATACATTTCACTGAAGGAAAAAATCCAGCCCATTTGTGACGCTCTCTGCCCTGTTAGCATAAACAGTCCTGAGTGAGAAGCAGCAGTCTGCCATTACTGTTTTCTTGCTGTAGCTGCTGGAGATATACAATGGCAGCGCTAAAGAGGCAATGCAAGACTTAGACTTAGAACATAGACTGAGGTGCTAAGGACACTGTGATTAAGTTTCATTTTCGAAGGAAATGTCCCGGAAAATATCAGTAAAGTCCTACATGATTGTGCCAATCATTTTACACCGAACTGCCTCACAAACGAGGGTCAGTTCAATGCTGGAATTTCTCAAAGTCTGATTCTGAAAGAGGGATCAATACCAAGGCTTCGTGCACAAACGTCAGCTCCAGACAAAGTTAGCGAGTCATATTTTGTTTTCAAACTGCCTTTCTGTAAGAGCTCCTTGGGACTCTGTAAGGCTAATGTTGCTAAAACTACCATTGTTTCTGCCAGTTTTCACTGATGCTGCCCTCACGTGCTACTAGAATAATTGTAAACAGGAATGTGGTAGTTAAAAATTGCATATGAAAGTAATGTGAGTAGATCGTGGCTCGAGGTTCAAAAAACACATTATTTTCCACATACTGTACATTATTGTTACTCCTCTATGCTCCGCCTTTCTGAAACGCGTTGATTTTTACAAAGCTCATCATTTTGAGAAACGAGGTGTGCTTTGATTGGCTAGCTATCCAGTGCGTTGTGATTGGCCTAATACCTCAAGCGTGTGACGGAAATGTTACACCCCTTACCATGTTGTGATGCCGTGTCCCGGCGCGACGAGACTAAACCAATAAAACCCACTATAAACGAGGCATTTGCTGCATTCAGTGAGGACATAATTACTGATTATAATGACTTATACTGTCTTTTTACGCATTGCGCCGTGCCGCGTAAACATAATACCATATCTGCATTTGTGATCGTAGAAACGCCAAACAAGCACTACTCTACACTGCTCAAAACTCGCGTTTGAATAGTCAGTAGCAAATTCTTTAAATATCAAAACGTACTTACAGGCTGTGAGTCAGAAGCACCAGACTGTCCTTGCAATGTTGGAATTGCCCCACTTTATAGTGTTCACAGCCATTCATAGTGTTCACTTTGTAGGCTACTCTCTCCCAGGATCAGGAAACAGTCCTCCGCAAAATGCGCTGCACACACTCAAATATTTGCGTTGTACTGTTCTGGAACAGTGCTGTAAATATAAATTAACCACTGATTTTTAGTTGTGTACTCATTTGGAAGCCCAAACAAAGTACTTTCACTTTCACAACGAAACACACAGCGTCTCCGCGAAATACAGGCGGCAGCAACAATACTACAGCGAGAATAAAAGTTACGCCTTCTTTCTTTGCGTATACGTTTGGGCGGTATTATGCAAATCTTCACACACCGTGACGTAGACGTGTGGGGGCGTGTTTGAATGAGCCATTTTAGGAAGGCGTGGCAGAGTCTTAACTTTTATAAAGAATATCTCTTTGGGTTTGAGACTTTAATCTTTGCAACTTTACAGATCTTATATATGCACAAACAGCTTGTAACACTCCAAAGACAAAGGAAAACCTGAAATCGCATTATATGACCCCTTTAAGGGAATAACTCAAGACAGTTATATATCAGCCATATACCATTATCAGCATTTATTGAAATAGATTTGTATCTCGTTGTCTCTGAGAGAATATGTGCCATTAATGCAGTGTCAAATGCCAAAGCGCCGTCAGATTTTGCTTTTTTTACTTCACTTTCTGAATAATTGACTGAGGTTAAGACATTCACTGGTGTCACGAATCCTGTGCCTGCCCTTCCGTTCGCTCACCACCAGAGATCACCCGCTCATTACGATGGACTCTTACACCACACTACTATTGCACCTCACACCGGACTACATTTCCCATCATCCATTACACTGATTACACCCACAGCTGTAGCCAATCAAACACACTTCACAAGTCATGGACTTCCTCTTTCTCACCGCCGAGTATTGTTTGCGCATATGGCTACGTTAGTGATAGCAACGTTACGGAGCCCTTTTCCAAGTCCTGTATTAGTTCCTAGTTCTAGTCTAGTCTTCTCTCGTTGTGTTGCCTGATTATCTTCCTACCTTAGATTTCTCTCGTCTTGTTCGTTTGGACTGTTTGCACCTTGCCTGGACTATTGCTCACGTTATCGGATCACCCCTCTTGTCAAGCCCTCTGGATATTGTTCGTCGATCAAAAACCCTTGACTGCCTTAGGAATATTCTTTGCCTTGCCTGTGTTTTACCTGTCATGTTATCTGACCCTTGCCCGTTTCTTGACCATGCCTTTGTTATAAAGCCTTGTACATGGATCCACACATCTCATGTTCTGATTACTCCGTAACAACTGGCATAACTCTTGCGCAAAGTTTGCACGTTGCTTGATATCAGCCTTCCTGTTTAAAACAGAAATATTTCCAATATTGCGAAGTAACCCCCCACCCCATCTCCTCAGACTTGTGGTTCGCTGGGGGGCCTGTGATTTTATACTATGCCACTGCACTGAAAAATATTATTTATTGAATTTACTAAATTTTTTTAAAGTGGTTGCAATAAATTTATTTTAGCTACATTTAAATATACAAATTTATTTGAATAACTTTCAACATGTTTTTTTTTTTTTTTTTTTTTTAAATGTAGCTAAAATAAATTGTCTGCAACCACTTACCTTAAAAAATGTAGTATAATTTTTTTTTTTCAGTGTGATCACGAATAATTTGATTCAGATTAGCACTTCAAATCGCGTATTGCGAATCATTTGATTTCATTCGGAACTTCTGAGCGGCTTCGAAAATCTTCGCAAAAATTTTCTGGTTTCTTTTATTTTTTTTTTAAATTAAACAGTACAAAACATCAATCCATTAAGGGAGTACGGTTATAAAAAACAAAAACAAACAAAAAAAGAAATACACAAATACAAATCGCCAAATAATAAAATTAGCAATGGTTTTATTAAAGTAAAGTGTAGTAAGTGTACTGTAGTAGTGTAGTAATTTTTTTTTTTTTTTTTTTTTTTTTGTATAACCACAGTTTTACTACAAATACCATGGTTAAACTATGGTTAATGTAGCAAAACCATGGTTAATTTGTGGTTACCATGGTTTAAGTATATAGTAACCATGTTTTGTCATGTGTAACTGTCATGAATCTGGTTCATGGACTTCTGTCCGCTGGCCACCGGAGGTCACTATTCCATTACACTGACTCTTGCACTACACTACTTTTGCACATCACCCACGGACTACAATTCCCATCATTCTTTGCACTAAGTACAAGCAGCCATCTCCCTAATCACACGCTCACACCTGAGACTCATTACACAATCACACACACTACATAAGCCATGGACTTTCTCAGTTACACGGCCGAGTATTGATCTGCGTATAGCACTCCTCAAGCGCTAGCTGCCTTACCGTGCCATTCCGTGTTTCTGTTCAGTTCCAGTATTGTCCTGCGTTTTTCACTCCCCTAGTGTTAGCTGCGATACGGAATCTGTTTCTTGTTTTCTAGTCTGTGTTCCCTGTATTTACCCCTGTCTCACCGTTCAGACTCTGTTTGCCCCTGCTTGGATTATATCTGTGTACCTGGACTATCTCTCTGCCTTGCCCTTTGGATATTGTTCGCGCCTTGCCTGGATTATTGCTCACGTTTCAGATTACCTCTCTCGTCTAGCCCTTTATATACCTGTTTGCCATTTGTTCGATGCTGCCTGTATTTGACCATGTTTCACAATAAAAGCTTGCACTTGGATCCGCACGTCTCACGTCTCATCAGCCCCGTTACAGAAACCTTTTTTGTAGTAAAATCATGGTTAATTTTTATAAGGGATGTGTTGCCAAGTTACAAAAAAAAGTGATGAATTGACACCTTAAGAGGACACAGGATGAATATGGAGATGCAGTTTGATGATCATTCAGAATGAACTGAAATGCTGTTGAACAGGATTGTTCATCTTTTTGACCATCTTTATATGTAATGTTAGCAGTAAAGCATTCACTGTATATTCCCAGCAGGCACCAGACATCTATGTAACGTCAGGTTGACAGACGTTGCATTTTGGTTGAAAATGAAAATCGGGTTGACGTCAATATTTGACGTCAATTTGACGTTGACTTAACGTTGGATTTTGGTTACACAACCTAAAAACAACAAAATATCGATGTCAGCTGACGTCGGTATTGGACATCAATTTAACATTGACATTAGACGTTGAATTTACGTTGAATTTTGGTCACCCGACGTCGCAACCGAAATTTAACCAAATATCAACGTCTTATGACGTTGTGTGCTTGTTTTGTGCCTGCTGGGTTGAGTTGTGGATTCTCAGAGATCTGAATGCAGCTCTGAACAGGTCATTAAATCAGAAGAGAGGAACAGAGTGAAGCTGTAGTTGTGCTGTTGATCAAACATTCCTTTCCTCACATCGTCACAGGAGAATTCATCCATCTGAACCTCAGAAACAATCGCAGGCTTTATCCAGGCCTCCAGATGTTTGACTGCAGATGCTCATTTAAAAACTCTTATTTCCATGTGTTTGATTCAAGCGTTTTCATTCGGCTCTTGTGATTCTGGGTTTAGAAAAGATGTTCATCCTTATGAGTTTGATTCAGTGTTTTAATATCGATGAGACACTATTATAGTTTTTTTTTTTTTCTTAAATATTTTAAATGAGATTGTATTTTTATATTTTCTATATATTTGACTATTTACTTTAGTCATTGTCTTGTGTTTTTGACATTTTTATAAGTTTTTGTTTTTTAAAATATATCTTTGTAGTTTTTAATAATTTTTTTTTTTTTTTTTTTTTTTGGTGCATCAAGGTAAAATAAATGAAAATGAGCAATGTTGCCTTGGCAGCTGAAATTTAAATTTTACCTTAATTTTTATTTATTTATTTATTTTTTAATATATATTTTTTTAATTGTCATTTTAATTTAGTTAATTTTAATTTTAGTCGTTTTGTTGTGCTTTTGTAAATTTTGTCTGCACAGTTTTAAATAATTTTTGTTTTAGTTATATTTGTATATCAAGTTAAATTAAATGAAAATGAAAAATGTTGGCAACTAACTGAAATTAAATTAAAAAAGTCTCTAAAATATTTTAAGTAACAAAAATTTAGTTAGTTTCAGTTAACCAACTCTGGTTTGATTGGACACAGGAAGTGTTTTCGTATCCTTTTGTATCTTAATGATTGTAATGATTTTAGTTGCATGGTGTATGTTTAGTTGCATGTTATTATTTGCATGTAACATTATTTCTCCTGCTGTCTGTGATCTGTGAGCGTCCGGTTTAGAGTCACTGATCTAAAGCACACATATTTTCCATTCATTGGCATTACAGCATTTCTGTAAACTCTTCGTCAAGTTCATGCATGTCTGTTTTACAGCTATGAAAAACACATTTATATGGATCATTCAAACACAGAGCAACCAAACTCTACAGAGAATCATAGCAACCCACTGCAGCATAAACACACACACACACACACACACTTAAACACGCACATAGTCACACACACTTAACACACACTCACACACTCACGCCCTTCCCAGCGACTGCAGGCTGAATGGAAATAATTACAGCATCAAGAGGATCTTTGATTTCACCCAAACTCTGCTTTTGGATGTTTTGCTTTGATTTATTTCAGGAATGATGAAATTATTTCTTCCTGCAGTGTGTTTTATTGTAAATTACACTTAAAACAAGTGTTATTTAAGTATCATTATTCATTTATTTTTATATTTTCTGTTTTCATATTAATTCTGTGTATTCATAGTAATTTTGTGTTTTGTCAATTTTATTAGTTTTTGTCTTTATGTTGTTTCCACAAAACATAATATATGTGTGTGTGTGTGTGTGTGTACACATATTTTTTTCAGTTAACTTTTTTTAAGTAACAGAATTTTTTTCTATAATTAAAGTTTTTTGTTTTATAATAATCATACCGAACAGCTACAAAAATATTTAATATTTTGAATTACATTTTATTTATTTCATTTTTATTTTAGTTAAAATTTTAGTAATTTTGTCTATAGTTTTTATTATTTTTTATTTCCGTTTCAGTTATTTTACTACATGAAGTTAAACTAAATGAAAATGTAAAATGTTTTCTTGGCAACTAGTTTAAGTTTATTTATTTTTTTAATTCAGGTAATATTTATTTTAAGTAACAAAAGTGTTTTTTTTTTTTGTTTTTTTTTGTTTTTTATGGTTTTAGTTACTGTAATAATCCTGCCTTGAACAGCCACAAAAATGTTTAATATTTAGAATTTTATTTTTATATTTGTCATTTTCATTTTAAAATGTTTTAGTTAATTTGTTGAAAGTTTTTATTATTTTTTTCCATTTTTATTATTTTAGTATATCAAATTAGTTAAACTAAATGAAAATGAGAAATGCTGCCTTGGCAACTAACTAGAAAAAAAAAATATATATATATATATATATACAGTGGGTACGGAAAGTATTCAGACCCACTTAATTTTTTCACTCTTATTTGCTAAAATCATTTAAGTTCTTTTTTTTTCCTCATTAATGTACACACAGCACCCCATATTGTCAGAAAAACACAGAATTGTTGACATTTTTGCAGATTTATTAAAAAAGAAAAACTGAAATATCACATGGTCCTAAGTATTCAGACCCTTTGCTGTGACACTCATATATTTAACTCAGGTGCTGTCCATTTCTTCTGATCATCCTTGAGATGGTTCTACACCTTCATTTGAGTCCAGCTGTGTTTGATTATACTGATTGGACTTGATTAGGAAAGCCACACACCTGTCTATATAAGACCTTACAGCTCACAGTGCATGTCAGAGCAAATGAGAATCATGAAGTCAAAGGAACTTTTTTTTTTTTTTTTTTTTTTTTTTTTTTTTTTTTTTTTTTTTTTTTAAATTAATTTTAGTTAATTTTCTTTCAAGTTACAAATTTATCATTTTAGTTATACTATAATAACCTGGCCTTAAACAGCAACAACAAATATTTTTGATTATATATTTTATTTTTTTTATGTTTTTATTTTAATTTTAGTTAAAGATTTAGGAATTCCTTTTTTTTTTTTTTTTTTAGGTTTTAGGAATTTTCTTTTTTTGTCTGTATTGTTTTATTTATTATTTCAGTTTGTTATTTTAGTGCTAAGCTAAATTAAAATGTTTTTTTTTTTAATGATATTAGTTTTCATTAACTATAATAAGCCCGTCTTGGACAGCCACAGAAGTCATGATTTTGACCGTCTGCAGGGTGTCTGGGAGTGACTCATACAGATGGATGATAATCATGCGGAGCAGCAGAAAGGTGCCTCGATAAAAGCAGGAAAATTTCTTTACAGGCTTTGAGAAGCAGGGAAATTCTTGTGACTGCTGTTTATAGCTCCGTTTCCACTCGCACTGAACCCAAACCACCAAATGTTCTGCAGCAGAACTTTATAGAGATTCTTCTCAACATGCTGGAGAATTCAAAGCAGCAAGTTTGTGCAAACCATTCTCTCTGGTCATTAAGATCCTGAACAAACAACTAAAACCACAGATAAACAAACAACACAAACAGTGCGACTTCATTCCTAACCTACATTATATCCAGTCTAAATTAGACGATAGTGGAAAAAAAAAAAACTTCTTGCTTCTTGAATTTTATATACTACAGTCAAAATGTTGGAATAATTAGGTTTGTTGATGTTTCAGAAAGAAGTCTCTTCTGCTCACCAAAACTGCTTTTATTTGTTTAAAAAATACAGGAAAAACTGTAATATTGTGAAATATTATTGCAATTTAAAATAACGGTTTTCTATGTGATATTAAACTGTAACTGATTGCTGTGATCTCTCATTCATTCACTCATTTATTTATTTATTCATTTATTATTTATTAGTTTGTTTGTTTGATTGATTGATTGATTGATTGATTGATTGTTTGTTTATAACCTAATAAATTACATTTTATTTGTTTATTAATATTATTTCTAATAATAATGAATTTAAATTTTATTTAAATTACTACTACTACTACTACTACTAATAATAATAATAATAGATTTGTTTTAAATAAATTTAAATAAATTCAATAATAAGAATAAATAAAATAAGTTTAATAAGTGAAATTTATTATAATATAGGTGATAATAAATAATATCAAAATAGTAGGAAGATGTACCTTTGTACATTTGTTTATTTAGTTAGTTTTTTAGACTAGAGTCATGATCACTTGATCACAGCTGTAAAATTCTCTTTTTGTGCACAGAAAAAATGCAGGCGGCATGCAGATTTAAATAAGTATGAAGTATGAATACTGACTGAAGTGTGTAGTGTTGTTCTGTAAGGGTTAAGTGACGGCGCTCCTGTGTGAACCTGCCTGCAAACACACCCAGATCATAACAATACCACAGATTCACTGCACTTCTCTCAGATGATCATCAGGAGCGACGGCTGCTTTCACTTCATCTTTATCTTCATCTTCATCATCTTCATCTTCATCATGGGGAAGCAGGTGAGACTCCAGCCTCGTATAGTGTGGGATCGTTTGCAGAAGTGGTGTGTAAAGTGTGCAACATCCTCATGAACACAGATTTGTTGTCCATCAACATTTCAGATTTTTTCTAGAATCCATACGCATTCAACCCAAAACATGAGCATGTTTTTCTGATCATCTTTCTGCAGTGGAGGTCTGTGGTTTTCCTCAAACATTTCTGCACTTTATTCACACCAAATAAGAGGTATAGCGTTTTTGTTTGGAGAAATATTGCTATGATTATGGCATGTTCAGCATTAGCGGTGATGTTTGTAATAATGTCATTAAGGATGGTCTGAAATCTGAATGAGATCAGCCTCTTAAACTCCACAGACATCACCCACTAAAAGACTTCAGGCTAGAAATCCAGCAATGACCATTAAACTCAGCTTTATAATGTAATTATGTGTTTTCAGTTTATTCAACAATTGACTGAAAGGCCTCAATAAATATCACATGATTATGAACATACTTTGAATATACTAGTTAATGTACACCAAATAGACTTAGAAAATAAAATTATTTTATATCATAAAGCTATATATACACACACACACACACACACACACACGTATATATATATATATATAGTTATATTTTTAGTATTATTTATAGTACTGTAAAGTATACTTGCATATATAGTTATAGTAAAGACAAAAATACAATATAATAAGACATACATCAAATATATATATATATATATAAATAAATAAATATATATATATATAATAAAATTAATTGTATATAACAATGCAATGTATAGCTATATAATTTACATAATTCAATAATTCATTAATTCATAATTCAATAATATATATATATAAAATGCAATAATTCAGTTATTTATATAATAATTTATATAACAATGCAATGTAAAATCAAATTTTATGTATGTAAAAGAATTAATATATTTCTTTTTTGAGTTTACTTAATATAGTTACAGTAAACTCAAAAATAAAATGTACATAAAAATAAAATTTATTTATATAATAATGCAATGTTTAAATATTCATTTTATATAAACTATTTACATTATACATTTGTACAGTTAACTTTACATATACTATATGTAAAAATTATATTTATTTAAATTAAATAATACACATAATAAAAAAATAATACTTTATTAAAAAATAAATACTTTATTAAAAAATATTATATATATTTCATCTAACCAGAGGTAGTGCTTTTCAGAACTGGGAAAGTTGTCAGGCCAAATCCGCACAAGAAAGCGCCGCTCACTTTTTCTTCAGAAATGTGAAAGTCTAGTCTACTGAGGCGCACTTGTGCTCGTCTCTAATGGTGATGTAGTGTGACGTGTGGGACGTTTTTGAAGGGTGCTTCTGAGCTCCCTCTCGGTGTAAATGTGCTCGTCTGTTGATGCCACGCAGATTCACATCCTGTCCAATAACAGGAGGAGCTGCTTCTGAGTGACGTGTAAAGTGACCAATCACAGTTTATTCTGCTCAACAGCTTCAACAGTTCACACCACAATAACAGACTAAGATATAACAAACATACAGTCATGGTGGGAGATGGGCAGTGGGTTTTTCTCTATTGTAAGAGCAGAAGAAAGAGTTTTGTTCGGGTTAAAGCTCTCAGAGCTCCTCACAGCCTAACGAGCGGCTGTTAATTCAGATGATGTCCCCTGCTAATTATACAACAGCCAAGAGCCACAGAGAAATAGAGCGCATGAAGAATTCACATTCATTTACAATTTCAGACTCTTTCAGAACACTGGCAATGTACAGATATCATTGCAATTAATTTATATATCGTGTGTGTAAATTATAATTAATGATAATTAAATTGTGTGTGTATATGATAAACACATGAATAACATTAATGACCACACAGATTCTTTCAGAACACTTGCACAGAAAGCATTGCAAATAATTGGCAAAATACATTATATAAATTATAAATAAATATATATATATATATGTGTGTGTGTGTAATTGCACACAAAGCATATATGTATTATAAATTCATATATAATATATGAAAATAAAATAAATGTCATTCATATGTAAATATAACTTAAAAATCTGTAAACAACTGCACACAAACCATAATGTATTATACTTTTTAAATATTATATAAAAATAAATACATGTATATATATTCATATGTATGTAAATGTAATGTTAAAATATGTAAATAATTGCACAGAAAGCATATATTGTTATAAAAATATTTTAAAATAGACGTATATACAGGTGCATCTCAATAAATTAGAATGTCGTGGAAAAGTTAGTTTATTTCAGTAATTCAGCTCAAATTGTGAAACTCGTGTATTAAATAAATTCAATGCACACAGACTGAAGTAGTTTAAGTCTTTGGTTCTTTTAATTGTGATGATTTTGGCTCACATTTAACAAAAACCCACCAATTCACTATCTCAACAAATTAGAATACTTCATAAGACCAATAAAAAAAACATTTTTAGTGAATTGTTGGCCTTCTGGAAAGTATGTTCATTTACTGTATATGTACTCAATACTTGGTAGGGGCTCCTTTTGCTTTAATTACTGCCTCAATTCGGCGTGGCATGGAGGTGATCAGTTTGTGGCACTGCTGAGGTGGTATGGAAGCCCAGGTTTCTTTGACAGTGGCCTTCAGCTCATCTGCATTTTTTGGTCTCTTGTTTCTCATTTTCCTCTTGATAATACCCCATAGATTCTCTATGGGGTTCAGGTCTGGTGAGTTTGCTGGCCAGTCAAGCACACCAACACCATGGTCATTTAACCAACTTTTGGTGCTTTTGACAGTGTGGGCAGGTGCCAAATCCTGCTGGAAAATGAAATCAGCATCTTTAAAAAGCTGGTCAGCAGAAGGAAGCATGAAGTGCTCCAAAATTTCTTGGTAAACGGGTGCAGTGACTTTGGTTTTCAAAAAACACAATGGACCAACACCAGCAGATGACATTGCACCCCAAATCATCACAGACTGTGGAAACTTAACACTGGACTTCAAGAAACTTGGGCTATGAGCTTCTCCACCCTTCCTCCAGACTCTAGGACCTTGGTTTCCAAATGAAATACAAAACTTGCTCTCATCTGAAAAGAGGACTTTGGACCACTGGGCAACAGCCCAGTTCTTCTTCTCCTTAGCCCAGGTAAGACGCCTCTGACGTTGTCTGTGGTTCAGAAGTGGCTTAACAAGAGGAATACGACAACTGTAGCCAAATTCCTTGACACGTCTGTGTGTGGTGGCTCTTGATGCCTTGACCCCAGCCTCAGTCCATTCCTTGTGAAGTTCACCCAAATTCTTGAATCGATTTTGCTTGACAATCCTCATAAGGCTGTGGTTCTCTCGGTTGGTTGTGCATCTTTTTCTTCCACACTTTTTCCTTCCACTCAACTTTCTGTTAACATGCTTGGATACAGCACTCTGTGAACAGCCAGCTTCTTTGGCAATGAATGTTTGTGGCTTACCCTCCTTGTGAAGGTTGTCAATGATTGTCTTCTGGACAACTGTCAGATCAGCAGTCTTCCCCATGATTGTGTAGCCTAGTGAACCAAACTGAGAGACCATTTTGAAGGCTCAGGAAACCTTTGCAGGTGTTTTGAGTTGATTAGCTGATTGGCATGTCACCATATTCTAATTTGTTGAGATGGTGAATTGGTGGGTTTTTGTTAAATGTGAGCCAAAATCATCACAATTAAAAGAACCAAAGATTTAAACTACTTCAGTCTGTGTGCATTGAATTTATTTAATACACGAGTTTCACAATTTGAGTTGAATTACTGAAATAAATGAACTTTTCCACGAAATTCTAATTTATTGAGATGCACCTGTATATTCATATATGTAAATATAGCTTAATATATATTTATAATTGCACAGAAAGCATTGCAAATAATTGCAAAAGTATAATGTCTTTATACAGTTCAGGACAAAATAATTCATTTTTGTACATTGTATTTTCATCCATATTAGCCAACTGTGTATTAAAGTATGTTTATGAGAGCATCATCTTACACAAGCAACAATGCCAAACTCTAGAAATCATTTGTGAGTGTTTCTCATGTGAAACAGTGGTTGTGTGTTGGTTTTAGCTGCTCTGTTAATGCGTTCTCTAGTGAAGTGCTTGGGCCTCGTCACACATGACCATCAGCAGTCCTTTGTTGTGAGAGATGGAGGCGTGTCGAGGCCGACAGCATGCTGTTCGAGGGGTTCCCTGCATGCAGTAACGCATGATGATGCTGCACACTTCACGCTCGCATGAACACACACATACACACACACACACACACACACATACACACAAACAGCAGTGCTTCATTGTCCTTCACATGCGTCTGTCTGAACATCAGCTCTGCTCTGCTCAGTAGCTGTTTACTCGTGGAAACTCAGCTGAGATTCACTGTAAGTCACTCTGAATGTCTTTACTAGTGTGTTGTTTTGTCCTTTTAATTGATGACCTACTTATTTAGTTAGTTATGGTTGAGCAGCAGATGATGTCGGTTACCAGCGCTCATGAGATCTGAATAGAGAACTCTATCTGGAAATGTGATTATCTAGTTTATTAAGTTATTGAAGTTTGCATTGCATTTAAAAGATTGTGATTATTTATTAAAGTGATTATTTATTAACAGGGTTCCCACACTTTTGGAAAAGCTAATTGTGATTTCCAGGGCCTGGAAAAGTTTTTGAAATGAATTAAATATAATCTAAAAAAAAAAAATAGTATCATTTAGTGTAACAATATACAGTATTTTATTTATATAATTATTTTTCTAGTAATGCTCAACTTTGAAATATTTGAGCTGAAAATATTCTTTGTGAGTGCATTTATTTTTGCACTGCAACAATGTTGTGAGTTTTATGAAACTTAGAAGAAATGTAAAAGGAAAAGAAAAAAAACTTCTCTGAAAATAAGTACATTTACATTTACATTGTATATATATATATATATATATATATATATATAGACACACACATACACATATAAAACATTTTAACATTACATTTAAATACATATGAATATATATTCATATATGTATTTATTTATATAGTGTGTGTGTGTGTGTGTGTGTGTAAATTAAATATTTCTATTTTTAGTGCTCAAGTGTTTAAATTATTTATTTTATATATTTATTATGTAATTACTTATTAGCGTTCTAATAACTCACAAACCCACTGCAGTTCCTACATTAAGCCCAGTTTGAGAAACCCTCATTTAATAAATTTTTAATGCATTTTATATCAAAAATGGAATATATTTTCTTTCTCTTTGCTGTTTTATATCAATATGGTATGTTTAATGGTAAGCTTAAAACAAGTTACATAAAAAGTAATCTATAAGTAGTCAGAATGTATTACCTAAAATGAGTAACCTAGATTATGTTACTAACTACAGTCATGTAATCAGTAATCAGTAATGGACTACAATTTGTAAGTAATCTATCCAGCACTATATACTATACATATATATTACGGCTGTCAAAATTAATGTTAATTATGCAACTAACGCAGCATCCATTTTTCTTGGCATCTTTTGGCTGGTGTTAGGCATTAAACTAATATGAGCATGTTATCAAGCATGATAAGACGCAAAAGAGAAGTTAATTTGGTACTAGGCATCGACGCACTGATGCGCACAGAAAACGCTTCAACAGACAAAAAAACTCAAAATTGTCAAAATGCCAGTTTTTGGTGAGTGACCTTGTAAGCAAGTCTTAAATAAGTTAAGGGGGTCATATGATGTTGCTAAAGAGGACATTATTTTGTGTATTTGGTGTAATGCAATGTTTATGTGGTTTAAGGTTCAAAAAACACATTATTTTCCACATACTGTACATTATTGTTGCTCCTCTATGCTCTGCCTTTCTGAAACGCGCCGATTTTTACAAAGCTCATCGTTCTGAGAAGCGAGGTATGCTCTGATTGGCGAGCTATCCAGTGCATTGTGATTGGCCGAATTGGCGCAACGACACAAAAACAATAAAACCCATTACAAACGAGGCATTTGTTGCATCCAGTGGGGACATAATTACTGATTATAATGACTTGTACGGTCTACTCTACACAGCTCAAAACTCGCGTTTGAATAGTCAGTGGCAAATTCTTTAAATATGAAAACATACTTACAGGCTGTGAGTCAGAAGTGCCAGACAGTCATTTTGCAAATCTCCCAACACCGTGACGTAGACATGTGGGGGCGTGTTTGAATGAGCCGTTTTAGGGGGGCGTGGCAGAGTCTTAACTTTTCTAAAGAATATCTCTTTGGTTTTGAGACTTTAGTCTATGCAACTTCAGGGATCTTATCTATGCACAAACAGCTTGTAACACTCCAAAGAGAAAGAAAAACTTGAAATCGCATCATATGACCCCTTTAAAAACTCCTAAATGACCATAAAGAGTTGGGAGAAAACTGGATGTGTGTCAGATCTGCATCATGTGTGCCAGGATTTAAAGAGACAGCGCTGCTTTTAAAGCCAAACCTGCTGCAGTCTGTCATTGATGGAAATCACAGAACTAAAGAAAAACTCGCTGTTCTTCGCCGATTAACTTTTGTGGCTTGAATAAAGATGAATCTATATTCAATTTATAGTTTATGCATATACAATTTATAGTTTATGTAAAGATTATTTTATGTTCACTTAAAAGTTCTTGTTATATATTTTTAAAACCTATTAAATGTTAAAACAAATATTAGGCTATTACTGAAATTCATTGCTCAAAAGGTTTGGAAACACTGCATTAATTTAGTAGAGTCACACAAATCTGCACATGCTTATAATTCTGTCTGATGATGTAAACATTGCCAAATACAGTATGCATTGCTTTAAATTGCTTTTTTATGTACAGTTGTACAAGCTCACTGCCTAAAGGAATATTTTCTGTTGATTTGAAATGGTTGAGTCCGTCCTTTGATGTATAATTCAAGCGTGTTAAATTAATAATGCTTAGCATTTGTTATTGGAGCTGAATCGCTGTAGCTTGTGAATCGCTGGCAGGAGGGCAGAACGGCGTTTGGCAGAGATGACAGAGATGAGTTTAGCATGCAGTCATTCACTAACGCTGCTGGCAAACACTGAATACAACTGATCTCGATACAATACGATCCTCTCTCAGGGCCGCTTCATCACCACCAGCAAATAACTTTCATTTGCAAACATGCATGGATTTTGCATCGACTTTTATAATAAGCATGACAGAAAGTGAAAGGAGGGACACATATATTGCACATATTAAATTGATCGTTTTACTCTCAGATTGAGAGTAAAAAAAATGTAAAAAAAAAAAACAAAAACGTGTTTTTCATGTGTCACGTAGGAAGAAGAGATCATTTATATTCAGTGATGGGAATAACGGCGTTATAAATAAACGGCGTTACTAACGGCGTTATTTTTTTCAGTAACGAGTAATCAAACAAATTACTGTTTCCCCCGTTACAACGCTGTTACCGTTACTGACAATAAAATATGGCGTTACTATAATTTATTATAATATTATTATAATTGTATTTTTTAGTTCATCTGAATGGATGCGCAGTGTAGCTGTATTTGACGTACCGTAAACTCTAGTGTGAAGGCGCACGACTCGTCGTCACTTTGTCTCACACACACAAAGAAAGATACAGAGCAAGAGAGTCTTACATAACATGCAGAATTGACGCACTACATGTAAACGATATTCTTTGTTGTATTTTCCTGTCAAAATAATGGAGTTGCTTTGGAATTCTTCAGCTTTTAAGAAATGCCGGGTTCCCTGGTAGTGGGCGGAGCTAATGCGCAAACGACAATCTCATTGGCTGGCGCTCATCTATTATCATCCCTGTCTTGATTTCAGCTAATCAGTTCGAGCGAACGCAGACTACGTGATTAATATTCATGAACCCAGCAGTTTATTAATCCTTAGCGCGTTTTATATTGTTATTAGTAGTAGAATTCATAGTAGTTTTGTTATCTTATCAATTCCACCCCCCCCCCCCCCCCCCCCCCCCCTTTTTTTTTAGAAACACTAAATGACAAACAACATCTTAAGCACCACCACCAGTCCTAAGTTCAGTCAACATGACAAATATGAATTCATACTTGGTTATTCTAATTACTAAAGTTCTATCATCATATAATGCTAAATTATCATAATATATAATGCTTGACTGACTGATGCTAAGTGTCAGTGGATAAATAGTGTAGATTAATGTACAATGTTTTATAATAATATTTTCTTCTATTTAGAGTCCATTTCATAAATTTAACATATTCAATATTGGGGGCATCCAAGTTATTTGACATTTGAATTTTTTTTTTTTTTTTTTAAAGTAACACAATAGTTACTTTCCCTGGTAATTAGTTACTTTTATAATGATGTAACTCAGTTACTAACTAAGTTACTATTTGTGAGAAGTAACTAGTAACTATAATTAATTACTTTTTTAAAGTAATGTGCCCAACACTGTTTATATTTTAACTAGACAAGGAAAGTTTGACAAACACTCGCCTGAAAGGGTTTATAAAAGCCCTGTGGAGTGACAATTTTTACAATAGTTGTTAAAGTGTTTTGGGTAGTTGCTAGGGTGCTGCTAAACAGTTACTAATGTGTTCTGCATGGTTGCTAAGAAGTTTTAAATGGTTGCTAGGCTACTTCTAAAGTATTCTAAGTGGCTGCTAAGGTGTTGCCAGGCAGTTGCTATGGTGGTTGCTAAGGTGTTGCTTAGCGGATGCAAAAGTGTTCTAAATGGATCCTAGAGTGTTGAAAACTGGTTGTTATGATGTTCAGGGAGGTTGCTAGGTAGTTGCTAGGGTGGTTGCTAAGGTGTTGCCAGGCAGTTGCTGGGGCGGTTGGTAAGGTGGAAGTTATGATGTTCCAAATGGTTTCTAGGCTATTGCTAAGGTATTCTAATTGGCTGCTAGGCAGCTGCTATGGTGGTTGCCAGGCGGTTGCTAAGGTGCTGCTAAGCAGTTGCAAAAGTCATTGAATTTTTTTGAATTTGTGTTTTTTGAAAAGTGTTCTGAATGGATCCTAGAGTTTTGATAAGTGGTTACTATGGTGTTCAGGGAGATTGCTAAATTGTTTCTAGGCAGATTATGTAAATAAGCCCTGTGGAGTTTGAAAATTTCCTTACTTGTCTTTCTAGGCAGTTGCTAAGGTGTTTTTAAGGTGGTTGCTAGGGTGTTGCTAAACAGTTACTAATGTGTTCTGCATGGTTCTACAAGCCCTGTGGAGTTTGAAAACTTCTCTTTCTAGGCCACTGCTAAGGTATTTTATGTGGTTGCTAGGCAGTTGCCAGGGTTTTTGCTAAGGTGTCTCCAGGCAGTAACATGGGTGGTTGGTGGTTGCTAACGTTTTGCTAAACAGTTACAAATGTGTTCTGGATAGTTGCTAAAGAAGTTTAAAAGGTGTTCCAAATAGTTGCTAGGCCAGTGCTAAGGTATTCCTAATGGTTCTAGGGAAGTTGTTAAGATATTTACATGCAGTTGCTAAGGTGTTGCTAAACAGTTACTAATTTGTAGATAGCTGCTAAGATGAGCAGTATTGATTATACACTCATAGTGTAATCATGTGCAATGTATATAATGTATATAATGTTATACATTATATACATTGCACATGTATATAATGTTATGTGTTTGTCGTGTTGTATATTATGTTTATTTAATGTTGGTTTTGTTATTTATGTTTGCACTATTATGCACATTGAGCATTGGGCTCGGAGAAACACAATTTCATTCTGCTGGACACTTGTTGTAAGGCTAGAATGACAATAAAGTATTTGAACTTGAACTTCAACTTGAAGTTGCTAAATTGTTCTAAATGGTTGCTAGGCCAGTGCTTAGTTATTCTGAGTGGTTGCTATGCAGTTGCTAGGGCAGTTGCTAAGGTGTTGCTAAACAGTTACTAATGTGTTCTAGATAGTTGCTAAGGAGTTACTAAGTTGTTCTAACTGGTTGCTAGGCCAATGCTTAGTTATTCTTAGTGGTTGCTAAGCAGTTGCTAAGGTGTTGCCAGACAGTTGGTAGGGCAGTTGCTAAGATGTTGCTAAACAGTTACTAATGTGTTCTAGATAGTTGTTAAGAAGTTGCTACATTGTTCTAAATGGTTGCTAGGCCTGTGCTAAGGTATTCTGAGAGGTTGCTAAGGTGTTGCCAGACAGTGGCTAGGGCGGTTGCTAAGCAGTTGCAAACGTGTTCTAAATAGTTACTAGAGTGTTAATAAATGGTTGCTGTGGTGCTAATGAAGGTTGCTAGGCAGATTCTGTAAATATGAGAATTCTGTTCATATAATAATAAGTCTTCAGTGTTATTTTAGTATGACTGAGATACTATTATAGTTTTCATCAGTAGTTTGTATTAGTTTTTATTTTTAAATGAAAATGGTAAATGTTGCAGAACCAAGCAGAATATATTGCGTGCAGCTGGTGAATATCTCATGTCTGAAAATAAACTCGGCATAGCGTTTGATGCCGCTGACCTCAGAAACTCAGCAGATCCAG